>OZ012698.1:22221123-22226123 GCA_963942565.1 Maea johnstoni | reverse complement strand
AATATTTCACGCGATTCGTTCGAGTGTTAGTTTTTAAGAGCCTCGCCAATAACATCCTATTGAGTGTTATTGTTTTCGCTGCTCATCCGTCACACTATACCACAAGTACGGTTGTTGATGCAAAGCATCAATAGTCAAAAGGCGGGGCCAAGTTATTTATGAACTTGTGAGGGAACCGGATGTATAAAGAACATTAACATTATAGAGGAAAATAATCCATAATGACTAGATTTGTATCATTTTTTGTAGAATTGAAACAGATATCGGAATTCTAGGCGCAAGCTGGAGACTTCGAAATCTCTTGGGTGCGAAGCTTCTTGGTTACGCATCAGTTTGGTTACGAACCAGTTTGGTTACGAAATCTCCTGATTTCATTCTATACACATGGTATTTTTTTCTTTAGTAATTTTCCTTCCTATACCGAAAAATATACTTTATGTCCGCTTAAAATATGTTGTATATTTGAAAAATTCATGCTAAATTAAAATAATGAAGGCACAATTTTCCGTGGCAAAGGTAATGTACCGGGCCAACATTTATATTAAAACCAATCAGAATAGATAATTATATTCAGTCCAGCCTCAGGATTTCCAACGTGGCTGTCCGGACTATGAACATTTCAAATCAGCTTCCCATATAGGCGTGGACTGAGGGCCCCGCCAATTAAGCATCCCAAAAATTTTCAATATCCAGAAATGAATTGAAAATATCAAAAACGATTTAACTACATTGTGGAAAAATATTTTTTTTAGATTTATAAGGTGATTAATAAAAATTGAAAACTGAATTATGAATAATGAACAATCAAGCATATTTTTCAATATTCATAATTTTTTTCTCAATTAAAAATTTAATGTTTACAGCAAGCAAGAATGACCTCACGAAGTGAGCATAATGGTAATGTGAGATTTAAATGAGGGCAAATGAGAGTAAAAAATAGAGAATTATATTCAGTCCGGCCTCAGAATTTCAAACATGGACGGCCGGACTACGGACATCTCGCATTAGCTTACTATATAGCACTCTGCCAGGGCGACGATACCGTCTTCCGGTTGGATTGCTACACGACTACTCGTATAAAAGTGATAAAAGAAGGGGTGTTTATTTCCTGGAAAAAGTCAGCGTTTTTATGAAAATAGGGGTGCTTTTTTGGCCAGAAATCAGTGCTATAGGGGTATTTTTTAATTTTGAAAAAAAAAGAGCTTATGCGCCCCCTCTGTACCTGAATGCCCCCCAGGAGAAAATTTTCAAATTGGCAAAAAGGTCAGAGCACCTAAATATTTGATTGCAACATCACTCATGATTAATTCTAGTTCTATCTTCTCAACCCTTATTTTTAGTTTGACAATTCTTTTAATGGAAAAGAAATATCAGAAATCAAACTGGCTGTTGCACATGTCATTTGCACTCGTCCTAGTTATTCTCCACAAACTTTGGTCATTCAGTAAAATTTACATATTTGTTCGTAATTTCATAATGCTACGAGTATTCTCGAGGGTAGGGTACTTAAGGTATCGCATTCTACACAAAGTGCAATCTTGCAGTTGGTAGACCCTGCCTGCACTGCCGCTCGGGAACACGTTGAGACCAGAATATGGAATTTTCATTTTTTGTCAGTTTTTCTGCCAAATTGCGGCTAAGGCATATTAAGCCAGTTGAAACAGGTGGAGGAATTAGAGAAATCCTTATTTTTCGTTTAGGCAATTATTTTAATGAAAAAATATCAGAACACACAGATATCTCTGCGACCTCACACTTAGGGCTACCTAACCTATGTACCAAAAGTTCAGAAAGCTTGGCTAACAGATATGAAATTGATACGTGAGATGTTTAACCGACTGAAGCGCATGTCATTTGCTGTCGTCCTAGTTATTCTCCACAAACTTTGGTCATTCAGTTGAATTTACTTATTTGTTCGTAATTTCTTAATGCTACGAGAATTCTTTGGGTTAAGGTAGTGAAGGTATGGCATGCTAATGCGATCTTGCAGTTGGTAGGCCCTGCCTATGCTGCCGCGCAGGAGCTGTTAAAGACTAGAATTTGGAATTTTCGTTTTTTGTCAGTTTTTTGCCAAGTTGCTACTAGGGGAAATGTAGGTAGGTGTGGCCAGCGGGGAAAGCAATCGGAGGCTTGGTTCCAAGTCAATACATCAATAGTTCATGCCCCTGCAAGGATTTAAATCCAGGCCGTGACGAAAGACAGCTGGCAGTCATTGGCAACGCCGCAGATCTCGGGCAGGCCACATAGGACGCGGTGACTGCGTGCAGAGGGTATTGGGGCAAAACCCCTCGTTTAAAATTAGCATACCCCTCGAGCTCCCGACCTGACTACAGATCCAGAGTGAGAGGGGAAGCGCGTCAATTATTAATCGTGCTCGCCTCAAATGCGCCAATGATGCTACTTATAGCTAGAGAAGGAGTACAGTAATATGCTTAGAGTAGTTAACCAACATTGACTTTTGTAAGTTATTTGATTGAATAATACTGTTCAACTTAAACTTTATCGACGTCATAGATAGTTTACAATATTTCTATTGAAAGAAATATTCTTTATTTTGGCACATTGCAGAATTAGGTACCTTTTACACCTCATGGGCGTCTTTGGATCTTGTTTTATCGCCGCTCATGTGTATTAATAGACCACAGTTCCGCATTTGTCATCCGTCGACCGTGATTGGGTCACATTTTCGAAAAAGAAATACTTTGCGCATGCCACCATATAAAAACACTTTGAAGTTAGTTAGTGGTTTACTATTTTTATCTCTCTACTAAATGGTTGATAACTGTTCTAATATAATACTTTTGTTGGGAAAACCTTTATATTACAACCAATCAGAATAGAGAAGTATATTCAGTCCGGCCTCACGATTTAGATCACGTGACGTCTGCCCATGTACATCTCAAAACACCTTCCCAGATAAGGCGGGCCCAATGGCCCCGCCAATAATGGCCGCCAATTCCTCGCGCTGAACAATACGCTCTGTATCGCCATCAGCATCACTGCAGGTGACGAATACAATACGTCTTGTTAATTAACCATCATCACCATCACCATTATCATCCTCGTTTTTAATTCATCCTCCATCATCGCAATCATCTTCATCATCATCATCACCATCATCGTCGTCGTCATCATCATCATCATCATCGTCGTCGTCGTCGTCATTAGCATTACTGCAGGTGACGAGTACAATACGTCTTGTTAATTATCATGATCATCATCGCCATTATCATCCTCATTTTTTATTCATTCATTATCATCATCGCCATCACCATCATCGTCGTTACATCATCATCATCATCATCATATTTCTATCATTACCATCATTATCATAATCGCCTCTTATTCACTATCATCATCATCATTTTTCTGTCAAAATCGTCACCCTCTTCATCATCATCATCAACATGTATCATCGTCACCATTGTCACTATCAACACAATCATCATTTTTCTATCGTTACCCCCATTATCATAACCGTCACTATAACCACCTTTTCACTGTTATCGTCATTTTCTCTATCAAAATCGTCACCCTCCTCATCTTTATTAATTTATATCATCACCATCATCATCATCATTGTCATCATCGCCATCAGTTTTACTATCAACACGATCAGCATCACCATCTTTGTTTATGTCAACACATTTATCATCATCATCATCATCATCATCATCATCATCATCATCATAATCGTCGTCATCGTCGTTGTTGTCATCACCATTATCACCATCATCATTTTCATTACCATCACCATACCTGTCATCATCACTTTTTATCATAGTCATAATCATCCTCATCATTTCCATCTCACTTAGCTTCCCTCAGTAACAGAAATTACCATGAACAGTATGTTATTGTTATTTGTTGCTGCAACACTCATAGCATACAATCCACTTTAGAATATCGTTGGTGATGATAATGACGTTTTTTTTGTTTTGTTTTAATGTTTTGATTCTCAAATAGAGGATTTTTATTGCATTCATAAGTACATATGCATAATTGTATTGTAACTAAACCGCGGGTTATCACACAATCCTCAAAGCATGTATAATGTCAAATACAATAAAAAGCAATATATATGAAGTTAAGCATGTTGATGAGAATCATTTTGAAGATCGATGATGATGATGATGATGATGATTATGATGATGATGATGATGATGATGATGATGATGATGATAATTCTCTTGAAAATGGATTGGAAATAAAGTACAATTTAAAAAAAGAAAAATCGTGTTGATATTTGTTGATTGGATTCATAATTGCACACTTTACGAAGGATGCATCCCTAGGACATTGCCAAAATTGCCAAATCTTTTTTGGTCGCTGCAAGAATGCACGCTGAATAAAGAAGCCTTATTCATTACCATGATAGTGGAAACTGTGGTAGACATTATGATAGAAAGATGAGCTCTGAAATAATCATCTCAGCCGCGCGGGATAATGAAATACTTAACCCAGCACCACAATATTGAATACAGCGAGATGGCCAGATTGCCGGTGAGGACATGCGCTCATAATTGCTTTACGAGCACCTTCAATGTGTTATTGTAGAGAAATTATGAATATGATTATCCCCCATGTCAGCTAGATATAAACTCAAATTAGGCGTCACGCTTGGGCGGCCGGCCCTGCGAGACGTGGGCCGTTAGCGCGACTACGCCCAAGCCTGTGACGTGCGGGCCGTTGTTTTGGGACACTTGGGGGCGTCCAATTATAACGCGTTCGCCGGCAATGGCAGCGAATGCAATTAGCTCGCGCACAACTTGTCACAATTTATCAGGGAGTTGAGAAGTGGGGGCCAAGACGGGGAAGAACAGTCTAATGGCCATAACAATAGAGATTCCTCCTTGTCCTCCTTAATTCATCGCTCATTAGAGAGAACCGCTCGACGCATTAGGAGTTGGGCGATAAAAAATCTGTTAGTGCTGTCTCTGACGTCCCAGGGAATTAACCATCCGTGGGCTTCGAATTCCACATGGAAAATGCCGTGTGTA
>OZ012698.1:22206123-22216123 GCA_963942565.1 Maea johnstoni | reverse complement strand
TTCCATGTCTCTACTACCATACCAATTACATGCCTGAAATTTAGCTCAGTTGAGATTGGGGAAGTGCGTCAAAAAGAACAACAAAACCTTCTTCTGAAAATAGTATGGATATATCCAAACCAAAACAGTACCCGGACTATTCATCTCGAGAAAGAACACATAATTCGATGAGAATGCAATAGTTAAATTAAATGGTGCTTACCTATAGTTTAAGACTCCATCTACCATTTACTCACAATACAACCTAAATTTGCACAAAAAAATAAAGTGATGATAATTTGTTTTGAAAGATCGCTGATGGGCCCCGGCAGAATTAAAGGTGGATAATTCAAGCAGATGAGATTTGGTAATAAGTGAAATAGCAATTAAAGTAAAAAGGTTCCTGCCAAAAAGTATGTATTCTATATGCATATTAATAGCAATCGACGTATGTGTCAATTATGAAGGTTGATCATCCAACGACATGAACACAGTTTCTTCAGAAAACGAGTATTCCCGATTAAAAATAAAGCTCTGTTGCGCTAAAAGTTCCTTTCTTAAGGATTATTTTCATTTCAGAACTATTCGTACTTGAATATCACGGTACGTGGAACATAACAAGTACCGTATAACTCTTCAAAGTGAAATGGAAATACCAATATGTAGGAATTGTACGTTTGTTTGTATGTTTGTAATTTTGGTTACGAGTTCCTCTAAAAATTGTCGTATGCATCTATGATACCTTTAACAAATATGTGTACATAAAAAGTTTAATATTTTTATAAGATATTTCAAGGAGAGTTGTTGTTAATGTCCATATGAATATATCTCCTTCAAGTATTTTCCCAACTATGCTTTCGCCTGGGAGGTTTGTACAATATCGTCAGGCTTCCTTCGGACGCTCTAAGCATTAATGGGTCGGAGCCAGTGGCAGTAGAAGTCTAGGCCGCCGGTCCGTCAGGGAAATTGATTGGACAATCTAGACATTCAGTCGCCACTCAGTGACCTATGACACTGTGTTTGGTCTACGGCGAGTTTGTTTGAGGAATCGACTGGTAATATAGTTCGCCATTTAAACAAATATTTATCTCGGTCACGTGAGAATGCTGTCATAACAGAGTTTGTTTTTGTTGGATACTTTCGGAATGACGGTCAAACACGCCAATGTGTGTGTGTGTGTGTGTGTGTTCCGTTCCCGGGGATGTGGCGCGGCGGCGCGCAGCAGCAAGGGAATTCCCTTTGCGCATGCGCACTCATCACTAGTCATGTCGTCTGCTCCTCACAAAACATCGCCTGCGTAGCTGGTTGAAATGAGCTGCACAAATAATTGGAAGAAAATCGTCTGCTACAAACACGATTGCCGCCTTTGAGTAACTTCACTGTGCCGCGATGTTGGCCCTGTTCGTTTTAATTGTACCATTATTGGTCTCAAGGGAGACCCCTTTTTCTTTGAACCATTGTTTCCGCTTAATCTACCTCCGATCTCGCGTTACAATACTAATTTGTCAACTACACACGATCGGATAGTTCGGATGGACATATACCAACACTAAAACAGGCTAGACAAACTACTGGAATTCTAAGATCAATTAAAGCAGATTATATCTACTCCCGAAAAGTAGCGTCATGACGAATTAACTACACGATTTACCCCTTCTTAAAGAAGGTTGATCGCAATCTGTTTTAAACTGAATTCAATTTACTTTGATGGTTAATGTTTCGAATCGTATTTTTCTTGATTGGCCTGGATTTATTTTTCTTTGGAATAAAATCCGCAAACCATGTACCTCCTCAACAGAATCTGAAGTATAGTCAGATGAGATGGACATTCTTTGATGCAAAATCAAATATATATTTTACTTTAAAGAAGAACTTGAGGGGTTCTGAAAGTTTCTGATTCGTGCGTACATTGCCTGACCAGTATATAGGTTTCCAGCTTATAATCATGCTGGTTCCTATGTATCAAGAGATTCAGATATTTCGTCTACGTCTGTTCATACCTTGGCCCAATATAACTAACTTGTGGTTGCTCATCTCAGATTCATACATAGTAAAAGTCTCCTGAATTTTCCCTGTAAAGTCAGAAACAGCTCATACCAGTGATTCCTGTTTCCAGAACTCCTAGAGTCTTTGGTTTCGCATTACTAATGGTGCCACAGAGCATCAAACGCTTTTCGAACGTAGAAAAAGTAGAAAGAGGAAAAACCCTGGCCTGGATTGCAGGTACATGGATTCTGGTAACTATGACGATGAAACGGTTATAGGAAGCGTATCCATGTTCTAAACTTGGTCAGGAGGCTTCAAAGACGGTGACTTTCAATGGCTAGCACCAGCCTTCAAAGAGTCGCGAGCGAGGAAATGTTTCGTTTGAAAAATGAGTTTCTATCCACCCCTGGAGTCAGGGAGTTTTTCATTTCCGGCGGAAGCAGGGAAACGGGATGTCGCCCCTCAGACCCTAAAGGTGCATGCACCAAGTTCTCGGCCGTCTCAGCGGGAGGAGGTTGCGCTCTCTTTTGGCGTTGTTGACGTTCTAAATCCACTCTATTAACTTAACGCTTTTATGCTTAAAGACCTTTATGCCGCTGGCAGCTAAATTAGCCATTACATAAAAAATGCAAAAATCCTGAGATGTCACTGAAACCCTAGCACATGGGTACTCATCAGAAAGAACCCAGCGAGAGCTATCCCATGAATACCAACATGACAGGGTTTAGATTGTTTTCAAAAATCTTTGCGTCATTGTGCCTTGGACGAAAGTAGCCTCCGGTTGTCGTCTGGATCTGCACTACTTTTGGCAATAACTTGGGGAATAAGAATTATGTCTCAAAAGATTTGAAGGAGAGTTGTTGGTTATATCTTGATCAACATTTCTCCTTCAAATATTTTTCTAAATACACTTTTCTCTGGCCGCTGTGGGCATTATAAGATTAATAGACAGAACGATAAAAACAGCTTACATATAGGATTTTGTAAATTTGGAGTTTACACTTAATAAGCATATATACATACATAAACCAATTTTCAAAGCTTATAACAACAAATCGTTCTTTAAACTTTATTTTATAATTCTCATCACAATAATAAAGTGAATAACTGGATAGTGTTAGCTAGGATCTCTGGTACTGGTTGAAGTGACACCTGCTTTCGCTAATCACCTTTTGATTAATTGCAAATATATGCAAATTTAAGCTGGTCGTCAAGCTGTCCAATTACTGACAACGTGAAACTGACTAGTTATTATGCAAAATCAATCAGATGAGCTACCATATATGTGCACTAAATAACTCTAAAATACGAAACCTCATAATTAGTATTTTTTCTATAAGTCAAGGTAATTAGATATGTTTAGACATATCGTAAGTGTCCATGCACGTTTGCCATTTGGAGATATTCAATTGAGACAGATAGTTAACGGAGCGAGTTCCGATTCTTAAAGTGCAGTTCGTTTTACAGTCTTTTGCTAAGAAAGGTTGTGTTTTATTATATCAATCTCCTTAGCCCTTATGCTGGTGGGTGCCAATTTTGCAAATACGAAGTGATGCGAAATACATAAGAAATTGCCGAAAACCCTGGAACATGGGTATTCATCTGAGAGTACTCAGCGAGGGCTATCTAATGAATACCAGCATGACAGGTTTTAGATGGTTTTCATTGAAATATTTTCATCCGTGTACCTTGGATGAAAGTAGCCATAGTATTGGCATGGTTGATATTTGAAAATGGGAGGAAGGTTTGAAATGAACGCCCGAAACCCCTTCATACCCGCTGCAGCTGCTGCAGCTGGGCTGAAATGGGTTAATCCCAGATCAGGGCGTGATGGACAACCCCCTTTCCCGCACCTGGGTATGCATGGGAGCACCCCTTATCAATACCCAAATACCCCAACCGACGTCAAACCCTAATCGGCTCAGCTAAGCATTCAGCGCACACCCCTATCACTAAAATACCCTTTCTGAGGGGGCTGCCGAGACCCCCCGCGTGTGCTCGGCTCAGCGCTTCATGAATAAACCTGCCCCCTCTCAAAGTTCTCACGGCAAGCGCTGGGGGCGGAGAAAGGGGTGTGGTCCCATATTCACTCACTCGTCCAACACTTTTAATTAGGAAACTAGGCCTGCGGGCAATGAAATTTTCAAAATCCCCCATTTGCCATACGCTTGTTTGAGCTAATTACTCTCCTCGTGACAATAGCAAGCATATTCATATCTATAACGATACATGGATAAGCTTTTATTATGGATGCACCCAATTAAAATTTGAAAATAAATATTTCGTGCACACAGTTGCGTTAAAGAAGTAATTGGCATGAAAAGTGGAGTTGGAACAATTGTTTTCGTTCTTTCTTTTGTTTGTTATAATGATCATCTTATTATTTTTTACAAAATTTGCTTAGAATTGTTTGCATGTAGGTTTCCATCACAAACGAAATATTTTTCCTGGCACGAATTCACTCGAGCAACTTTTCCTGAATCGAACCTAAATAGAGTTGTTGCAAGTTATCTTGAATCATTCGTTGTTAAAAATCCCAATTTTTCGAAAATTAACGTGCAATGACTATTTATATCAAATTTTGAAATTCACCTATTCAAGTTTTGAGATGGAAATACTTAACTCGATGGATGGTAATTTTTGATACAACATCAACATTATTCACCAAATAAGTAAAACCACCAAATGAATATATATGAGTTTTAAATCATAACGAAGCTGGAACATTATGAAATTCGTATTGAGACAACATGAGGGGAAATGCTTCTAATATATTCGAAAACATGTAAGAATTTAATTGCATGTCAAAATCTTCAGCGGGTTTGATGGAAAAGCCTGTCCCCTTTCAGAGGCTTAAGTGACATGCTCTTAAAGCCCTACCCCATGCCGACTGAAGTTAAAGGGCAGACGTATTTATAGAAGCCGTCCTCCGGTCCCACTTGAGTGCCCCTTCGTCCTGAATGGCTGTCTCAAGGCAGGAGAGGGATCTGACATCTACTAGAAAACACCGGATCCCAGAAAACCTGGGGGCCTTCCTTTATATCTTCATTGTAAAAGAAAGACTCTTGGCAATTGTCTAGCTGAAAATCCGCACTTAAAGTGTAGTCGACGCGGGAGGGAGAGGGGCTTGCTTGCCTGCCTGCGCTATATAATGCCAGCTCAGCACTAGCTGCTGCTGCTACTACCGCTGACACACTCACACAACGCAAATAAAAGGCTTTTTGCTGTGTATCCCTATGCGTCTATTTGCTACATGCATCTAGCCAGATATTTGCATGAGAACGTCCTTATTATGGTCCGAAGCGCAGGCACATTCACGCTCTGTTTTCACTAGATAGCCGCGCACAATACCCAGGCTTTGATTAACACAGCGCTATACAACTCTTTTCTTCTCTATTCAAAGGACAAATTTATTTTAATTTTTCCGATCGAACTGGCTGCTCCGCCAGCCACTTGCCTAGCATTCCTCATAGGGGGAACTTGGCGGAGCCTTCTCGCAACCAAAACAAGCGTTTTAACAACAAATTCGGGACTTTCTCTCCATATTTGGTACGTGGGGGTGTACTTAACGCAGGTTTGAGTGGATTGGGCGGCGGTTTTCGGTCGATGGCGGTGTAATGGACGCGAGAGGAATCTCGCAGCCTGGCTGGCGGGTGACCAGGTGCGAGAGTGAAATCTACATCCACGTCGATTTCGGCATGCTGTAAGTTTCGTTTTGGAGTTGGGGGAAGGAATGGCGCTGCTGCTGCAGCCACAAGTGTCACGTTTCTAGCGGGACGTTGTCGCAGCTTGGCGCTCGGAGGTGCGATGATGATGACGGCGGCGGTGGCGGAGATGGCGGGCGAGGACGACCCGACAACTGGTGGCACCGGCCGCGAAACCCGAGGTAAGCACGGCAACCTTCCACTTGTCAATTACCGCCCCGGCAGCCGCCATGTTGAAATCGATCAGGGCGGTTGACATGCCTCCATGGCAGGCAGGCAGGCAGGCAGGCCCACTAGTATCCCGGTACCACTTCTACTACCAGTGGAGTTAGGTGGTGGCGGGACTTCAGTTCATCACTACACTTCCCGCTACTAGTACAGACTGTACAGTAATTGATGCATTCCAAACGCGGTGGGAAAGATATTGGGGGCAATTTTGACGTGAACCTTAGACGACTGCCTAGTACGTACATTCGCGAGCTCGAAAAAAAGCATCTCACCAACTCTGTCGACGTGTCGACTCAAGGGGGTACCCCTTTTCAGAAGGGAAATCGAGCCATTCGCATTTTGGGTAATCATTTGACACCTATTCGACGCCTCTGTCAACAACGGTCCTACTGCTAGCGGTTACACTGTGGACTCAACTCTTAAACAAACTTGGAAAAGGGATTATTTTTCTTCCCCACACCCCTCTCATCAAAAAAATTTCAAACAGGTTTTGTGGAGTGAATTTCTCAGAATTCCGAAGTTAGATTTGCGACTGCTGGGTATGGGCGAAGAAGTATTTGAGTGTATTTCTCCTTCTCGGAATGTCATTTTAATCACTATTGACATTGCCTTCTTTGTTTACATAAGACCTCTCGCCCTATAATGAGGTAAACATTAAATTAGTTGCCGGAATAAATTCAAATGAAACAATATTTTCTTTGGATTTATTATGGAAAAGTGAACTAAGGACGTCAATTACCTATTCAAAAACAACAAACATGATATAATTATCTCAGAAATACTCAATATATATGCTTTCATTCTAAAACAGAAATAATAGTCATTTTTATGTTTACCTGAGTTGAATAATAATTTGTTTGATTTTGTAATTTACATTGAGGTCATTCGCTACAGTAATTTTAAAAAAGAAACTTCTATTTATACGTTCAAATTGCCCAACACGAGAAGTGAACTGTTGAATTTGAAGTGATGTCTAGTCCTTCGCAACAGTTTAATGACATGCGATTTTCTCTTTGCCAGTGGATTGGAAAATTGCTCAAAGCGGCTCAAATTTCATCCAACCCCAGGTAGGAGCTTAATTGCTCGGCAGCCTGCGAAACAGGATAAATGTTTATTGATGAGCCCTGTTGTAGGAATGCTAATAAGATGGCCTTAATTAAGGAAGACATGTTTTCACAATACCGCTAATTGTTTATTAGTGTGAAAGACCAGCGTTCACAACAATGAGGAAAATCGACCCACTGCCCGTTATGCAGCATCTGACATTTCGGAGAAATGGGAAGCGCATAAATATTTACTTCTTTGTTTATAATTAGTCAAACCACGAGTCGGGGGAGGGGGGATCCCATAGTGGTTACCTGACCCCGTTTGTTTCCCATAAGGACAAGAAAAACATTAGAGAATTATTAAATTAGCGTGAAAAAGGTTAAATCGGCTAAAAGGAATACGTACAATTATGTACTGTATCAAAACTCAAAATGGCCAATTAAATTCGCAATTATTTTTGTAACCTATTTTTTTAAACAAAATTGGTGGACCTAATGCACTTTACTCCAATGGCTTTAAATGTGTATAGGTATATACAATTTTCAAAATTCACAAAAATGAAAATAATTCCCCAAACCATATATTGTATATAGCATTATATCCAGGTAAATATTTTCTAATTAGTACCAGTAGTATATCCAGTAAAAGACATTATATCTAGTAAAATATTTTCTAAATCGTACAAATATTCTAAGCTCTTAATGATAGATCAACCACATGCCGTAGGGTGGTCTATTTCACGCGTTTTATGATAAGTTATCATAGCAAGTTTTCATATCGCACGAGACGTGATATTATATGGCAGGCGCTTGCCGGCTTAATACAATTGTGGATTATCTTTGAAATATTATCCGGCCGTTGATGTTGCTTTGGACGGTTGTCGAGAGGCCGCGTGCAACAATTCATCAAAAAGTTCATTTTCTGCGGGAAAACTACTGAAATAAAATTAGTCCGCGAAAGATATCTCAGACATCAAAATCCGTGTCAGATCTCAGCGTCAAATTCCGGGATAAATATGACAGATTCATCGAGCGATATTCGCCGAGTAATCTCAACTCTTTCCCAAATTTCATAATCCGCTACAAATGAGGTTTAGTTGAGGTGCAACTCATCGAAAGTCTGACGTTAAAGGAGTTACTACTCGCCAAATTCAAATTTATTATATCACTTTATTATTCTTTCATTTCGTATCAAATGTTTTGCTGTAATATCGTAGGATGCCATACACAATTACCTGGTGAATGATAGGTATTTTATGAAGCCTAACCTGGAAAGAATATTGAGAAAATAGAAAAACAAGTCAGTGTACAACAACAATATGCCTCACTTATAGTGTAACATTTCGGTTGGGTATTTTTTTTTTCAATTTTCTCCTGGTGGCAATGGTAGTGTTAATTTATGTTCAAATATTATTTCATATTTAACAAAATTGAAATTTCGTTTATTTTGTTTTCTCGAATCAGATAACAATACCTAACAAACGATCGCAAAGTGTGAATTCTAAATTACTTACATTAAACCATAAACAATAAATCTAATCATTATGTCTTATTCTTCGTTAACTTTGAACCAACGCAGGTAAAGTTTTAGATTTCTTAAATGATCAGCATTTTTATACCAATAGGATATGAGAAGTACGTTGCATTTTATGTTTATGACTATAACTCTTGTTATAAAAATATATTCATACCAGCATTCGACAAATTATATCAATTCGTATGTTTGTTTCTGTTTTCTCATTCAAAAATGACTCGCTTCGCTAAAGTTTTTGTAGTGATAATTCAGCCATGGTGGTCCCAGGGTCCTTGATGCCAAAGCTGAAAAAGGGGACATGAGCAGAAGTAGTTATAGCTATATATATATTATCATACCTGTCAACCCAAGACAAAAAAAAAACAGGAGAATATATATATATATATATATATATATATATATATATATATATATATATATATATATATAAAAATATATATATATATATATATATATATATATATATATATATATATATATATATATATATATATATATATATATATATATATATATATATATATATATATATATATATATATATATATACAGTATTTAGGTAGATAGGAGCCTAGGTTTGCCTATGGGATCGGCCGGGGAGATAGGAGGGAGGCTTTGTTTCAACTGGAAGTGCGGGATGACGGTTCCTTCTCCGACTAATCCCCCAAACACGCAATCCCGCTATCAATAATATGTTGTGCGTCGCTAATTTATCTTGCCCGGCCCGCGAGGTTCTCTCGCTGAACAGGTGATAGCGGCCTAACATAGTGTCACGAACTGAGGGGAATTACTTACCAATTATACTCGCGACAAGCAATTTCGTTGTATATAAACCTTGTCCTGTTCAAAATTGTCTGTTTTCACACCGAGCCCGTACGTCCGTATGGTATTGTATTGTATGTTTATTAACTGTACCAGAATGTACAAAATCATATCACATATTGTTTTTACCAAAAATAACAAGAAGTAACAGTAAACTAGAATGATAACATGAATAATACCTTTACTCTGAAAAGTTGACATAAGCTATTGCGAAACTATATATATTTACATATATGTATATATATATATATATATATATATATATATATATATATATATATATATATATATATATATATATATATATATATATATATGAACAATATCATGTAGTCCTATTATATCTAAGGTATGCTTACTATGATAGGCTTTTCTGGCATACCCCTCCTATTGAATCTCGTGTATACTCAAATGTGACAACGTATTTATTTATCTATTTTCCCATATGGCAGACCAGACTCCTGAATGCAAATATATCGTGTCTCCTCGAGTCCTGATGATGGATTCGTATCAAGGAGGGCCACAGCTCATCTGATGAGTCTTTAATTGCCAGAATGAATTTATTTGCAAAGGAAATTAATTATGTGAGTGAGTTTTGCCGAGACATTTGGTGCCTACTCGTCCGCGCTATCAGGCCATTAATCTACGCGCCCTACGTGATGCGCTATAAAATATTCAGTAACAACCACCTGCCCAGTGAA
>OZ012698.1:22178669-22205923 GCA_963942565.1 Maea johnstoni | reverse complement strand
CTTCTTATCATTATTATTATTATCGTTATTATTGTTATTATTCTCAATACTACTACTACTACTACTACTACTACTACTACTACTACTACTACTACTACTACTACTCCTACTACTAGCAGAAGGCAATCGTCCACTGGCTGCTCCACGAGTGATGCTCGCTTAATCAAAGTTGCATCATGAATTTAACATCAACAATAACAATTAGGTATCAAGATGTTCAAGCCCATTGCCAGACACTCTGTTATGAGTCTCCGCGCGCCATCAATGTAACATATTTCCCCATCAAAAGCCAGATTTGCATTCAGGCCATTGCACGCTCTCACGAACAGATTTAATTCCCCATTTTTCACGGCTTGAGCACAAAGACCTGAATGTACGATAGTTCTTATTTATTTTTATTTTGCACTTTCGGACAAAGGGTGATCATTATGAATGGACCCTTGAATATCTTCCCCGCCCCGGCCTGGCGTATGAATAGATGTTTTATCAATACTCTTACAAGAGTAAGCTGTAGGCTTACCGTTATATACTCAGTTCCTTTAATGAATAATCTGGATAGAATGTATAACCACGGATGAGAAATACCCGTTGGAGCTGACCACATAGTGTGCACGAACAAATGTTTTAGCTATATATTTTGTGAATAAAAAACGAATCTGTGAAATTTACGACAAGGAAGTAAAAGTTCCCATGGACGTATTATTTCGAACTGTTTAAAGTGAGTACTATAGGTATGTTAGTGCAAGACATGATTTCAATAGCAACAAAGAAAACGATTTAATATATACATATAGTATATATATATATATATATATATATATATATATATATATATATATATATATATATATATATATATATATATATATATATATATATATATATATATATATATATATACATATATATATATATATATATTATCGTTATTATTATCATTATTATTTTATTCTATCATTATTATTGATATTATTATCATAAACATCCTCATAATTATTATCATCATCCATGATGGTTATAATTGTAATGATCAAAATGATAATAGTAAAAACATCTATTAACTATAGTAACTAATAATAATAGTAATAATAAATAATAATAATAATGATAATAATAGTAATAATAGTAATGATAATGATAACAATTATTATTATTGTAATATAAACATAATTGTCAAGGAGATGGAAAATAATAATTTTTGTCTTGAATATTTTTGCCTTTCATTACAACTATGATCATGAATAATAACAATAATAATAATAATAATAATAATAATAATAATACTAATACTAATAATACGATGATGATTATGATGATTGGGATGATGATAATAATGATAGAAATAATAATGATAACATGTATAATTATAATAATTATATCATTATTATTATTATAACATTGAAATTATTTATTTGGAATATTCTATGTTTACATTTAGGTGCATTGTCTTCTTAGTATGTGTTATCCTGATCATAATTCACTTCATGACTGTGCTCGATTAATCCTAGTATATTTCAATTCACAATTATTTCTAATATGTTGTATATTACATATACCTTTATATAGAGTAAGTGAACTGTTCATAATAACTCCATATATCCAACATGTGCTTTAAGAAAAAAACGTTACCCATGGTTCTGCGTGAAAACCTCTCGTCCGTGTCCAACTAAGTTGTCTTAGGACTTGGTTGTGTTAAACGTTCAATAAATAAAAAAAAAACAAGGTATGTCAGAGACAATTTGACTAAGAACTTATTGCGATGGATCTCTCTGTGTTGGACGTCGCTGTACATTGTGGCATGCAGCTTGACGGTAGAAGATACCGTAGGTTTGGCAACCATGAAAATGCCATTAGGATTTTGAGCATGCCCTGGCAGGACAGCTGATGGGTCCAGCAGTAACATGTGTGTTTCTAGTTGAGTTGGTTCCAGTAGGGCCATATGGTCGCAGTGAGGCGATGCCTCCACGGTTATCTCTGTCTCCTCACCCCGACTCGCTCACACTCCGCCAAATGTAACATAGATTGCAACATTGGACACGTGATGTATATATTGTGCATTGCATATGAGTCTAAAAGATGCAAGAAATTATGTATGAATTGTTCAAAGTAATAAACCAAACATTGAATATTGCAATACATTGCATATGAGTTGAAAGAAATCTCGAAAAATGCAAGAAATGATGTATAAATAGTTCAAAGCAATATACCAAACATTGAATATTGCAATACATTGCATATGAGTTGAAAAAGATCTCGAAAAGATGCAAAAAATGATGTATAAATTGTTGAAAGTAATATACAAAACATTGAATGTACAATACATTGCATATGAGTTGGAAAAGATCTCGAAAAATCCAGAGAATGATGTATAACTGTTACACCAAATGCTGATGGGGGTAATAGTAACGTGTGTGATTCTAGTTGAATTGGTTCCAGTAGTCTGCCATATGGTTGCTGTGAGGCCATGCCACTACAACTTTCTCTATCTCACCCGGGATAGTCGCTCGCACTCGGCCAAATGTAACATACATTGTAGATTGCAACATTGCAGGCATTGCTGCCAGCCTGCAATATGTATTCATGGCGCTGCCGTCCTAGTTTATGCTTCACACACCAGCAAACTCAATCGCGCTGATGACATTTTTAAAGCAGTAATGAATCATTCACGAAATTAAAGTTAACCCGAGATGAAAATTTATGCTATAGAATAAATATTTCAGAATCAGTCGTTTGAAAATTATTTTATTTAAATCTTTTTCTAGTCATCACAATTTCCTTTTAAATCAAACATCTTAACTTATATCAAAGGTGGTGAGCTAAGTTTAATGTATTTATATATATATATATATATATATATATATATATATATATATATATATATATATATATATATATATATATATATATATATATATATATATATATATATATATATATATATTTCAGCCGAAAAAACTTTCTCCAGACATATAAAATTATGAATAATAATGACAAGTAAGCGTTTACACTTAAAACACTGATTTTTATTAAATATAATACGGTGCAGGAAAACGTCAGCGTTATCTTCTTAACTTAGTCCGACTTTTCTAGCTATAACTGTCCCAGTTCATATTCCATAGTGAACGGCATAAAGCCAACCTTTGTTGTCGAAAAAATACAACGGACTTATCATTTCGTATTGTTAACAGAAATGAAAAAAATCTTGGTGCGTGCCGGCATATCATCAGCTTAATCCATTGTTGCCATATACGTTATTTATCTAATTCAATTTTTCCTATCAGTTGCGATTATATCGTAGTAATGCGGAGCAGTTATCGACTCTTTGTGTAATGTTTTTCTCGATGTCATAAATTATTTGACATGTGTATGTGACAACTCCGTGGCGAATGCCTCCGATAAACATGTTATTCCTTTGCCCTCGATGGAAATATGTGGAAAATAAACAAAATGTCTGACACCTCAATGGCGTAATTGTGACGATGACCTACACTGACGCTGCGGATGAATTTCTGGACGATTTACTGCAAATCTATAGGAGATTAAGGTTTGATTCATATTGAAGTGCACACCGCGATGAGAGTCATTTAATTCCGCTGGGCTCATAGCACAGTCCCAGTATGACACATTCCGGTTTCTCTATACTATATACTAATATATATATATATATATATATATATATATATATATATATATATATATATATATATATATATATATATATATATATATATATATATATATATATATATATATATATTTATATATATATATATAGTTTATTGACTGTAGGTTTTCTACGAAGATATATATCATAACGAAATTATACAGGATATCATAGCAAATCAATGAAAATAGTCACTTATCTATGCTTACTTTTAGTAATTCTCAAAATGAGAAAAATATTGTACTGTAACGTGAGATGATAGTTATGCTTATATTCATAACTGTAAACTTGATATCATATTGAAATGAAACACGCTACTGAATATGTTGGCAATCATGTAGATTTCATGCCGCTGGTGGTTTTAATCTGAGTGAAATGTGACAAGCCTGATCACCCACACATTTAGACGTCATCGAACGACGTTGGATGAAATTTGAGAAATTGACGTGCAATAACGGTAAAATATACTATAATTACGTGCGGTAATACTATAGCCAGGCGAAGAACAAAGATTAAATTCATGTAGGAAATTAACTCGAATTAACCCGCGTCACTCCGTATTAACACAGAGGCGTAACAACGACCATAATTCCGAGTGTAAAGTTACTGCACACACGCTTGGGAATTAGCTAAATACTGTGCCAAATTTATTTCATTCTATTTAGAGGTTTTCTAAATAGAATTAGTCAGACTTGTGTAATATTTCAAGCAACCCAGACTTCAAAACTGTCACAATGAAGTAAAGATATGAAAATAAATAATATTCATAATAATTATATAGTACGATATATTGATCACAATTTCTTCTATCTTTATAAACGAAAGATCAAAATAAAGTAGTATACATAATAGTTCTATAATAGGAGATACTATACAATATTACAATATTACAATCCTGCTATATTGATTCGTAAGCCTGACATGTATATATATAGATAAATACCCTTTTATTATTATTGAATTTATGTCTATTATAGTATTTGATGTTTTATTTTTGTAGTACAATGTAGAGTTTATGCAAGTGAAAGCGGGATTATACCCATAACCTAAAGATTTTTGGAAGTATATTCTTACTTGTCCCAACTCGATTGATATTTGTTCTGCATATAAGTTCCTAGTTTCTAAGTTCTTTATTTTTTGTATTGATGCAGGCCCTTTATATGAGCCTTTTGTGCTATGAAGCAACATCCGTTTATATTTGATCTTGTATGTTTTGATATATGTCCGTTCACAGAATTATTTCTTGTGTTCGTATGATTTTGTACTATTTGTGTATAGTCAATAAACATACAATACAATACATTGGTAATTTTTTTTAGTTTTATTATTCACTTAAAATTTCACTATGGTATTCATCTCTAACATGAAAAATATCCATGTTGGTCTTTTGCCAGTTTATTCAACTTGAAAATCAATGATTTCGTATATCTTAATGTTTTTTCAAAAAATGGCACTCACTTGCAACCATCTCGGTTCTATTATCCATACGTTGTGAATTGTATACTTTGCATCTGACAAATTAGTTCGTAGTATTGTTGGTTTATTCCAATATTACTGGATATGCATGTGTTGATATTCAAAATATCTTATATTCCTATTTCACATGATAAATGTTCTACTAGATATAAACCGTTGAGGAAAGGAAATATACTCGCATCATATATCAAGTTTGGTGTTAAGAGTCATGACCAATGTGGTTTCGATTTTACTTCATTAAACATATGATAATCGTTAGATCGATTTCAGCTTTGCACGTTAATTTCAATAGTTCATTCCGTTCACAATAATATAACTTGATGGTACAATTCTAACCAGCGGGATCAGAATTGAAATAAGTGCAACCATCCATGCCCAGTAATGTATTCTGTCTGCCTCGATGTCTGTGCTGTGATATTTCTTGTGAGGGTACAGTAAGAGATGAGGGAAAACTTGGTCAAATTTGTACTTAATTATAGGGGGGAAAAGAGTAACAGAGTATGTTATATAGGGGCGTGTATGCATTTAATGATATATTCAAAATTATTCAACATCTTCCATAATAGGATTGTTTTGATAATGGATTCAGTGAGATGTGAACATTTTTTTTGGACACGGGCAAAGGTGTCCTAGAAGAAGATTGCATTGAAAGTAGAACATCTATATAAATATATATATATATATATATATATATATATATATATATAATATATATATATATATATATATATATATTATATATATATATATATATATATATATATATATATATATATATATATATATATATGTATATATATATATATATATATATATATATATATATATATATATATATATATATATATATATATATATATATATATATATATATATATATATATATATATATATATATATATATATATATATATTTATCATGTGTACATATACCATGATAATTTTGATGGAACCAATCCTCAAAATACGAGATGTGTTCCAAAGGTGTATGAGAATACACAGGTTTTGCAGTAGCACCCCTACAAATGTCTAGATGACAGTCCAATGAAAAATGTTTCCTCTCTCGGTTTCAGCCGCACCCTTATTAGCATGAGTCACTGAGTGTGGCAGTCCTAGAAAAACACACCTGTGTAAGAACCATACACCGTAAAGGATGTTCAGGGTAGACTTAAAACAGGATACGAACAAAGCAGTATTAAGGTATTAAAGCTTTATCTATGGGGTTCCGGACGAGTTTGGAAAGTCCAATTCATTTCTTTCGACCTTCATGGGGTGACCACATACTGCTTGGACGATTGCATATTGCCCTTACCATGACTTAAATCAATCATTTGAATAGACAATTATTTTGCATTAGTTCCCTTTCTCTGCCCTGTTATTGTAAACATTTTGTAAATTCAAATATATTAAGGAGGACGTCTTAATGGGCGACTTAAAGTATTACTAGATAAATGGTTTTTACTGTTATTTAAGAGGTGTTGATTTGCTATGGAGTACAACTATCCTTTATATATATATATATATATATATATATATATATATATATATATATATATATATATATATATATATATATATATATATATATATATATATATATATATATATATATATATATATATATATATGTGTGTATATATATTACCACCTCCCCTGTCCGCGAGGTGGAGTGCTTGGCGGCGGAGTTGGGTGATCTCACGTGGAAATAAGTAGAAGCGTATAGGGGGAAACTAGGACAAGGTCAGGTCACTCTGGCGAGAGAAATCGCTCGGTTTCATGCTTCAATTGTCAGCATATTCACGAGTGATGGACAGCTCTATAAATGCGCCAGATTTCCACCACACCTTCTGAACATTGAGTCATTACTGTCCTGCCCTTAACCCACTAATCCTCAGAGCGGCAAATATCAGTTTGACAATTTTGGTAAAATCTCAAAAGCGAAAGCATGGTTGAGAAAATATTTGAAGGAGAAATGTTCATCAGAACACCATACACAACTTCACTGCAAGCATTCTGTAAAATCATTGGTAATTTCAAAGTTATTGTTAAAAGTATCATAGATCCAGACGATTCTAGATGATATCCCAGGCATGGATGGGTTAACCCATTAATGCTCAGACTCCTTTGAAAGGTCTGCATGCAATGATACTTTAAAATAATCAGAGAAAAACTAGAATGAAGCCTGAACGAGAAATACATTAGGAGGAGAATTGTGAATTGCATTCTAATACATATATCCTCTTTGAACTATTTTCCAAGCGATTCTTTATGGGAACAGTATTAATAATGTTAGTACGACTTTTGGCATTTGCTGCGATGAATCTGGTTGAGGTTAGCGTCAGACATTTGCCATGTCCCAGGATGATAGCGGATTATTACATTTTAGATCTACTTCTTCAGCTTGAACAGAGCCTACATGTACAGTCCTCTACCTTCCATACCTACCTACTTATCTACCTACCTACCTATATACACGCATGCGTACATACATACATAAAACCATACATGGTACATACCGAAATACACACACACACACACACACACACACACACACACACATATATATATATATATATATATATATATATATATATATATATATATATATATATATATATATATATATATATTTTATCCCCTTAAGTTCTCCTACATCCAATATTGATCAGAGTCATCTGAAGCCCCCACAACCCCAACATAACGATATCAAACAGAGTGGATGTTGAAAGGTATAGTTGTTTTCATCACGCCGACAGATATAGTATTTATTCTATTCCAACTGTCAATATTTACCTTTCTCTATTACTCCATTCACCCTAATGCTTTATTATCGGTATGTCAATGACTGATACAGCTCTTCTTATATAGCCTAGTTTGTCACAGTCACGCTGCTGCTGCTGCTGCAACTACTGGTTTTGATACACAACTCCTGATTCTGCTGCTGCTCCTACTACTGCTGTTGCTGCTGCAGCTACTACTACTACTACTACTACTACTACTACTACTACTACTACTACTACTACTACTACTACTACTACTACTACTACTACTACTACTGCTACTACTACTACTACTACCCTTAGTAGTAGTAGTGGTGCTGCTGCTACTTCTACTGCTGATTCTGCTACTACTACTACTACTACTACTACTACTACTACTACTACTACTACTACTACTACTACTACTACTACTACTACTACTACTACTAAAGGTAAAGGTATTCGGTTTATAGTCTTGTATCCACCGAAGTGCTCACACGACCTTCCTCCCCTAGCAGGCACTGTACATACAGAAACCATTTCAATCCCCCAGGGGATATTCCAGAGCAACTGGCAGCATATAGCGCACACACTCTAAGCACTGCCTTATTTATGCTAGGTACCCATTTTGCAGCTGGGTAGACTGAAGCAATATGGAATAAACTGTTTTGCCCAAGAACGACCAAAGTGCCCGGAGTGGCCGGGAATCGAACCGGCGACCCTCTGATTACTAGTCCGACACCTAACCAACTGAGCTACTTTGTCCCCAAACTACTACTACTAATGCTGCTGCTGCTGCTACTTCTACTACTACTACTACTACTACTACTACTACTACTACTACTACTACTACTACTACTTCTGCTGCTGCTGCTACTACTACTACAACTACTGCTGCTCCTACTACTTCCGATTCTGCACTACTACTACTACTACTACTACTACTACTACTACTACTACTACTACTACTACTACTACTGTTCTACTGTTACTCTATGGAAGTTTGGTCTGCGTCCTTTGGATAAGATAACGGCTCGTTGGTCTAGGGGTATGATTCTTGCTATCTCGTAAGGTGCAAGCGGTCCCGGGTTCGAATCCCGGACGAGCCTTCCAGATTCCACTGTGAGCAGCCATTCTTTGTATATACCTCCTACCTCTACTCTTCCTCTTCCTCCAACCTTTCTTTCTTCCTCATCCTCCTCCCTCCTACCTCTTCGTCCTCCTACCTCTCCTCCTCCTCCTCCCTCCTCTTCCTCTTCCTCATACCTTTCCTCCTACTTCTTCCTCCTCCTACTCCTCCTCCCTCCTACCTCTTCCTCCTCCTACCTCTCCTCCTCTTCCTCCTTCTAGTCGGCCAAGAGCCCTGGTAGCCCGTATTTACTATGTAAAATTATTACCGACTCGAAATAAAGATTATCTATCTACATATCATATATCCTGTTTCTCTTCCTCCTCCTCCTATCTCTCCCTCGTCCACTTCATCCTCCTCCTCCTCCTCCTACCTCTCCTCCTCCTCCTTATCCCAATCTTCCTATCTCACTGCAGAGGCGTGGCCCAGTCTTTCCACACAGCACATTGCTATGCCATTGCTAAATACATTACCGCACTTTATCGGCCCAGTCTTTAACTGCCACATATTGGTAGAGCTAAATACATTATCCCACTGATTGTGCAGGTCTTTAACCTGCCACCGGGCCAGTAGCAGACACGTTAATGATGGTCTTAGGGGATGCACCCGATGCCCGAATCACCTTCCGCCAACTGCGGCAAGGCAGAAACATGGGAATGGCTAAATTACGTGAGAGAAAATGTGAGCCATGTTTTTTTCAATGTTGGTTACTTGAAGGCACTACTGTTTATGGGTGATATTTAGGCACGTCATATACGAAAGAGTAATATTTAACATATATACTACATATATACATAGGACTATGAAATACATACAACCATATAATGGAAAGGACTGAAGTCCATTGTTTTAAATACCCGTGTTACGTTTCATCAAAGAATGGCGTGAACACTTTCAAATTATAGATAACTGTCTAGCAGTTGGATGCAATTCAGGACAGTGGATGTAGGCCCTACATGAACTAAACACAGTATATCATAACTTATTCAAGCAATGAACTCATCTTAAGGATATGTTTAGTTTGACAGGTCCCCTCGTATTATTATGATTCTCATCACGAAGCTTGCAGCATAAAAAGTTATTTTCGCTAATGGATGCTCGATCTCATCATCATCATCATCATAATCCTACTCATCATCATCATCATCATCATGTTCATCATCATCATCATCCTAATTCTCACCGTCATCATCCTCGTACCTGATTTTTAAAAAACATCTAGGAGGATTTTATTTGCATTATAGAATTCTCAAGGCTAAAAACGACAACCTGCTTATGAAAACATCAGAGGCTATGAGGACCTCTTCTTCTTCATATGTATCTACCTATACGATCACCCTTTTACGTATACATGTTACGCCACAATACTAGAACACCTAGATGAGACGACATGTATTATAAATGCCGAGTGTTTATCTTGCTTCGGGAGATTTGCATCCAGTCGTGGTTTGCCGGTCGGTGGTGTGTGTAATAAATCGATTGTAGTGAAAGTCTATGAAAAAGTGTTTGGATGGGAATTCGAGCAATACTCTTGCTTGTAAAATAAATATTTTCTCAGCCAGGTCCAACTAGGCTCGTCCATTGGGCAATTCGAGAAGACATATACTGTTTTACTTATAAGTGAACGACTGCCACTCTTTCAAAGGTATATAGGTTTGAGTGGGAGCTTCTCTTGAATCTTCTGATGTTTTCAATACGGGGAAGTTGGCTCTTTTCCAAGCTTTAAAGGTTACTGTTCGCTTCATCAGATGTTCAAGTGTATTTGTGAAACTGAGCTACAGATGGCAACCCTAGATGAAAACCCCCCAAATCCTTTGCAACAATGCTGTGTCTCTGTAAACCTTCTCTTAAGAAAAGCATTTCTTGACTTTAATGTGCATTTTGTTGTGCTCGCTGAGGAAATTAAATCTAGTCCTTCTTAACTAAAATAACCATCACAAGATTATTTCATGTGGCACGATGGTATATGATATCATAAATCACATACATATATATACATGTATATATATATATATATATATATATATATATATATATATATATATATATATATATATATATATATATATATATATATATATATATATATATATATATGTATATACATATATATGTATATACATATTGTTATGCTTGAGTAGCAACTGTTTTAGATTGATTTATTCTTGAATCCACAATAAATGTATATGTAATGTACTTGGTCGGTTATTGAGCATTTTCGCTGTGGTTGAAATAAATGGGAAGCAGCTTGTTTCGATTTGACACGTTTTCAACGTATAACGGATTATTTCCAGAAAACCATCTTTTAATTCCGTATATAATACTAAAAATCACAATGAATTTGGAATTATTTGCGGAATCATTTACTCTGATATACGTATAGTACATTTTAAAGCTGAACTCAATGCTTTGGATTTCATGCCCAGTTGAAAGATATTTCCAAGATACAGATTCTGGCCTTGACGACAAGGTATGATGATATATCTCATAAGTGTGCATTTCAGCGAATGACCAAAACGGGTTGCTTTAACCATATGCCTGTTGTTTATTCTGGCCTTTGCATACATTTGCACCAGCAAACCGGAAATAGACTAATCCGGAAGGGCATATTTGTTTTTCCACATACTGTACATTCCTGCTAATGTAATGCTAAAATATTCATTTGATGTGGTATGTTAAAAGTGTCAAGTTTGTTACGTAACCGAATGTACACTTCCGGATTATGGAAAAAATCAGTAGCGGTCAAGCCAACGTTCAATCCCTTCAGTAAATAAATTTGCACCATTTAGACCAAGATCAAGTGGTCTTTCGGACTAGTGTACATATAACCCCCTTCCAAAGAATTTCGCAGGAAAACATTGCCCCCTTTCTTGATTTCCGACAATGGAAACACATTCAGTTTGTGTTGACCACATCAACCAAAATATCTAGGAGTGTATTAGTTCCTTTTCGTCTACCCTGCCATATGATACAATTATTCCGTCACACGCTTACATCTATATATTCTACATTTACACTTAACGTAACATAGTTACATTTATTTATTTCTACATTTACATTTATTCAGAGTAGTTGGATTCAGAAGTGTAAGTGTTATTGCCAAAATTAGAAAAGATTGGAACTCTTCTATAAAATGTGTAGTTTGACTCAAATGAATCTCAGTTCCCACCATATCGTTCTATTTCGAGGACTTTACATTTTACAGTTTGCAATTTGCAATCTACAATTAGAATTTAAACATTACATAATTAGTGCCTATTAAATACGTCCATGGTAGTTGTCCATTTTGGCAGTTGTGTGGCAGATGTCAAAATATATCCAACACTTATAGTATAATACTTAGCAATATTCCCCTTATTCGTACAAGGAGTAAAATCTGTTCTGAGTTCATCAGGTTTTCAATAATGTTTTGTAAAAAGAAGCATCTGAATTTTCGCTTTTCTCCAAAGTTTGGTTGGTTATATGCCCAAATTTATTTCTTACTTATGACATATTCTTACAATCAGAGTGTCTAGTAAAGCTTACCTCATATGAACAGCATTCCCATGAATTCACAGCTGCTGACATTGAAGATTAGAGTAATACCCGTATACTTTAATTATATTTTGGAACCTCTATACATTGATATCTGCATACATATAAACTTATAAACTTAAACATATAAAATTCATGTTAAATGTCTAATTTACAGTTATTTTCTGCACAAGCTTATGTATGATATTGCTTTAATTAAGGTTAATTGTGCAATGCAGCTGAAACATGTTTATTGAATGTGTGAAGAAATACTTTGTGGCAGCAAGTATATATAGGCACTATCATATTCTATAGGACAATTCCTATGTTCTTTGTGAAAAGACTATCATATTGTGAATGGAAATATATTAAGCAATACCGCATATCAAAAATATACAAAGGTGCATTCTAATTATAACGATAATTTCCTGTATTCGATATCATATTGCACAGGACTGTACTGCCCTGTAATATATTTTGCATGAGGTGAATTGTATGTAATACATTACTTACCAGTGTACGATACAGACGTTATCAATGCCAGTGGAATAAAATGGACTAAATGTAATGTGATCCTACTTGATATTGTTATTAGCAATCAACAGAAAGTAAATATTTGCATTATCATATTCCATGAGCTAATTTCTGTTTTCCATTCCAGGTGTGTTAAGAACTATTGTGGCACCTCTCAATGCGGTATTTACAAAGACCCTGTTTACTATTAACACCTATCCTAGCAATAAACAATGCTAGAGATTTCGCCATTGATCAAGAGATCCCCATTGGGGAGGATATGCTTTCAACATTATGTAGACATACCAGATAACTACAATCATAAGTAGTAGTAGTAGTAGTAGTAGTAGTAGTAGTAGTAGTAGTAGTAGTAGTAGTAGTAGTAGTAGTAGTAGTAGTAGTAGTGGTAGTAGTAGTAGTAGTAGTAGTAGTAGTAGTAGTAGTAGTAGTAGTAGTAGTAGTAGTAGTAGTAGTAGTAGTAGTAGTAGTAGTAGTAGTAGTGGTAGTGGTAGTAGTAGTAGTAGTAGTAGTAGTAGTAGTAGGAGTAGTAGTAGTAGTAGTAGTAGTAGTAGTAGTAGTAGTAGTAGTAGTAGTAGTAGTAGTAGTAGTAGTAGTAGTAGTAGTAGTAGTAGTAGTAGTAGTAGTAGTAGTGGTAGTAGTAGTAGTAGTAGTAGTAGTAGTAGGAGTAGTAGTAGTAGTAGTAGTAGTAGTAGTAGTAGTAGTAGTAGTAGTAGTAGTAGTAGTAGTAGAATATGTACGAATTAGCCACATTTGGCATAAATGTGACGAAAAACGAAATTCCAAAGAATATGTATATTAGCTATAACTTACAATTTACTAAAGCCATTGCTGAACGGTACATAATAGACAGTAAAATCAAACGAGAGAATGTAAAACTGAAATATATTTCCACGAAAAAAACTAATAATTAATACCAAATAGTAATTCTCGAGTGGATGTACAATGGAAATACATTTATTTGAAATAAACACAGAATAGACAATACAATCAAATATCAATTAACGAGAGAATGTACAACTGATATAAATTTCCATGACGAAAAAATAAGAATAAAATTCTCTTTCTAACTGAGCAAAAACAAAGCCAGATTCGGATTCCCCTTGTTATGAGTCTTCATTAGCCCAATTGCTGTGTACACTAGCTATCTCAGAGAGCTAAAACAAAGCTAGATTTTCCTTGATATGAGCCCTATTATTCAGGAGAAGCGAGGAGTTGTCTGATATATTGGCCCAATTGATGTTTACCTTTGAACTAGCTATATAAGAGAGCTAAAACAAAGCTAGGCATTCCTTATTATAAGCCTTATTAGTTAGTAAAAGCGAGTGGTCTGTTGTATTTGCCCAATTGCTGTTTACACTATATATATATATATATACATATATATATATATATATATATATATATATATATATATATATATATATATATATATATATATATATATATATATATATATATATATATATATATATATATATAATATATATATATATATATAACCATCTATCTCTGAGAGCAAAAACAAAGCTAGAGTTTCCTTATTATAAGCCGTATTAGTTAGAAGAAGCGAGGAGTTGTCTGTTGTATTGGCCCAATTGCTCTTTACACTATAACTAGCTAACACAAAGCTACATTTTCCTTATTAGTTAGTTAGGAAAGGCGAGTGGTCTGTTTTGCTGTTTACACTTTATATAAATATCTATCTCAGAGAGCAAAAACAAAGCTAGATTTTCCTTATCAGTTAGTTAGGAGAAGCGAGTGGTCTGTTTTGCTGTTTACACTTTATATAACTATCTATCTCAGAGAGCAAAAACAAAGCTAGATTTTCCTTGTTATGAGTCCTTATTAGTTAGTAGAAGCGAGTGGTGTGTTGTATTGGCCCAATTGCTGTTCTGTTTACACTATAACTAGCTATCTCAGTGCACTGCTACCGGGCCTTGTGCAAACTCAGCTGTTGACTGCAGTGTGCCTATGGGATAAACTGTAATAAAACCTTACATCTCTCGCTATTAATCCCGGAGAAAACAAATAAACCAAATGGCCTGAGCATCGTAGACATAATTCCACTGTCAATTGAGCTGCCTGCCAGCGGCGCTTTTCGTTTGTTTTACACTCCAGCAAATTTCCAGCTATGATATTTCCCTGTCGACTATGATTGTGACTCGCTAGAGTAAATTAAAGAGAGTTGTTGGCGAAATTAAAATCGGGAGGGCCGGCATATTTGTGCTATTACTAAGGCCGCTGTTTCCTCCACTCGGAGAATCAATATCTTTGCAGCCGGGTCTGTGAGAAAGGCCTACTACATATCAAGATGAACTATTTACCTCTCCTGGGTAGAAAAAAATGGAATGCACTTCTATGATGTACATTACCCTGCCCACACGGATTTTTTTTGGTCTGAAATGTACTGATTAATTAGAGGAATTTCATACATGTCTTATACCGTGATGATCTATGTTGAATCTCAATGAATAGTTCATTTCATATGTTTCCACACATATGTTTTTACAATTCACAGTTGCTTATTAATCATTTCGCTATTCATATTTCCCTCATTCAAGGTATAATTAACCATCAATTACTAATTAGGTGTTAAAGATTTTTTTAAAGTGTGAAATTGTGAGTTTTATTAATGTGAATATTGTTTTCATCCACACTATCAACCATCCTACTCGCTGCCTTCAGGTATCAAAGCATCAATGAGACATTAAGGATGTATTATCACATTCCATTAGTTTCAACATATTCGATATCAAATATCGACTAATTGTAAATATATAATTGCAGGCCGCGCCCTCTTTTTGTGATCGAAAGAACTTCAAGCTGTGTACCTCTGACAAAGGGCCTCAAGTCTACACCACTCCGGAGGGATACATCAACTAAACGCCTAGTTCCAATGCTGAGGCTTCTTTCGTCCAAAGCACAAGGAATGCAAAGATTTTTGAACCAGTCATGTTGGTACTTTCAGATGAGTACGCATGTGTCGGGGCTCCAATCATTTTTCAGATTTTTTGCATCATTTTGCGTTGGCAAAGTAGCCACTAGCAGCATAAGGGTTAACCCTTCTAATGCTCAGGCTACCTTCGTCCAAAGCACAAGGACGCAAAGATTTTTGAAAAACATCTAAACCCTGCCATGTTGGGTATTCATTGGATAGATCTCAAAGAGTACTCTCAGATGAGTACCCATGTGCCAGGGTTCCAATCAATTTTCAGGTTTTTTGCATCGCAAAATGTTGTATCGTCTAAATTAGCCACCAGCAGCAATAAGCGTTAATTCTCAATGTTCTATGAGAACCAATTCTTACATTACCTATTAATGCTCACGAGTTCCTGCACAATTTGTCGTCTGTGTCTTTAACACTTTTGACTATAATTTTGTAATTGAAAAGTAATTTACGAAATCATTGAAAGGGAATTTCGGGTGGTGTTCTAATATTTATTACTCCTTCATATACTTTCCCAACTATGCTTTTGCTAAAAAGATATCATCAAAACTGTCTTTTTGCCACTGCAAGCAGTAAAAGGTTAAAATAGAAAAACATATTGTTTGGATGTATCATGTTCTTCACAATAACTTATATATAAATCATATTTTCATACAATATTTTCATATGTTATCTGTTTTGTCCGCAATTGACCATTCTCCTTCAAACTTTACCAAGACAAATGCCTTTTCAACGGTTACATTTCCACAAAAGCAAGGATTTCTAGATTTTTTGGTCCACTGCAGAGATGAAGATTTACTTCAGTTTAAGGAGCAGGTGCTAAAGTTGTTTTGTTTTTACGGTCGTACAGGATATGTCGTAATATTCCATAATAAGTTGACACTGAGCCTATTTTTTTGTGTTTATGCATCCTCATTACGTTAAATCCTGGATTATTACGCCTACTTACTCGAGAAACCTGCAGATACTTAAAACATACTACTTGGCAGGCTGTGATGTTAAAACGCACCATACTCTTTTTAAGAATCTCAAATCAAGCAGTCAATTTGATACTGTATAATGTGACAAGTCATATGAAAGTAAACCCCACATTAAATGGACACATCTATTATAAAGGCTCCATTTTCCAATTGAGTAATCCCTTTTTGATATGTGTCACGCGTAGAGATCAACTTGACATTGAAAAGGGATTATTTTTGACTTAATACCCATGATGAGATAAGATATGTGTTAGAATATGAATTCCAACAGCTGATCAGGGTTGTTAGATAACCTATTTGTAGAATTCCTACCGAATTGTATTCATTATAAAAAGGTATTTTCTATATATCATGGGTGCTCAAGTTTATAATGGTTCATTGTGTTTTTCGTATTTTCCCCTTTTTAAACACTATTCAATATTTAACTGTGTATGAAACTTCATTTTTTGACAAAGATTAAATCAGCATTTATTTTGTGTGATTGATCAAATGTTGTAATTAGTCATGATAAGTACATTCTGGGTTAAAGGATAATATCGAAATTGTAAACGAAATTTGATAAGCAAGTATTTTGTGTGATTGATCGAACATTTTAGTTAGTCAAAATAAGCTAATTCTTGGTTAAAGGATAACATCAAAATTGTAAAAAGCAAAGGAGATACGAGAACTCTTAATACTTCATACTTATATTTTCTTGTTCGATCTTAACACTTGGGATAGTTCCTCCGTTCAGTTTTTTTTTTTTGGGGGGGGGGGGTGGGGGTGTTAGAGGGATTCAAGGAGACATCGATTGAATAATCTCGAAGGTATGTGAATAAAGTTATAAATTACCCAAACGCACACAGAAGTGGGATTGGAGTCGACAATATCTCTGACTGATATGCTGCTCGCCATATGCTTAGAGAAGATACGATTTGAATTTGCCAGTCAAGCTGTCATCTCCATCGCTCCTTGAACACTTTAATATGATAGTGAAATTAAAATGCATAAACTAAACTGCCACTTGCATGCAGTGGAAACGTCTATAGGCCATAGTCCTGGTGATAGTCTGTCTGCGACATAGTTACTTAAGCCATCTGCCAGTTCCACTCAGCGTGCGAGTTTTATTTAAATATATTGCAATTTTAATTCGAATCCGAGCACCTGGCGTACGTGCTGACTGCTGCAGCCAGGTGATGACACAAACACTGATTGCTTATTACAACTCCAGTGGTGTCTCTTCCTCTTATGGGTTGGATTGATATATATATATATATATATATATATATATATATATATATATAATATATATATATATATATATATATATATATATATATATATATATATATATATATATATATATATATATATACATATATATATATATATATATATATATATATATATATATATATATATATATATATGTATATATATATATATATATATATATATATATATATATATATATATATATATATAATATATATATATATATATATATATATATATATATATATATATATATGAGAGAGAGAGAAATATTGATTGTGAGTATGTATGTATGTATGTATGTATGCATGCATGCAAGCAAGCATGCATATATGTATGTATGTATGTATGTATGTATGTATGTATGTATGTATGTATGTATGTATGTATGTATGTATGTATGTAATGTATGTATGAATGAATGCATGCATGCATGTATGAATGTATGTATGCATGCATGCTTGTATGTATGTGTATATGTGTGTATGAAAATATATATGCTATAGTGTGACCTGTTAAAAATGAATCTGTATCTCTAAATGCATTGAGATTATTTGTAAATGTAACTGATTTTAATCTCACCAGCAGGAGGTGGTAATTGGAGGTGTGTTTGCCTGAATGGCTCTATTTAGACCTATAGGAGGACTACTGAATAGAACTAAGGCTGGATTACCCATCCTGCAGCAACAGCAGCAGCAGCAGCAGCTGTACTCCATCTTTCATCACAGACACCTATAGGCCTCCTGATCTGCTAAACAGAGAACCATCCCAAGCTTACATAACAAACACAATGTAAATATCTACCTACACATCTGTTGCCCGCCATATCCGATCAACAATCGGGTTGGGAATCGAGGTGGAAAACCCTATGCGAATTATCTCCTCAACCACACAAAAGGGTATCGATAATGATGTTTGTCATGATGTTCTAAAGAGGCCCTTATTCTCCATTGTTTGGGGTATGGGTGTTATTTACAGAAGCCATAATAGCATGTTCGGTCAATTGCTGTGGCGGGCATGGTAGCAATGTTGGGCCATTGTGGGCATTGAATGACGTTAGTACAGGTCATGATATGCCTGCTAATTAATGAAGAAAGAAGGTGGGATTTGTGGTCAATGTTGCCATACAACTGAGCTGTGAGGCCACACGTTCCTACAATAGAATGTTGACAAATGAATCAAGATTTATGGAATAAAGCTGCATTGTGTGTATCCTCAACGCGGTGATCTATTGCGCCTACCATAGAAATCTTACTTCCGTATTCTACAGTCTCATGTAGAATAGAACGTGGCTCCATATACATTTTTTCATCTGTTATAGTTCCTAGTAATGAGTTCTTCATCATTTTTTCATGTATTATAATAATCTTAGTATCAAGTTCTTCACCCTGTACTAATCATTTTTACCGTATTTTACTGTGAGTTGATATTTGGAATACACTGAATTCTTTGTAATGTATTTTTAAGTTCTTAGTGTTAGGTTCTCTGTCCTGTACTAATAAAGTTTACTGTATTTTACTGTGGGTTGATATTTTGATACACTGAATACTTTGTAAATGTATTTTTAGGTTTGATAACAATAAACATAAAATTCAATACATTTAACCAGCAATAGTTTCATCCCTTCCATTATCCCATGATACATCGAAATTACCTATAAAAATGAACAACTCAGGTATGTTTTTATTTTTAACTAATCAATTTAATATGAGGAAAAGGTGAAAACATCATTTGACTAGAAGAAATAACTTAAGGCTGATTCAACGTGTGGCAGCCACAATGCTGTATGTCATTCAATTGTAAAACTTCAGTTAAGAAAGTAAATCCCAGCAAGTTGATCATCATCACAACAAATAATTGTTGTTTTAGATATAATGTATTCTGTCACAAGCAATATTTTAACGGAATGTGCGATACGTTTTGGACTGAGCAATATTATGATATATCGAATTTTTCAAATTTTGAATGGATTTATTGCTGCAAGGAGAGTCTGACTCTTTCTTTGATTTGCTTCTGGCAGTGAGAAGAATTAACATTAATTTGTATATAAGACTACGCGAGCTGCATTTATAGTATATTTCTCGAATAATGTTACGAAAACTAAAGCTTCGTTATAATGTTCATGTATGCACGGAACAAGAATGATTTTTAATTTGATAAGTTGTCAGGTATACATTGTTGTTCAATACTGAAATATCTCTATACTTTTTGTAATTTTGTACTTTGTTGATGTGAATATGAATAAACAAAAATATTCTATAAATAAAAAAGATAGCTTTTTGATTTGCATAAGATACTGTTGTTTCATCATCAAATATCATAAAAGGATTAAACCACACGCACTTACAATTTGCAATTATAACAATAATCATCTTTACCAATAGTGGAAATGTGGTATTAATGCAAATCTACCGTACCTGTCATAGTTCGTGTCCGCCCAAGATCGCTAATGATTCCGGGCCATTGGCGACGGTTTTATACAATTTCTCCTTACATAACATTAATGGAGAATTAGGCTTACCTTTTGACGGTGATCTAATGTCTCTATAGTTTTAATTCTGGGGCTGGAACTTTGTTATTTAAGCATGATGCAATGTTACAATGTGTGGCATGAACGTTGCTGTTCCGCATTGTAACAATTGCTTAGATAATGTAAAGCCTTATGAGCACCTAATAGGAATTGAATTACCGAATATGTGCATGGCAATGAAGTGTCCTCGACTGGAAAGGTTTTTCCTCTATCCTTTTCATATATTCTCGCACGTGAGAGAATACGGTATTTATCCAACGTGTATCGCATATAATACGGTATTTATCCCATGTGTATCACATAGAATACGGTATTTATCCTATTTGTATCACATAGAATACGGTATTTATCCTATGTGTATAATCTTATTATCTTGTTAGATTTAGCTATATTTTCCTATCGTTGTTTCATCGTTGTTATGTTTTGTTTCTTTGGTTTTGCTGTTTTGATATGGGTTCTTTGAAAAGACACATTTTATATTCGATATGATTTTGCACATTTAAGTACAGTCAATGAACATGCAATACAATACAATTTACATTTTGTGTGTATACAGCTTTACTCTTCTTAGGATTATGTTTTGTAACCTTACACTGTGTTTTGGTCTAATCTATGTTCCTGTATTGTATAGTTCTCATCTGGCAACGAGTTGTTCAATAAAATACTATGATATATCATATCCGATACAGTATAACACATCCCTATTAAGGACTCCTTTGTTGTATATATATCTCCATCAATGATGCACAGAGATACAGGTTTAGGTTAATGACCTACTGACTAAAGAAGTCCACGTATGGATGTTCTTCATATGTACTTAATCCTTTACAGCTCGTACGGCCTCAAGCAGCCTGACAGTCTTGGTGCAATCTTTCAAGCGAAAACTTAAGTGAGATAATATTTGAAGGAGATATGTTATCAGGAATACTACCATCAACTATCCCTCTAATATTTTGTGAAATCAATCGTAATTTCCCGGTAAATGCCAAAAGTATAGAATGTCCAGGCGACAAATTTTCATATATAGGCATGAAAAGGTTAAACCATAAAGTCTCCAGTAGATAGTGGTTCTTAGAGCAACCTAGGTATTTATCTAGAAAATATGCCGCATTTCTCTATAAAAATGGTCTTGTTTGTTGAAAATGTTCAATTAAAATTAGTATATTTGTAACATAACACTGCCCTTCACTCATCAGTTGGAAGTAATTTGAAAGAGTAAAGATGACGTGAATTGCATAAAAATAATCGGAATAAAGAATTATAATTTCAGACATATTTTAATACTCAGAATACCTAGGTCATACACAAATGAGAATTCTTAAACATGGCGAACTCTAACTGGACACATTTTATTAAGTAACTGTAAGTTTAACTTGCCGAACAGTGGTAAAATATATAATGAAAGTGAAGGATACGAATAAATATCTAAAAAGCATAAGAATACTCCCTTGAAGGATTTAGTTATAATAACTCGTAGAGTATTGGTCCTCTTCTAGCAAATGAAATAGATTTATCTTTTATGAAATGGGGAAAAATTGCAAATGATTTATAAAAGTCTATTCAGTTGGACATATTCACATATTTTTATTTACATAATGCTTCCAAGGTAATTTGTTCTATCACATTTATGCCAGTATACTAGGAACCTGATTTTATCCATTAGGATACATTATCTGTACACGATTCTCAGTGCATGAATATGATGATACTGAGTGAACCAACAGGAAAATAGAAAACAACCGATTAACATATAATTAAAAAGAATAATTCGTTTAGTCTGAAATATTCTGAAGTATGAGTATCCATTTTGAGAAATAAAAGTTTGCAGCATTCTCTTTATAGACGTTCGCCTATATGAACATACGTAGCAGTGTAAGGAGTGGGTATTTTTCTGGGCTGCAACTCGCCATGTGACTAAGGAAATGATGAAGTCGCCCGACTAGCCATGTCATTCCTCTGCCCCGGCTCTCTGCAATCCATCGATAGTTGATATGCGCCGAGCTGATTCTAAATATTTTAATTAAAAGTCATGATACATGGATGGCGGTAATCTCATGAGTCTAAAAGCAATTTTTCTTCTCTAATCTCTCTCATTATTTACTGTGTACCGCCTTGTAAAACGCCACCCCTAATCCCTAGCTGATCCGGGAGATTACTGGACGGATAAGACCTTAATTTCGGTCTTGAAGAAAGTGAATCACCTCCGAGAAGGTGATTCTGATTTCGGTTTAAAATTTAATGAAAGCTTCAGGCGCGGTTAGAAATGTTGTGATTGGAATGAAATTATTGACGTCCCCCAAACCAACGTGTGTCGCGGGCTTGGTAACTCGAATAGAGGGGCTGCTAATCACGTATATCCCCCAGAACACTCCCCCCCCCCTCCCTCCCCAGATCCCCCCTCCATCAACCCAGCTGCCACCAAACAAATTACCCACCAACCAAGCAGCCAGTCGTCTCAAAAACGGTTTTAGACCTGACAAACACTTGTCGCATCAATTTTCAGATTTGCTACTTAAAATTCAGGATTAATGGCCAAGTATGGTACCAGTTGCTAGCAAGTGCCATCGAACATAATGCTGGTGACACAGCTTCTCTGCAACTCGAGAGCTTTTAGCACCATAAGCTGGGCGATGGTGGGGAGGGAAGGCTCCGTCCTTTGTGTGGGGGTCAGGTGGAGTGAGAAATCGTCCATTGTACGATACACGGGGACACACGACGCCTTTTCTGGCCTGAAACAGCTGTAGTACCTATTACTGGCTACTACACTCACAGATCCGCATTCACTCGCTTGCACTTGAAATAAACTTGGGGCGAAAATGGACGCAAAATTCCATTCTGTTTGCAGAAATCTATATCATATTGTGTTGTGTCATACACAAACACATAAATATATACATGTATGTATGTGTATATACAAGCATATATATATATATATATATATATATATATATATATATATATATATATATATATATATATATTATATATATATATATATATATATATATATATATATATATATATATATATATATATATATATATATATATATATATATATATATATATATATACACACACACACAGTAGTATAATCACAGTATAGCAAAGACCTAGGGAAACTTCTCGCTTTAGTTTCGACCGAATTGCCATTTCAATGGATTTGGAAAATCTTTCTTTTCGAATCGCAAAATATCACAGCCATGTATTATATTTATCTTGTCTACATGAGACCAAAACACATTTTTGATACAATAAACTTTTAACACATTTGCATCTTTATTCCCATTTTGTATCCATTTCTCTCGGTAACAAACACGTATGTACTATTTAAGTATGCTACTCCTATATCAAATATCAATTATAACAATGTTTATTACGAGGACATCGACAATCACGACAAGGACCATGACGATGACAACAATGATGAAGGTACTGATGATGATGATGATAATGATTATGACGATGATGATGAATAAAAAAAATGATAAAGATGAAGATGATGATGAGGAGGTGGAGGAGGAGGAAGAAGAAGAAGATGATTAATGATAATGATGATTATTATAATAATAATAATAATAATAATAATAATAATAATAATAATAATAATAATAATAATAATAAAAATAATAATAATAATAATAATAATAATAATAATAACAATAATAATGATAATAATGATAATGATAATAATAATAATAATAATAATAATAATTATAATAATAATAATAATAATAATAATAATAATAATAATAATAATAATGATAATAACAATAAGATGATGGTGATGATGATTATGATGTTTTCGTTGCGGACGACGATGATGATGAGGGAGTATGAGGAAGATTAAGAGGATGCTATAGGTGCGTGTTGGGGATGAGGGTGTGTGTGCAAATCTATGGGCTTACGGGGTAGTGGATTGCACCTGTACAGTATGTGTTCATTAGGCACAGTGCCCTGACCCCTCCACCCTGCTCACCATGGCTTGATTGGGCACCCTGAATACCCAGTGGCACCCGCACAACACCCGGGCACAATACCCGAAGAAAGTATCATTCAACGGGAGCGTTAATACGCAAACCATTATAATACCCTAAAACCCAAAGCAAAGTTTTTTTCACCACCACCCTTTCACCTCTCACACTTTCCCTGTTCCCCCTAAAAAGAGAGTGGAGTCCCCTCTTTGTTCCTTTTTCGCCCGTGGGCAATAGTTTAACAGATTTAGGAAGGGAGCAAAAAAGCTTGATAAACATCCAATGGATCTGCCATGTAGATTTAAGGCTAATATCCTAAGGCCTTGGAGGAGCAGAGCGTTGAGTACTGAAAGGATCCTATTTGGACGACCATTTGGCCAGAAAATGCAGGCAAACGTATGCTGCGAATGGAGGAGATTTGCCATTCTCCACGCATGACCGCCTTGTGGAAGAATCGATGCGTTTAGCTATAGCAGATAGTCAACCACTGCCTATTGGAAATTTGCGTAGTTGTTATCACTTGTAACAATAGAGCCAGCATCTGACTTCCAGCGATAAAACTTGTGCACTCTTCCATTTCATCGACCTCGCCTCAAAATGGGCTCAGAAGTGATCATCTCATGATTATGCACTGTCATAAAGTCACCCAGGTGTTGTTTACATTGTAATAGTTTCCATGTTATTTGCCAAAGTGGAGGAATTTGTGTTGGTATAAATTGTCAATTTATAAGACTAGATAGGCTGGGAATTCATGTGGAACTTGAAATTAAAAGGGATGTGCAAATGTGTCACCTCATCTAGAGTGGCTATTGTTAGAGGTTATTGTTGTCATACCTTAATGGCATAAATTCTCCTAATTCAATTACATGCTCGTTTACATTGTAGTTCAATGATTGTAGCCCATAGCCTGTGTATCTGAGATTCTAAATAGTGGCGTTACTCAAAAAAATGAAGTGCTTGATATACTTTATATTGGTATCGATGGCAGTTATTACAAAAGAAAGCACTGGATATTGTCTTCATGGTGCTTCCGTTGAATATGCAGTGTAAATGAAGAGAAAATATTCTGGAGAGAGAGAGAGAGAGAGAGAGAGAGAGAGAGAGAGAGAGAGAGAGAGAGAGAGAGAGAGAGAGAGAGATTCTTCCTCCCTTTTCCAATAGATGTTGTTTGTCTACCCAATGCATAGATTGAGCAAGTTCTTACCCATACACTGTGTTCAGTGTTAGGTGATTCTTAACTAATAGTTGTGTGTTACTGGTTGAACAATGGAAAGTACAATTTAGAGGCACAGAATTAGATCATAGATCAGATCACAGGTACCTGTGTATGCAAGTTGAACCGTTTTCGCTAATTTAAGGCGAAACAGACATAATTGGAAATGAACCCTACACAAACACCACACTTTGTGTTGTTATTAAGTTTTTGATGTAAATGTATTTTTCATGTTGTACGCCATAACCAATAAATATACTAATACCGCTACCACTACTACTACTACTACTACTACTACTACTACTACTACTACTACTACTACTACTACTACTACTACTACTACTTCTTCTGCCTCTTCTTCTTCTTCTTCTTCTTCTTCTTCTTCTTCTTCTTCTACTACTACTACTACTACTACTACTACTACTACTACTACTTCTACTACTACTACTACTACTACTACTACTACTACTACTACTTCTTCTTCTTCTTCTACTACTACTACTACTACTACTACTACTACTTCTTCTTCTTCTTCTACTACTACTACTACTACTACTACTACTACTACTACTACTACTACTACTACTACTACTACTACTACTACTACTACTACTACTACTACTATTACTGCAGCAGTAATAAGTAACTTATTTTCGTTCAAACATGCAATTACATGAAGATAGTGGTTCAGTTGATTCTTGTAATACGATCTCATAATTGTGTTTAATCAAGAATCATCCAATATAAATACACTCGAAGTGGGATAGACTATTTCGGATGCAATAAAACACATTTAATTATTATCGAGTGCATTCATCAAAGTCTCCATGTTATTATTGGTGAGAATGTTAACATTAATTGTTGATATTTTCCTTACACTGGCCCATAGACGTGTTATTCTAAGAGGACCATTCATGACTGGGACCCCTATGCTATAGAGCAATAACATTACTATATTGACTATCTAGCGGGGATAGATATTGACACAGACATACCTAGATAGTAGATAACTTACAAATCGGTCGCTGAGTAGATTGCAGACGTAAATATAGATATTGGGAAATATAAAGTGCACAGAGATGCCTTGTTGGGTGGTGTGGCTGGGATACTGAGATACCTCCGAAAATGACTTAACCCTTCCAATGCTGAGGCTACTTTCGTCCACAGCAAAATCACGCAACGATTTCTGAAAAGATGGTTCAGTGACGCAAGGGTTAATCCATCCACTGCTGAGGCTAATTTCGTACAAAGCACAATGGCACGAACACATCTGAAAACCATC
>OZ012698.1:22170935-22175935 GCA_963942565.1 Maea johnstoni | reverse complement strand
TCAATAGCGACTTACTTCTGGTAAATCCAGAGTCCTGTTCCCGTCCTTGTCAAACTTCTTGAAGGATTCCCACTGTTCTTTTACGTACTCCATGGACATGTGTGGGAAATGCCTCATAGTGGCAATGGTGTTCACTGTGTTCGTGCGCGGGTCCACTATATTAGGGTGAGGAGGATCGGGCGTGGTCGTGGATTCTAAAAGAGAAATCAACCAAAATGACTGAATTGATAGATACATGTACAGACATTTACAATTCCTGCACCAGTCGACCGGACTTCTGGCAGTGCCTAGTTGTACAATCACCCATAAATATATGTAACATGTCAAAGAAAATAAGCAAAGAACATTAATGACCAACGGAACTTGTGAATCAAAGCTACGTCCATATATCCATAATTGGGACACTGGGTGACAATTGGGCGTGCAGTCGTGTATTATGCCCGGGCATGTGGTGCAGAAATTCGATGTCAGCACTGTACATGTAGATGTGGTGTATGGGAAATACCCAAGGTGTTACAAAGCGAAGCCGAGTAACCCCGAGATACACCACATCTTTTGAAGGGTCTACGTAGCCTTTACCATAGTGCACTGCCTCCCACCAATCAAAGGCCAACAAAAGATTGGCTGAGAATTCTACTTAATATTCTTGGGAAACGCCAATTAAGAGGACAAATGCTCAAAAGGTGTCATATACCCCAGGTCTGTGTTTGATGGAAGCAGCCAAAAGCTATACAAAAAGTTAACCTTGATGATAACCAATTATTTTGACAGAGTAACGAGGATACGACTTCCACGATTGTTTGCACGAGTACACACAGTTGTTGGTCGTATTCATAGCATAGTACTTTCCTCGCTCTATCGAAAATGTACTAAAGGGATATGCATACACTAAGGGCATACTTCTAGCGAGTTTATGAAAATGGTGAAGGCGGAAAAAACACTATACCAAATACTAAATACCGATAGAATGATTGCGATGAAATAGACTGGTGCATAAGTCTCCTTTTACCTGTTCGTGTAGGGGTGAGACTGGTATCGTTCGCACTAATACTGGGAAGTCTAACAGGTCGTTTTAGCGGCTGTTCTGTGCGCAAAATAGTTGGAACTGATCGTCTACGTAATCCGGCTGAGCTGGAACGAAAGGAAACATGCATCTGAGAAGGAATTACACTCTCAGAAAGTGCAAAATCGTATATAAGAGTTGCTTGTAGTTTTAGCGGAAATGCAATTTGTCTTAATGCAATGACTTTATTGCTTTCAGATCCAGAGTATACGTTTAAATGACTATTTCAAAATATAAAATATATGAAGAGGGAATTTCTACTATCGTTAAGTATCTATAAAGAACTAAACTTACACCTTTTCTGCTTATACAAAATATTCGTTTCTTTTTACATTGCTTATTTCATAAACATGAATGAGAAAGTTTGAATGAACATTTATTTACCTTTCTTTAGGAGTCGAACTCCTCGCTCCATATGCAGATGATAGCTTGGTAAAAGGTATATCAACGATATCCTGTTGATAAAAAAGAATGATGTAATACAATCTCTGTACAAAATGTTCTGTCTTTGAACAACCTACTTTACGTGGTGTTGAAAGTTTCATCCTAACCACAGACTGCTTGTATTGTATGTATATTCATGGTTTTATGGCAATGCAGAAAAATACGATACATTGAAAATTTGTAATTAAAAAGTAAGTAAACTACACATACATTAAGTATTGAAGACACGTATTATATGGAATTTGACACAAATACAAGAACCATACTATATAACTACATATATAGATTACTCATATTAGCAATTGTAAAACCATTGATATAGTATTACGTCAGATCATGAGGGTGTGTGTGTATGTATGTTTGTATGTATGTATGTATGTATGTATGTATGTATGTATGTATGTATGTATGTATGTATGTATGTATGTATGTATGTGTGTGTGTGTGCGTGCGTGCATGTGTGTATGTATGTATGTATGTATGTAAGTGTGTGTGTGCGTGCATGCGTGCGTGTGTGCATGTATGTATGTATGTATGTATGTTTGTGTGTTCATTACAAAGAGGCATGACATGCCCTTCCTTAAAAGATGTTATACCTTAGTAATTCCTGAACACTTACCAGGGCTGTGCCTATGTATTCATCAGGTAGGTCTGCTCGCACCTTGCCCAGTGTGCCGTCAGCGGCCGCGATGTGCACCCTCTCCGTCACTCGTAGCACCTTCCCCGCTAGCTCATCAATAGTTTGGTCTATATTGTCCCCCTGAGAATCCAGCTTAACGTGTACAGCCAGCGTCCTGCGAAGATGATATTCATAAAATCATCTAAAATGTAATGTGGGAGTCTGCAATACCGGTATTCAATTCATACACCAGTCGACTGGTTGTCTGGCTTCGACAGGACGACTGGTTAACTACCGTACAAAAAGTTTCATGTACAAAAAATCATGCATGGAAATATGAAATTCTCATGTAGGAAAATGTCATTTTCATTCACGAAAATGATATTTCTATGCATGAAACACACGTACATGCAATAGGACGACGATCGGTCGTTTGATATTGTACAATGCCCTGTCTGTCCATACATATAATGCAGGTATTAATTGTCGTTTCTGCATCTCAATAAAACATAAACCTGCTTTATACATATTTTTATTTCGACTCCCTGTTCTCTCTCTCTCTCTCTCTCTCTCTCTCTCTCTCTCTCTCTCTCTCTCTCTCTCTCTCTCTCTCTCTCTCTCTCTGACACACAGCAACATATCTCTTCTATAGACTGAATGCTGTAAAGGTAACCTGTAAAACCTGAACATTTTTTCTATAAAGTTTTGAACGTGATTTGCACTTACAAACACAATTTCTGAGGTATAACATAGAATGGCGATACTTACTTAAGATCTTTTTGCAAACCACCAAATATTCCTGCCACATATTTTTGTTGTTTTCTTAGTTCACCCTCGAGTCCAGCCACATCCTATGTGTATATGAAGAAGTATTTCATTCAACATATTTAGTCAGATGAACAATTTTCATTAATATTTGTGGCTTTTATCGAACATGTTAATAGCCGAATTAGTTTATTTGCCAAATGTATGCGGAATAATAAACCGTACGTTGGAATATCTATTCTGGGGTAAACAACATAAAATCGAAGTTTTTACAATATTAAAGCCAAAGTGATAATAAAACAATATTTCGAATAGACCATTCTCCATTAAGAGGGTTGGTACAGCAGGGTAGGTACAAACTAAGGCCAGTCGGGAGCTGCCTGCCCATTACTCTGCATGTATTCCACAGCAGCTGAGCCCATATATTTCCATAAAAACCTACATATCTCTATTTATAATCAATAAATTCAAGTGGAAATTTAACAAAAAGTACATCAAAGAATAAAAAATATTTATGAATGCAATTAGTAAGGAAATTGGTGTTTTTACCAGGTTCCACGGTTTCCTCCTCCAGTTACAACTTCGACTTCGCGGCCCTATGGCAGAAAAATTGACGAAAAACGAAATCCCAATTTCCAAATTAAACAAATGGGACGTTTGGAATCCATTACTTGTTTGTTTTCCTGATTTTTTTTCATAAATGTGCCCATGAAGAACGTAATAAAAAAAAGAATAAACAAATAAAGAAAAAGTACATTTTCTGGTGTGTGATAATTACCTTTTCAAGAAGGAATATATACTGCTTCAACTTCTGTGATTCCTCTTGGTCTGAAACTACAAAAGAAATTAACTAGTATAAAAATGACGATAAGAATTAGAAATTTAAAAAATAAAAAAATCAAATTTAAATAATATGGAAATCAGACAATGATGGCAAGAATATATCCCTGCTACTAAAACGTAAATGCGAAGACACTTCTTCACTAATCACCCATGTCAGCATAATACTAGCTAAAGAGAGCATGATGTGAGTTAGGACCAAATAAGAAAAGTACAGTACTAACATTTAATTCATGCACTAAAAGCGTGGTCTCTTAGATAAATGACATCGCAACAAAATCAATGTGCCATTATTTGAAAACTACCGATATCACCTTTCGGTTGTAAAGTGGTTACTTATTATACCAATAGATGGCGATGCCTATCTGTAGGACATGCCAAGACCGTTGAGGTATCATCAGATTCCAAGTATTCCAAGTATTACGTTATGAATGACATTTTATTTTAGCATGATCACCATTTAAGCAATGAAAAATATATTATAATGCAAAGGAATAATGCATTCAAAAACGTAATGTAGTATAATGCTGTTCGTTTTGCCGCAGTAATTCAAGCTCTTTAGAATTAACATGTATCTTATATTATGCAAAAGGAAACGTCAATTATTTTTAGTTTGAAAATGTACTTTATTGACATTGGACCATGGAGATACTTAGTGAAATTATTATGTCATATCAAATAATGTTTATCTACATGCAATTAAGCCATATCATATATATAAATGCGCATGGAGAAAATAAGAGAATAGACAGTGAAAGATGGGAAGATATTATTAGTTATCCTCCTTGTAAAAAAGGGATACGGCCTGGTATCTGCGTGAAGCCAGCCGTATCGCACGAGGCCGGAGGCCGAGTGCGATACGACTGGCTGAACGCAGATACCAGGCCGTATCCCTTTTTTACAAGGAGGATAACGAATTTATCATCAGCTCCGCCCCCCCCCCCCCCCCCCCCAAGCCTCCCAACATACTTGTATTGTTGGCAATGGGCAAATTTCACAATGGGACCTAATGGGTAAATTTAACATTATGCAGAGTGGAGACAAAACGTACGTTCATCTATACACAACTTAGTGCTCCAAAGGGATTTGCCAAGTTTGGATGGCAAATTTGAGCGATTGGTCACAAAGAAAATGAACAAAGCGGTTGCCAGACTCGAGTCCAACAGGCTATGTAGCAACGGAGATTTTCGTCAGACCTGACCTGCAATTATTTCTCATATGTATGAACAACATACCAACCTAAATCCATCTTAATTACTTTCTGCCATC
>OZ012698.1:22163435-22165935 GCA_963942565.1 Maea johnstoni | reverse complement strand
TCATTCATATTTCGCAACAGATTTTGACGGGAATTCAATGGCCAGTACAATGAATTCTGGCGGTTCTATCGATCTAAACCGCAATGGTCAGTAGAATGAATTCAGGCGGTTCTAAACTGCATTATAATTGAATTGCATTCATATTTCGCAACTGATTTTGACGAGAATTCAATGGCCAGTAGAATGAATTCTGGCGGTTCTATCGATCTAACCCGCATTAAAATTGACCCACAGACAGGCGAGAAATTTAGTTTTAACTTGGATATAGTAGCGGCCACGGCGTGGTATGGCCAGGAAGCGAGCCGAGAATTGAGCGACGGACGGGCGAGAAATTCAGTTTTAACGTGGATATACATGTAGTAGCGGCCACTTTCATTCATATTTTGCAACTGATTTTGACGGGAATTCAATGGCCAGTACAATGAATTCTGGCGGTTCTATCGATCTAAACCGCAATGGTCAGTAGAATGAATTCATGCGGTTCTAAACTGCATTAGAATTGAATTGCATTCATATTTCGCAATTGATTCTGACGAGAATTCAATGGCCAGTACAATGAATTCTGGCCGGTTCTATCGATCTAAACCGCAATGGCCAGTAGAATGAATTCAGGCGGTTCTAAACTGCATTAGAATTGAGCCACGGACGGGCGAGAAATTAAGTTTTAACGTGGATATACATGTAGAAGCGGCCACTTTCTTTCACGCACGTGCATTCATGCATTTCATCCAATGGGATGAAATGTAAGTGTTTGGTATTGTTGTACTGCACATTACGTCATTGTCGACCAATGAAATCGGTCGTTACTTAACCTACTAAAGATTCCTCCACAACGGAAGTGGTCCGCACGTTGCCTCGCACGTTGGACGATATTGTTGTCCCGCACGTGGGACGGTTACAACTTTCTGGGTCCGTGTATGTATTTCTTATAGTGATAGTGACGTCATATTCACTCATATACACACACGCTCAATTGACGGATTGCGAGGCTTCGCGAAAGGCCTACGGCCTTTCGAGCTTCGCTCGCTAATATGACGCTGGCATGGCCAGGAAGCGAGCGAAGCTTTGGATGATCATAAATTGACCGTAAATTAATGGCATACAAAACATTACGATTTTAAACTGTCTTAAAATTTATATTTCGCAGCTGATTTTGACGAGAATGCAATGGCCAGTAGAATGAATTCTGGCGGTTCTATCGATTTAAACCGCATGAAAATTGACCCACGGACAGGCGAGAAATTCAGTTTTAACTTGGATATAGTAGCGGCCACGGCGTGGTATGGCCAGGAAGCGAGCCGAGAATTGAGCCACGGACGGGCGAGAAATTCAGTTTTAACGTGGATATACATGTAGTAGCGGCCACTTTCATTCATATTTCGCAACTGATTTTGACGAGAATGCAATGGCCAGTACAATGAATTCTGGCGGTTCTATCGATCTAAACCGCAATGGTCAGTAGAATGAATTCAGGCGGTTCTAAACTGCATTAGAATTGAGCCACGGACGGGCGAGAAATTAAGTTTTAAATTCAGTTTTAACGTGGATATAAATGTAGAAGCGGCCACTTTCATTCACGCACGTGCATTCATCCAATGGGATGAAATGTAAGTGTTTGGTATTGTTGTACTGCACATTACGTCATTGTCGACCAATGAAATCGGTCGTTACTTAACCTACTAAAGATTCCTCCAGAACGGAAGTCGTCCGCACGTTGCCTCGCACGTTGGACGATATTGTTGTCCCGCACGTGGGACGGTGACAACTTTCTGGGTCCGTGTATGTATTTCTTATAGTGATAGTGACGTCATATACACTCATATACACAGACGCTCAATTGACGGATTGCGAGGCTTCGCGAAAGGCCTACGGCCTTTCGAGCTTCGCTCGCTATTACTACTACTGATAACAAGATTATGATGATAATAATAATAATAATAATAATAATAATAATAATAATAATAATAATAATGATAATGATAATAACAATACTACTACTACTACTACTACTACTACTAATAATAATAATAATACTAATAATAATAATAATAATAATAATAATTATGATAATGATAACTTTTATTATGAAAATAATGATATGAAACATTACAACCCGGCATTCCAAAATACTAGTAGATTGTAAAATATATTTGAATGTATTTAAGATTTTCTTCGGTCCCTTATACGCCATTATAGCTGGCAAGATTTCTGTTCCTGTATTTGTATGTACAGGTTGCTTTAATCTGGGCAATACACTATTTATCAACAACAAACATATACCATAACTATTTATGGCAAGCAATTTGGGAGTTTATTGAGCATCACCAAATACCAATAAATCATTTTCTAGTATTTATAAATGACTGCATTTACAAATATTAGAAAATGAATTACAAATATTAGAAAATGAATTACAAATATTAGAAAATGAATTACAAATATTAGAAAATGAATTACAAATATTAGAAAATGAATTATAAATACTAGAAAATGATTTATA
>OZ012698.1:22135935-22160935 GCA_963942565.1 Maea johnstoni | reverse complement strand
GTAGTAGTAGTAGTAGTAGTAGTAGTAGTAGTAGTAGTAGTAGGTTATATTGATGCCTGATAATTCTCACTATGAAACTAAAATAAAGTTATGATTTTTTACATTATACTGTACTTACTGTGCTAGTTCGTCCTGTTTGTCCGCCAGTGCCTCTTTAAGCCTGGCGCACTCTGCCGTGTAGGAGTTGAGCGAGGTGCGGGACGTGGTGGCGGCCCAGCGAGCGCCCAGAGTCTCCTTCTTCTGCTGCAGCAGCTCCTCAGCCAGCGCCGAGTTCTCGTCACGCACACGCTGGATCAGCACGCTAGACTCCTGGAAATAATAACATAATAATAAAATAATAATAATAATAATAATAATAATAATAATAATAATAATAATAATAACAATAATGATAATAATAGTAACGATAAAAATAATAATAATAATGATAATAATAATAATAATACTAATGACAATAATAAAAGTAATGATAATAATAATGATAATAATAATGATAATAATAATAATAATAATGATAATAATGATAATAATGATAACAATGATAACAATAATAACGATAATAACGATAATAATAATAATGATAATAATGATAATGATGATAGCAATAACAACAACAACAATAGCAATACTATGATACTAATAACAACAATAACAACACTACAATGATAATAGTAGTAATGGTTATCATCATCATCACCATCGTACTAATAGTAATGATACATGTAGGTAAGACACTACTACTGCTAATAATAATATGATATTTTTTAAAGCCTCACTCATAAACAGACAAGTAAAACATATTTACTTTTTAATTATATATACAAAGATATGGAACTCGGACAGTAAATGATATGTTGACTGTTTGGTTGTGATACCTTTATGTGTAAAAGCGACGCTGTGAAGACATATGATGGTATCTGAGAGTACCACATATACTTCAAGTAACGTAGGTATACGTACCCGGAAACGATGATTTTGTGAAAATATTACAAACCTCCATCTTTCGACAGACATTTTCTTTGCACGTATCCAGTAGCCGCAGGAAGTCTGTGTAAACTCTCTTTATGTCCTTCCGGTCAGGGTTCTCCACGTATTTTACTCTAACCTCTCGCCACACCTCCTTATCCTAAAGGAGGAGAGAGACTTCAGCAAATGATAAAAAAGTCACGAACTCGCGACATGTTTGAATCCTACGAATATAATTTAGGCTTTTATTTCTAATATTATTTTGATCATTACTTCATCTTCATCATCATCACAATAATAATATTATCATCATGTCATATCATTATCATCATTATATCATTATTATTATCATTATTATTACTATTATTATTATCATTATTGATAATTTTATCATTATAATCATTATTATTATCATTATTATTATTATTATTATTATTATTATTATTATTATTATTATCATTATTATAATCATTGTTATTATTATTATCATTATTGTTATTACTATTATTATTATTATTATTATTATTATTATTATTGTTATTACTATCATTATCATTATTATTGATAATATTTTCATTTTCATTATTATTATTATTATTATTATTATTATTATTATTATTACTATTATTATTATTATTATTATTATTATTATTATTATAATAGTAATAATTATTATTATTATTATTATGATTATTATTATTATTATTATGATTATTATTGACACTATCATTATATCAACATCATCATGTAGTAGTAGTAGTAGTAGTAGTAGTAGTAGTAGTAGTAGTAGTAGTAGTAGTAGTAATAATAGTAGTAATAGTAGTAGCACTAGTAGCCGCAGCAGCAGCAGCAGCAGTAGTAGCAGTAGTAGCAGTAGCAGTTGCAGTAGCAGTAGTAGTAGTAGTAGTAGTAGTAGTAGTAGTAGTAGTAGTAGTAGTAGTAGTATTAGAAGTAGTATTAGTATTAGTAGTACATGGGGCATATTTTTGTATTTAATTAAGACGTCCAGAACCACCTGCACTTCTATTTAAGGTGTAGTAAAGGGAACATTGTGGGTCACATAATGTAATGTGTATTATGTCGGTTGTTATGGTAGTACAGGTCAAACTCTGTATGGTTAGGTCAGATTTTACCCAACCCCCCACTCGTAAGGGGGGATTAGGCAGACCCCTTTTATTCCTGGCTAATCCCCTTATAATAATGTTGTGCACAAACACGTGCACGTAACACCGTTACTCTGTGCTTAACCTGGAAACTAACTAGGATACGACTACCTTTAACCATGATTCCTTAACTGCACGTTTACGTCATAACCTTGTAATTTGATACGCTTGAAGAATAGTAATGGTTCCGTCGTTTGTGAAGTACGTTTATGGAACCTTTTTTATCCGAACACATATACATAGGATTAGGAGTCATTTCCGAATACCTGGCAATGCCCTACGGTGTTTGAAGGAACACTTGAAAAGTCTATCTTGGGAACTGTGTATTATTTTCAATACTAGTATTTAAGTTGCGTTAATACAATTCACATATTACATATTCTGTTATACAGCAGTCAGAATCTATAACGCATTTACATGTTATGTTCAAGGGGGCATAGTCTTGTTACGCAGGAGCCATCTCGTTGTGCACGTGAAAAAATAGCATGCAGTCTATGCACCCTTATGAAAATAGCATCAGTAATCAACCCCCCGAGCCTTTTGCAACTATCGGAAAGGTCTTAGTTGTACTTAACATTTAATATAGCTGTCTTTGAACTTCAATAACGTATTTAAATTGGGAGTTGTTCAATTTAGAGGGGTGTACAAGTTGTACAAGTTGGCAGGTTTCGCTTACCACAATTTGAAAATTATCCAGAAGTGCATTCGATCCGATTCTGAACTCTCTCTCTACTTCTCCCTTCTTTAATGTGGTAGCAAAAGTCTCGAAAATCCATGACAGAGATTGCTGCAATGAACGTAGATCCTCTCTCGCAGAGTCTGTGTCCACCTTAAATTCAATTGACAGAAATATGAAAAATATCATCATAGATTGTAGAGACTTACAATGAATGGAGGATGGTTGAAATATGGTTAAGGTCAAAAATTGAGCTATGTAAGAACATTCTGGCGTATAACAAAATCTTTAAGGTCAAGAATTGGATCATACTTAAAAAGAATTTATTCGGAAAAGTCTTTGGGATGAAATAGGTTTTTCAATTGTTAAATTATATTCTGTCGTCAACTAGATTATTATTCATCGGAAAAGAAAACTTGTGGTATAATGACGTTACAGTATGCTTGTAACCTGTTTAAGACTAACAGACAGAATTGAGAATAGTAGGCTAACATCCTAGTATAATACCAATAACTAAATAACAATTAAAAATGAAGTGTGATTGAATTTCAGATGATCTATTGTGTTCTTACCCTCTGTTAACTTATAACAACTTATACATATAAGCGCTGAATTAAATGTACGTATATATGGCACCATTAAACACTGCACACCATTAAACACTTTAACTTAAATAGTATCTATCTTTATGATTTGGGTTGAATGATTGATTATATAATTGATGATATGTTTGACATTTTTGCATGATAAGAGCATTATATTTTCAAAGTTGTAAAACATCAATTTTATTGAGCACTAATACACAGAATGGAAATATGATTCTAGTGTATCTAATGAAATGTATGTTAACTACATGTAATCAAGACAGTAACAACACATTAAAATGCAATCCAATACAATAAATCATTACCTTAATAGGTCTCGAGTGGAAAATTTCAGTTTTCAATATACTGAGATTAGATTTAAATGTACAATGAAACTGAACACTGGTGTATACAAAAAATGAGGATTTAATATAGTAGCTGCAATGTGATGTATTAGGTAGTAGTTATTCTACATTGAAGGGTTGACAATACATAGGAAACAACATAAGGCAAGTCAGTATGCGGATGACACTTCTCTGTTTCTTAAAGCAAACGAGAGGAATCTGAAATATGCTCTTGAAACATTGCAATGGTTTTATTATAAGTCAGGTCTTAAAATAAATGAAACTAAAACAAAAGTCATACGAATCGGTACAATAAGAGAAACAGACAGAAGATTCTGTCGAGAGAATAATCTTAACTGGGTCTCAAAATTTGTAGCGTTAGGTATCCACTACGACGTTTTAAACCTAGAGAGCATAACTGACTGCAATATTAACAATAAGAAAGATCTTATGCAATCATGGATATGTCGAAATATAACCCCTATAGGAAGAATAGCAGTTCTAAAGAGTCTAATTATTTCCAAAATCATCCATATCCTTCAATCGCTGCCCTCTCCAAGTATTAATACCTTAAAAGAACTCGATAAATTGAACTATAACTTTATTTGGAGAAATAAAAGGCATGAGGTCAGCAAAGCAATGCTGTGCCTCGATCGAGAACATGGTGGTTTGAATATGTTCAATCTTAATGAATTTGACATGAGCCTCAAGCTAACTTGGTTGAAAAAACTTTACTTGCAATCGCCAGAATGGGAGGAGTTTGCCCTTTCTTACAAAATCAACCGTCTAATTTGGACAGGCTCCACCTACCATAACTTCTTAATCAAAGGAACCCTCAACCCCTTCTGGCGAAGTGTGCTTATGTCATTTAAAAAATGGTACTCTACAATGGACTCTATGGAATTAATTGAACCTGCTTTTCAACCTATATGGGGTAATATTAATCTGAATATACCTTTCTCTAACAATCTCTATACAAGCAATATTATCTTTGTACATGATCTGTTTGACGCTGCGGGTGCCCCTAGGACCAAAGAATCTCTTGAAATTTCCACTGGAAAAAATATCATGTTTACAACATATCAGGCCATATGGAGAGCCATGCCAAAAACATGGAAAGATCAGCTCAAAAATATACCAAAAGATTTCAATCTCGTGTTTCCTCCAATACTTGTATGGCTACTCAGGGACAAAAAAGGCACTAGGAACATCCGCAGAATATGGTCTATGAAAAATGTAAATAACATCCCAATAGGACAACAAAAATGGTCTTTGGAACTAAACAACCCACATGAACTAAATTGGAAACAAATTTATTCAATACCGAATAAATGCAATTTGAATGCAAGAATTATTTATTTCCAATATCAGATCTCTCACCGTTCATTAATAACAAACAAAAAACTCCATCAATTCGGTCTAAGAGACAATGATAACTGTGAATTATGTAATGTTCCAGAGACCATCCAACACCTACTTATTGATTGCCCATATGCACAGGGAATATGGAACGGAATCATGGGATGGTTAAACCAAACTTTAAACTCCACCATACATTTTAATACGAATGATATCCTATTAGGAAACTCCTCAAATGAGATTGTTACAAATTGTATCTTTCTAATAGTTAAACATGAACTTTATAAACGAAAATGGAACCAAAGTAATCTCACTTTAACTGGCTTAAAACGAGTAATAAAAAATCATATGGACCTAGACTGCTATCTCGGGACCATTCATGGCAGACCTCAAAAGGCAATTGGCAAATGGTCATCTATCTACACCTACTTGCAAAGGTACTAAAACAGATACCATACCATGACAATTTCACTTTAATTCACTTTTTACTTTATATTTTTCACTCTATTGACATACTCAGTTTCTGTTATTTTACCTTGATCCTACTACTGTATATATTGTACCGCTGAATTACCTGATGTTATGAACAATAAATTATAAAAAAAGGTAGTAGTTATTCCAACACTGTGGTTGGCTTTGTGTTTTGAGACTATACTCATTCAGACACCCCAATGGCTTCAAGCATGACTGAGTTGATAAGTGCAGATTAAAATACGAATACAAAACACAGACTTACAATGCAAACACTTTGGTGTCATAACGTTTCTTAAATACACTCGGTCGATTTTCTTGAAAAGCTTCGAGGGGTACTTTTGCTTTTTTCCTTAACAGGCATTAGAATATTCGTTTTACGTGTATTGCTAGTATATGATTTTCACATTGCGAGACTAAGATGTTCCGTATTTTGCAATTTAAAAGACAATAGTGTATCTATTCTCATATGAATTAGCTAACCATTTGTGATTGTATTACTTTCTTAAGTTTTATTTCAATTCGTAGGATTAACTTTTATGTCCTGTATAATTGATTGCAATTCATTATCTTTTGTTTTTTAATTATCATTTGGTGCTGAATGTGTTCCTTAACAATAACTTTAGGCAGTACATATTTTGTATAGGTTATAAACTACTGAAATAAAAGCAGGGCAGAGGAAAACCGAGTCAAAAGAATCAACCTCACAAGCTACATTAACTGCACACATATAGTCACTAAACTCAACTTCCTTGATACTTCTCCGAACTAAATCCTTAACACAAATGGTGCTTAATTGTCCTTCTACAATATCTTTCACAATAAATTGAAAATCCAGAATTATTTTCCAAAATACTTGTAGGAGAGTTGTGATTAGGGTTATAGTGAGCATTTCTCCTTCAAATATTTTCCCAACTTTGTTTGATCTTTAAGAAATTCACTCAAACTATCAGGCTGCCTTTGATATACTTGCTAGCCAAAGCAGTTATTTCGAAAATGTCCAAGGGAAAATAGTTAAAAAAACTGCAGTTACTCATTTAAGCAGCTCAGATATGTGCTTAATCCTTTTTAATTCTTTGCCTTGCATTTATCTACCTACACCAAGTGTGTATTGCCTGAAAGGTCTTATGGTGATGAATGCACTAATCCCCACAAAATGTAAAAAAGCAAAAGCAAATGCATAGTGTTTTCCAACGGAGCTTCTATCCACAAAATTTACTGTGAACCATACCATTGGTCTTCTCAAAAACGACAGAAAAATCCATATGGAAGAAAGGATGTCACACTAACACTTTTTGTATCTTGTATGTACATGCCGAAGTTCACTTACCTCTGTTCTGCCTTCGTGGTCCATGTTAGGGTATTCCATCCCCTTGACCTGCAGGCCTAATGCGCTCCAGGAAACCGCAACTCAAGACAATTTGCAACCCGTTGTTATTTACGCCTATACAGCGAAAGCAGAAATTTAGATTTTCAAAACGCCTTTGACCCCGTATGGAGCGTGCAATGTTAATTTCTTGGCACGATGGTCTGCCGTCCTATACACAAGCACCTGAGGTCTTGTGGTGAAAATAAGGGTACTTGATGACCATAAGAATGCCCTAACATCATGTACAAATGCGTGACTTGAGATTCTGACCATTGTACTGACCTGACGTATATTTAGTGCACCTGCGCGCGCAGGTCAGCTTCCGGGCTCTCTCAATGGGTCTCAAACACAGTCACAGAGTATTACTGGAGCGGTCCGTTGAAGGGATGCATTATTTGTAGTCTTTATAAACGGGGGAAACCTTTTTCATCTGAATCTTTTTCTATTTCACCTTCTTGCTATGGTTCTTCTTCTTCTTCTCCTTCGTCTTCTTATGGTGATGATGATGTTGATGATTATGATGATAATGACGATGGTGGTGATGATGATAATGACAATGATGATGATAATGATAATGATGATGATAATAACGAAGATGCATAATAATATACTTAGCATAGGTATTATTAGCAGACTGACGAGTTATTCCAAGAGAAATGGATGATAAGATGCGTGTTGCTATCCGAAACAATCGTCTATTGTTTGTATTGCAAAATTTTAAAATGTGCATTAAAGGTTGATAGATAAACATTTTAATGACCACTTCGAAAAGGCATATGCATGGAAATAGTGGTAGCCTATATGCACCACAACTAAAAAAGAAACTGAACAACGAATGATTTTAATAGTTAAAACCTGTCATAAACACGAAATTACTAACAAAGATACTGAAGAATATAACATATCGGGCCTTGGAGTCGTAATCTACGAACGACAAATGCCCATGCCTTTCCTGTGGTGTCACTTTCTGTAACGATGTCAATTTGCTATCTTAAAACTTTGAAGTCATCTTTTACCTTTTGGGTAGAGCAGTGACTGGAAGTTAACCAGTCAAATGCTAATTTAAATGCTACTTTCGTCCAAAGCACAAGGACGCAAAACCAAACCCTGTCATGTTGGTATTCATTAATAAATAGCTCTTTCTGAGTACTCCCAGATGAGTACCCTTATGCAAGATTCCAGTCATTTTTCATCTTTTTGAGTGATTTTGTATTGGCAAAATTAGCTTCCAGCAGTATATAGGTTAATCATGCCAAATGGTACACACACGCATAGCCTGCTATGCAGATTTTCTATCTTATCCATATTTCCTGACTATTTGTGGAATAAAGTTTCATTTAAAAAAATAACCTCTCTGGTCCAGTTTGGAGCTATAATGTGTGGGCGAGCCCAGTTATCTGCCATTTTCGCGTTAGGTAGAAAATAGCAGTTTCCAAGTATTTGTTCGTGTTAGTCCAAGTAGCAAACACAATGTGTCGTTTTTACGTCCGCGGTTAATCCCCTCTAACAATGGTATTAGCACTGATCACTAGCGACTAGGTAAGCTTGGGGGTATTACACTTTGACCCGTGGGTCAAACTCTTGGATACCCCCATAAACCAACACAAAGCCCTCTGCAAAACAGGGGGCTATAACGAGGACTTACCTGAATTGCTTAACGACGGGTGTGCAGGTAAAACATAAGCTGTGGTCAAGTTCTAGAAGCAAAATGTATAGGCGCAGTGTTTACTAGTATTCCCCTTTGGCTGCTATCGACAGGCATTGGAGGAATTCTGATTTTGGATGCTGATTGAATATTAACACACACACACACAAATATGTACGTACATATATAATACATACATACATATACATGTATATACATTCATATATATATATATATATATATATATATATATATATATATATATATATATGTATATATATATGTATGTATATATATATATATATATATATATATATATATATATATATATATATATATATATATATATATATATATATATATATATACTAGTATATTTATATATTGGTCTATCACAAACGATAATATTGTTTATTATATATATTTATTGACTTCGTATTTCATAACCATACAATGCAAAAGATAAGTTATAAATAGCCACCCGCACATACCACAGAATAAAATGTAAATGATAACAACTATCAAATATATATATATATATATATATATATATATATATATATATATATATATATATATATATATATATATATACATATATATATATATATATATATATATATATATATATATATATATATATATATTTATATATATATATATATATATATATATATAATATATATATATATATATATATATATATATATATATATATATATATATATATATATATATATATATTTATATGATAGAAAATCAGTGAGAGTTTTTTACCTTTTACCCACTGCAAGACAACTTGTGCTACATAAAACTGGACAGGTATACCCTTTAATTCTTTCAATGCTCAGGCAACCGTCCATGGCAGAAAAATGCAAAAGTTTTGAAAAACCAACTAAACCATGACATGTTGATAAAGATATTACTAAGCACTATCAGATGAGTATCACATGCCAGGGTTTCAGTAATTTCTCTGCCTTTTTGCATCATTTTCTATCGACCAAATTAGCCACCTGTTGCCAAAGGGCTAACATATTTACCGCTGCATGCTTGAGAGTTCCCCCTGAAGTTGTAGTCTGCAGCAGCGGCACGTTTGAGAATAATTGCTAGTTTTCTGATTATCATTTCTCTTTCAAATTCTTTTCGTAAATGCCTACCTCTAAGATTTCACTGACATTGCCAGGTCGCTTCTTGTCGCTATGAGCATTGGTAGGTCAAATTAAGTGTGTATCTTTTGCCTGATACCATTACACTAAACATCCAATTATGTCAAAGGTGTAGATAAAATGAATTATATGCCAAGCATTAAATTGTTGAATGATATAATTGTAACTAACCGCTCAAACCATTAATTCTACAGCAATCTGGAATATGCAAATTGATATTGATATAAAGAATGGAATTTAAGGACATTGATAAAAAAACACTTTCAAAGTCTTAATTTGTGCGGACGATAAGTACTCAAATTTACAGCATGTCTCACAAATTTGAGACACTGATTGAACGTATATGCAAGTAATGCGAAAGCTCTGAATTATCTGATAGCAATGAAAATACAAGGTGTATTTTTTATCCAAGTTCAAAGTGTTATGATTCGGATAAAATTATATGTATCTCAAGATTTGAGTGGCTTACTTCATCATATATATTTTTTTACCTAGGTTTAGTTTGACCTTCCACTAATAGGAGGCGCCACATACAGGAACCACTGGAAGATTTTTACTTGGCTAGAGTAGCTTTCCTTTTCTTTGTATTGTTGACTTTCGGAGCATTATTTATAAAAGGGAGAACTGACCTGGGCCTACCTTGGAATTGAAAATAATTTCTATATATTAAGCATTTAATGTTCACCAGTGCGTGTCCCCGTACGATTTGCGTTAACCTCTTGTCCCTACCTAGACATGGACCTGTGATGAAAACGTATCGGATTAGATTATGGCAGGCATACTGTTAACTATCTTAATCTTCTTTATTCATGTTTAAAATGAAAGGAGGTGTAGCTGTTCACAACCCATTAGTAATGTTATAGTCAGTCTCGTTTTGATCCTTTGTGAATTGGAAAAAAACGTGTGAGTTATGGTTTTGTAACACTTATCATATACAGTCAATTAAAATAGAAATACAAATAACAAATACATTTAAAGAATGATGACAAATGTCTTCCATGAAGAAACATATTAGCCTTTTGCTATTATACGAGGGTGCAGATGTGAACGACAGAAATAAAATCGGCGGTTTTGGGAAAACAGCAGAAAAAATGTAAATGTTTTTTTTCTGCCGATTTTGGAAAAAACGTGAAAAAAATTTCTGTCGTTTTGGAGAATAAACGGTAATTTCTTTTCTGCCGTTCAGACCTGCATAATGGTACTATTATCTAAAAAAGGATTTTGCATTAAATGTAATTATCATCTTCATCTGCCGTACTCAGCGGGTCAATAATATCCAATACTGATGATAACTTCTCAAGGTCAAGGATGATGTCTCCAAGGTCATTCAGGGGCGTGGCGCAAATGCGTGTATATGCTTGCCCTAGCATGTCCGCCATTTGCCAAATGATTTTATGTGCCACAGTCGAGGGCTCGATATTTCCATTTTTATCCGTGGGCATCACTTCAATAATGTTTATGTTTGATGGAGAAAAATTCATATTGTAAAAAGCACCGCCATGAACTCCGATGAGAACCTTTGCCTTACCAAATATTTCTATGGATTCCTCCAAACTATATCCTCCTTTGAATAAGATGAATTTTCTTTTATAGCGATGTCTGAGGTAGCTTTTAACTGCATCTACATTTGCTATATTTCGTCCGCCATTGTAACTTTTTGCACGCGTCAGAAGCACCACGTGCGCCTGGTCAGAGGGCACGGGAAGTACTTCCGGGGCACGGAGTTTGCGCCTGGCAAGTTGCCATAACGACGGGTGGATTGGTGGAGCTATGCATGTAAATATCATATGGTCGGCATGGTAACCACCGGGTTCGTAAAAAACTATTTGTTGCGGTCTTATTCCAACTGCGCGGATCATTGAGATCACGTTTGTGTCACGTGGTATTTGGATAAGAAGTTTCACTTCCGGACGAATAAGCAAATGGTAGGCTTGCATTAATTTTGGTAAAGCGCCATCTATAAAATGTTGAAAACTACTGGCTTCCGGGATGATTAAAGGACACAAAGTTTTATATCTGTGCTTAGGCTTTTTTTGGTGTTGTAATAAATTGACGTCACTCTTCCAACCACAGTCAAATGGGAGATCAAAGGTTGCGTTGTCCACTATCTCTATAACACCGTGTAGTTTTTCTCGCCGTGTCGGCTTCAAGTCTTCGAGATTTGAAGGATTTTTGAAAAATAGTTCCCTATCATCCTGCGACGCAAAGTGAGGCACTGTTCGGTTGAAGGGAGAATACCAAACATGCTGAAGCGAAGGCAATGCCCCTATTGAGCCTTTCTGCAGGGATATGAACTCATTTGAACGGTTGTACCCGTACTTAGTCCCATCCTTATCTAAGAGGTACACACCATCATCCATTATCCATCCGCCATCTTTGTAGCGCACCTCGCGCAATGCCGTCATGCGCGTGCGCGTTCCACGCATGACGTCATACTGTCTCATGACGTCATCCCTGGTCCACTGATCGTCGCAGACGCCTTTGTAGAAGGTATCGGGGAGTTTCGGGAGGACCCCCCACAGCCAGGAGAGCTTGGTACGGCAACTGGATATGTAGAAGAGCAGAGTGAAGTTGATCATGATGACGACACTCAGAATCCAGAGAAACGGAAGCACCTGCCTTCGCCGCATCGTCTCTGCAGCTGCTAGTCCCCGGTTGCGATGACGTCACCCCATGATGCCTACATTTCCTAGCTGTCACTACATCCTCGACAAGACGGGGCTATCAAAATCAGCGCTCCATGAGATCTGAAATGATAAAATTGGAGTTTATATAGCAATCCTTTTTATGATGATACATATCATACCTGTTCAGGACTGAACTGATCAGCATATTTCTATAAGGCTAAATATATTCATATATATATATATATATATATATATATATATATATATATATATATATATATATATATATATATATATATATATATATATATATATATATAAATATGTGTGTGTGTGTGTGTGTGTGTGTGTGTGTGTGTGTCATTGACCAGGGACTGGGAAACATGCCTTCTCGAATAGTTACGAGGGGTTGCATATACAGTTGAAAATGCACCACAAACAGCCCTCCACAACACCGCACATTTACAAAACTGCTAATCCAACCCGCTGGTCGAGATCCTGCGAAGAGACTTGAACCTGTGACCTTATGCTCTGGAGCCAAGCGTCATAACCATTAAGCTATAGAAGCACATTCAGACAGATTAGTGTTCACTAAAGGAACGAGATGGTTTAGTTTAGCAAGGTCTAATGTGTAGTAATCGCCTTTCGCGATGGTAATGTTTTGGCGTTACGTACGTGGTGCGTCCCATGGGCCCTGTAGAGCCTGGATTGATAAAGTGAAGGAAGGCAAGAGTTCTGCTCACACTCCCCCCCCCCCCCCCCCCCCACCCCCACTGCAGGAAATCACATAGACAGAACTAGGTTTCTATGGGTCAATACTACCAGAAAGATGTAACGCTAAATGTGCCGGCATTTAATTTCTGCACTGAATGTGTTGGCAGCCCGGGCATGATGTACGACCAGACGCCCAGTTGCCACCCACGTTCCCCGGCGAGGGTGCATGGATGACCTCATAACTGAACGTAGCTTTCCATCGCAAGGTTCGTGGGAGATCGATGCGCTGGGCTTATTTTTTGACATGTTATCCGTGGGTGTTTGTACAACCAGGCACTGGCAGTCGTCCGGTCGACTGGTGCAGGAATTGAATGTCCGTTCTGTATACTGAACTAGACCGAGTCGGGATTCGAAGTGCCCAAGCACGTCACTGCCCGTAGGGCTTAATAGGTTCAGCATTCTCCCATTCGCCCAGATGGGATATTACTAGGTAATAGGGAGAATCGACGATTACAAATTCGTCGTCAATAACGGTTTATGGTAGGAGTTTATTGATGAAACTGAGCGGCCAAAAAATCAAGTCATGCGTGCGATTGAAACATTGTCTGAAGCTTATATATGGGAAAATTTTTGGCATATTTTCGCGCCCGTGTACTTTTAGCTAATATGTCGAAAAAGGGGAACAACTTTACTGTAATTCCGCGCATAGCGAGACAGCGAAATATGTATAGGACGTACACCTACGGCATACTATTAAACTACGGAGATGCCTCATTCTGAGAATATCGCTAAACTGGCCATAAGTTCTTAAATCATAGTACGTGTGTGTTATGAATTCTTCAAATGATATTGTGCACGTACGTTGGCATACCCGTCAGCATTCAACAATCCAAAATCAGGATATATCACTTATCAGGCGGTTACTGCGACGGCCTTTGGTTTCATTTTGTTTAGTTCCAATTCTGGGAGGGGCCAGGTTAGTACTTTTGCTTAAGGAGCGGGCCTTTAGAGTTGGTAATCATGGAAACATATGTTAATAGGATAACTTTAATTTTAGCAGATCACAATTGCTGCATGATAATATTCACACAGTTTTAAAAAACACGCAGATAGCTTTGGAACTGAAAATGTCGTCATCAACAACATTTACATTGTGTGATCTTTCCAGACATTGTGTGATCTTTCAAGATCAAATACTTACTATGTTCAGCATATTATGAAATTCTTGGCTCTTGGCTAGAAAATGAATTTATTCTTGAGGAATTGTGGATGATTTTTGAAAGTTGGCAAATCAGTAGCTAATCTGAAGATTTCTGACCAAGTTATATAATTCATACCTGTTAACATTCAGCCATCCAAAATCAGGAGATTTTATGCGGTTCCAATCCTGGCCACCAGGGGTCAGATTAGTTTATTAGTTTAGGAGTGGGCTATCATATTTTACAGGTGTTGGCAAATTGATAACCATACAAGTATGATTATGAAATAACTTTAATTTTATGTAGCAGATCACACTTGCAGCATGATGACAAATTCCCAGTTATGAGAAACACACAGAGATTGCTTTTGAACTGAATACATCATAATAGTCCATGACCCAGAGGTGGTCAGTATCATATTGGGGGAGGGGGGGGGGGGGGGGGGGCAAATTCTGATTAATGTTTTTGAATTCGCCATATTCTCACCTTTATGGTATTTCAGTAACAAATATTTTCCAAATCAGACCTTTTTTTCCCAGGTGAACATAGCTTTAAGGTGATGGGTACCATTGCAAGCCAGTTAAAAGCCCTGTCCCAAAACACACCTCAAAGCAGCATAATCCTATAACTAGGTGTATCTCCAGGTTCCTGAGTGTTGTCAGGTAGAGGATATCATCGCCACCTGTCATTATTCAATCCATATTCTGTTTTATTTCAAAATTTACAACTTTTTTTTCGAATGACATATTCTCATTAATTACGCAGTTGATGGTTACTGTAGTTTCACAGATACCTTAGGGATGTCATTGACTATGCCCAATAAAAAGTATTTTTTGATTTTTTACTGCTGAAGACTTTTACGGGCCATAACATTTGATAATTTTAGTGAGATACCATGTGTGTGGATTCTATAAACCAGTCGTGGTTCAGCAAGGACATGCCTGTTGGTCCCTTGTGTGCTAGGGACAAAAGACAGCCGTACAAAGACACACATCAGTGGTCGCGCGTCACACTCAAAACATAGGCAAAGGTCCGGTTTGCTATAAATAGTTGAACATTTTACTAAATGTAAGAGGTCAATGCATTTGAGGTCAAGATTTCTCACTAGAATTTTCAATGTTATGGCCTGTAAAAATCTTCAGGAGTAAAAAATCAAAAAAATACTTCTTATTGGGCATAGTCAATGATATCCCTAAAGTAACTCTGAACCTGCAGTAACCATCACCTGCGTAGGTTATGAGAATATGTCATTTGAAAAAAAAGTTGTAAATTTTGAAATAAAACAGAATATGGATTGAATAATGACAGTTGGCGATGATATTCTCTACCTGATAACACCCAGGAACCTGGAGATACGCCTAGATATAGGATTATGCTGCTTTGAGGTGTGTTTTGGGACAGGGCTTTTAACTGGCTTGCAATGGTACCCATCACCTTAAATATTTACACGATCACTAATTTGCTTTTCCTCACTACCCATATTCCTCATATAACTAATACATCTATATCCATTCCCCTTGAGACATGGATCCGTGCGCCGGCCTACATATTTTGGCGCACGGATCCATTCCTCCGCCATACCTCCCTAACCTTTGCGCTGTGTTGCGCCCAGCGCCACTAGCTTCATACTACTTTCCATTCCTTTCATTTCCCCTCCTATCACCTTGTATCGGACTTTCTCTGGGTTTGTATGGGCAAATGTGCATACTATCAGAAAAATGCAACACGATATATGTACAATTTACAATGCCTTAGATTACATGCTTTGAGTGAATCTTTCTTCACAAATATACATTTATGTGAACTTAATCCCCTGCGATGACTTTTGATAATAATGTTGGAGTTAAGAATACTTAAAAAAAAGTGTTTTTGGTATTGTTGTGAATACCGTCTCTGTCAGTTATATTCACAGCTTTGCCTTTGCCAGCAAGATTTTATCAAAATCGTCATTTGCCCTTGGCTGGTGTGCGCATTTTTGGGTTAATCGCAAACGCTCTCCCTGATTCTGATATATAGCTATTTGCTACGCATCAGGAGCAAGCAAATGGCATCGTAACAGCCGCTCTGTAACAATAATAGCAGTCACCCGTGATATGGGAACTTGGACAATTTGCGCGTAGTTATTATGGCTATATAAGGGTAAAGGGCATCAGTGACTCTTATATCAAATGTTATTACATGCTGCGGAACATAACCAGTCAGCCCTGCTATCATTCCAAATGCTATCGGCGGGTTCGAATACCTGCTGGGGCATGTGAGAAAGTTACCAGTAACTTGGGGGAGAGGTGGTGGTTTTCGATTGGCAGTCCGGTTACCTCCACCACTTACAAAAGTGGCAACAATTGAAATTCCAAAGTCGTGTGATGTGTGCTTCTCTTGGAAACCACGGTTAGGATTTCGCATAGTGATGATGATATACACACATATATATATATATATATATATATATATATATATATATATATATATATATATATATATATATATATATATATATATATATATATATATATATATATATATATATATATATATATATATATATACATGTATATATATGTGTGTGTGTGTGTATATATATATATATATATATATATATGTGTATATGTGTGTGTATATATATATATATATATATATATATATATATATATACATATATATATATATATATATATATATATATATATATATATATATATATATATATATATATATATATATTTATATGTGTGTGTGTGTATATATATATATATATATATATATATATATATATATATATATATATATATATATATATATATATATATATATATATACATATATATATATATACATATATATATATATATATATATATATATATATATATATATATATATATATATATATATATATATATATATATATATATATATATATATATATATATATATGTATATATATACGTGTGTGTGTATAGTACTTGCGCGTTTTTGATTTCAAAAGTTGTAACAAAACTGTAACTCTAGAATTGCAATTAGATGCATCGTTTATTCGCCATTTGGAGGCACTTGCGAAAGGCTGTGGCAGACTTGTGCTTTGTAATTACATGTTACTGCCAGCACGTGTTGGCTAAAATGGCCTTTTGATTCCTCAGGTGACCGTATAAATGACTCGCACATGCGAATTAGACACACAATTTCATGTCTCATTATAGCCAGTCAGACCTGAAACTAGGACGTGACTGTGACCGCTCAATTACTACCTTCAATGTATGTATGTATGTATGTATGTATGTATGTATGTATGTATGTATATATGTATATGTGTATGCTTGTGTGCATGCATGCATTAATGTATGTATGAATGTATGTACGTGTTTATGTATGTATGCATGCCTATATGTGTGTGCATGTGTATGCTTGTATATATGTATGTAAGTGTGTATGTATGTATGCATGTATGTATCTATGTAAGTATGTATGCATGCATGCATATATGTATGTATGTATTCATGTATGTACGTAACCTTGTATGTATGTGTGTATATGTATGAATGTATGTGTGTACATTTTCATGTTTGTTTGTTTGTATGTATGTATATATGTATGTACATATATATGCATGCACATATGCATGGATGCCTGCCTGCGTGGGTGTGTACGCGTGCGTGCGTTCTTAATTGTGTCTGTGCGTGCGCACGAGTGAGTGTGCATTAGTAGTTTCCTTTAATGTCCTCTTTCTTGGCTCTTTTACCAGCCTTTCTTATTCCTCTATTGACGTCCGCCATGGGAATATTACAAAGCGGAAAGGTCCAATAGACGGGAACTGCTCCATTTCTTGTATAAGGCCTCGAAGGGCCGCCTGTCTCAGTCTTAATATATTATTCACTATCGCTTGCCATATAGATCAATTCAATATAGTATTACCAAGTGTACACATTGGGAAACAGTAGCAGACTTTTTTCAAGAGTGACACGTTGCATCTAGAATGCCTTACTTGCAGGATTCATACTTATATGACGTCTGGAGTGTGAAGGTTCAGAGTATTTGATTAAATACTCATATAAAACAAATAAGTAATATCGGTGGCAGAAAATGTGACGAGAAACGAGTATCCAAACCCAAATTGATATGGTATGAATAAACATACTACTACTTCCTCCACCACCACCATTACTACTACTACTACTACTACTACTACTACTACTACTACTACTACTACTACTACTACTACTACTACTACTACTACTACTTAACTACTACTACTATTGTAACTTTCGGTTTTTGTTTTATGCGGGTTCTTGCTCCACCGGATTTAGGGTGTAATATTATACAAATATGGCACTTGGGTGAGTGCAATATCAATTTTTATTGCACTCAGAAAAATGATATTGCACGAGGCGCTTGCGCCGAGTGCAATATCATTTTTCTGAGTGCAATAAAAATTGATATTGACACGAAACCAAAGTGCCATATTTGTTTTATTATATGCCTACTGCTCATTCAAATAAAATACTTAACGAATCTAAAGAATTATGCACCCCAACATCAATTTTGTAAGGTGGTCATGTGACCATGATCTGACCAATCACAGCAGAGAATGAGCAGTAGGCATATAATAATACAAAACGTGACGACAGGTTTATTTCCATTTCGTAGAGTGCTCGGCCAAGCTTTTCCTGCACTGAGATTGATGGGTCAGGCAGTCAACTGTGGTACCAGCTATATAGACCCCACCGGAAGCTGTGGTGTGTGCGACATCTCTAGAGGTTTATCGGCTTCGCCTCGTAAGACGTGATAGATGTACCCCAAAGGGAGCATTGGTATATGCGATATACCCGTGGTGTTGTGAGGCAAGGCAGAGTAACCTTAGAGGTATACCATACGCGACTGCTTCATAGAACTCTACAGGGGCAGATCCTGAATTTTAGGTTAGGGGGGAATGGGGGTGTTTAATTTAGATGGACGAAGTTCACGTCAGTGCCATTATAACACAACGCCAAATCTTGGGGTGGGGGCTGGATATTGATTTTGTAGGTGTTCATGTCTAAGGGCATTTGTGTCGCAGGTGAACCATTCTATCAATTCACTTATAGTACTCTCAGTCAGGGTCTGTGCAAATAATTGTTTTTGTTGCGTAATTTCATATTTAGCGATGAAATTCCCCTTATGCATTTGGATCATAATCATAGCTAGCAGTGCGTCCTTGCCTCATTTGGACATCTATAGCCTCAAAGATCACCCTTCAGGACACCAACTTATTTAAAAAAATTCTCAAAATGTCAATTTAAAGCATAATTATTAGACAAATTCACCTCAATCCGATAGAAATGTTTTGTACTTTACGGTTCTAGAATTAATCATTATTAGTACTTCTGTCAGGTGTTCAATGAAAAATGCTCGGTCCAAAATTGCCATTTGTATTTGCAATATCCGGCAGTAATATTACGAGATTCTTGGCGAGTCTGCGAGTTATTTTCTTATTTGTTTGATTGAAGAGGGGTTAACCTAAGCCTTATAGTAGTCGCACAATCATCTACAGAAATTGCACTATGATCAGAAACAAGATTTATTTCTGAGTCTGCGAAAACATCGACGTTTCCAAAGACCTCGTATCCAACCTTTTTATGTTGTGCACGCTGTCAATAACCACTTTCAGCCCGATGCCAGTCCTACCATTGGGCAATCAATATTCGTAACTGGCACATTTAACCCACCACCGGAAGTCGTCTGCAGGAAAGTGATTATCGCTAGTTTCTCCGTTATCGGAAAATCTATGGGAAATTCTCTTGACCAAAAGTTGCTCGATATTCTTTCCACGTTCCTTAAAAACTTGCTCATTAGTTTTTGCTTTGCAATTCCAAGTGAACCGAGAGCTAACCCTAACCGACCTCATGTGCGGTTGGTTGTTAACCGACTAAAGAGACCTTTTAGAAATTGGAGTCTGTTTCTATACTATGTTGATAATGACAGCATAATTATGAATGACTTGACAAAATATCTAAAGAAAGGTTGTTGGTAATGTTCTTAAAAACATTCCACCGCAAAACATTTTCCGACCATTGCTTTTTCTAGCAAGATTCCACCAAAATTGTCAGACTGATTTTGGTCGCTGTGGGCATTAACAGGTTAATATCACTTGTTTCGAAATCGAAAGCAACTCGAGGGGTCCACGGGGGTTCCTCAATTTGTCTTTTCATTTACCGCTAGAGGTCACTAATAAAAGTGCAATTCCTACGTCGTGTTGCAGATTAGTCATTAGTACCAAATCGAAAACATCTCGAGGGGGTCCTCAATTAGTCTCTCCATTAGTTCATAGATGGCGCTAATAGAAGTTTATTTCTTTCGCCATGTATCTGATTGGTCAGTAATACCATTTGTTTATACACCGAAAACAAGTAGCCGTTCCTCAATTAGTCTCTCCATTTACTTATAGATGGCGCTAATTAAAGCTTATTTCCGTCGCCATGTATCTGATTGGCCAGTAATGCCATTTGTTTACTATTATACATCGAAAACAACTAGGGGTTTCTCAAGTAGTCTCTACATTTACCGATAGATGGTGCGAATGTAATATGAGAGCACTTCCTGCGCCGTGGATTACTGATATACCTGGTACACAAAGACAAAATGTTCCCTAGAATTCTTGAATAAGGAGTTCTCACACGTAATGCCATGAGAATTATTTTCCCTTTTTAATTTATCGTAATTTTTCGGCATGCTGTATCAGAACTTTCCCTCCTAGTTATGCTGATGTTTAACGTTTATTTATTTGCGTTCTTTGAAATGCGCAACTGATGATTTTGTATTCCATATATAGTTGATAAACATACAATACAATACGTTAGTAAGGCATTAATTTGCATTCGAATTTCGTTTTTTGTCAATCTTTCTGCCACATTGCGGCTAAGTCATGACGACCGAGTTATACCTGGTGGAGCAAATCGGAGTACTCAGCGAAAACACCCACCTTACCCCAAGTCACTGGCAACCTTGTAACATGCTCCAAATGGGATTTGAACCCGAACAAGGGTGAGAGACAGCCAGCAGTCAATTGCAACGCCCTAGATCGCATGGCCATCAGGGCAGGCCCGTTTCAGTTGACATGTTACGCGTTTAACCACTTGGCAATAACGCGGTCAACTTTACTACTTTTGTCATAATTCTAAAACAGGCAACGGCGTTAAAGTTCGGTCCTCCCACGATAAATGCTGTTGGAAAAATCGTTTTACAAGAAAGCAACGTTTCATCATTACCCATTGAAGGACGAAGAAATGGGAAAACCAATAATCAATACTCGTAAAATCGCGATTACCTAAGTGCCCCATCGCTCCCACGCGCACTACGATGGTGCAGGTGTAAACGGCAGAAAGATTTTTTTGTTGGAAAACGACAGAAAATAAATTCCACTGTTTTTCCAAGAACAGCAGAAAAAAAGATTTCCACCGATTTCCAAGTTTTCCAAAAAAGCAGAAAAAATCTGATTCTTTCCACCGTTTTCCAAGTTTTCCAAAAAGGCTGAAAGAAATCTAAATTATTTCCACCGTTTCTAAAACAGGCAAACACGATAAAAGTTTGGTCCTCCCGCGTAACGTGCTGTTAAAAAAAATCATTTAACAAGAAAGCGACGTTTCGTCATTACTTATTAAAGGACGAAGAAATAAGAAAAAATCCACTTTTTTTCCAGAAATAGCAGAAAAAAAATTGAAGTTTTTATTCACCGTTTTCCAAATTTTCTAAAAACAGCAGAAAAAAAGTTAATTTTTTCTACCGTTTCCCATGTTTTCCATAGACAGCAATTTTTTTTCCTGCCGTTAACACCTGTACCATCGTACGCAGTTGATGGCTGGGAGTCTCTCGAAGAGTAAGGCGTTGCAATCCTGATTGATTTTGCCTTTTGCTCCCTCCAGGAAAGAGCACATCGCTTAGAAACCACCACAGCCCTAACCCTTCCAATGCTGGGGCCACTGTCGTCCAAAGCATAAGAACGCAACGACTTTTGAAAACCATCAAATTTCTGGCATGTTGGTATTCATTGGAATGGGTAGCTCTCGCTGATCACTCTCAGATGAGTACCCGTTTGCTAGGTTTTCAATCACTTTTCAGATTTTCGCACCATTTTGTATTGGCCAAATTAGCAACCAGCAGCATAAGGGTTAACAACAGGAAGAAGGTGTTATCTGCGAAGGGCCCAATTCTCATTCAGATCTCGTCGGCTAATTAAATCACGCGTGTTCTCATTCAAGTCTCGTCCGCTAATTAGATCTCGCGTGTTCTGCCGGTGTTTCGACATATGAGGTAAGCAATCCCTCAGGCTATACTTCCTCGTCTACCAGTCAGCCGACGTTTATCTACTAAACATACCAATTATTGTTATCCATGGAACATCACATTAAATATTATTGACAACCTCATGAAAAGGATTTAAGTATGTGTAGAAAAGGAAGTCTTATCTGAAGTTGGCGAAATCTAGGGTATAACATTTGTGACTTTTATCTCATAACCAACAATCCTCCAATTTTGTACATAAAGATACATTTGCTGTGTGTTATATGTACCAGTATGTGTTTTTTTAGAGATGAAAAAACAAACATGCGTTTTGCAGAAATTAAAAAAGGGAAATCGTTGGGATGAAACATCATGTCTTTATGATGGGTTAGTGACTTTAAAATGAAAAATGAATTGCATAATTGTGTTATCCGATTTTCATTTTGCACTGATACAAGTATCTATATATCATCTGTAATTTTCACCATACATATTTGTAGTGAAAACAAAGGCAAACATCATTTGTATGTTATTGCGACTAGAAACTTGCATCAAATAAACAAAATGATAATGTTATATCAAGTTGATAGTTGATTAATTGCTTTCAAATAAATTTAGCATATGACATTTGTAGACATTTATTTCCCGATTTCGCATTCAACATACAACCGGGGTAAGTGTGAAAGTTTCCGTTAGGGTTAGGCGGTGGTTTTGCCGGACACTCTGGACAGCTTCCTTAAAGTATCACTAACAGTTGGCTAGTGACTACATAGCCTAGCTACAACGGAATGTACTATTATGATTTTAATTTATTATATACAAATGCCTGAACCTATACTAGATAGGGACGTGTGGCCTACTGTTGGCCATTTTGTTCACGCTGAATTGCCACACGAGGGAGATTGGTGTTACCAACTGAACTGCAAGTATACCGCAGTGCCATCTATACACAATGGAAGACATTCAAATATGGCCTGGGAGGCAGGCTAGTGACTACATAGCTACACTATAACAAAAAAGTGACGATAAACAGAATTCAAAATTAGAATTTCCCACCAGCAGTTGTGTGTTGGTTGACTATGGGTAATCTGGGCGACCTGTTAAAGGGGGCTTGTATTTGCAGGCGACATCCCCCCGACAAGGCCACAGAGTAGGCTGCCCCAGCTGTCTTTTTTACGGCATAATGCAATTAAGTCCCGATCACTTTGGCAATGAATCTATTTTACGTCTCGGAGGAGTGGGCCGGGTGTAAAGCAGAGATCTGCTTAATGCAATTTCCCCTTATCCGCCGAGCAGCGCTGCCATGGTGTCTCTACATAGAGCAGCAGACAGTTTAACTACCAGGTAATATGCGGCAGCAGTCACAGAATAACAACAATGGAAGCCTACATATAGAAGACGCGGCTACCCCGAAACACACCAAGCTACTGTGTAGTGTTCTTGCTCCAACGGCCCCTTCATTATTTTTTATTTTTGCTAAACGCCACTAGCTACTTCTAGTGAGATTTGAGACGATGAAGTGTAAAAGGTGGAATATTCCCGCCAAGTTATCCAAATGATCTTTTGAATTGAAATTGAATCTGTTAGTGCAATGTGCAGGTAATTGGTTCAAATCTCAATAAACACACAACCCTCCATCCATCCACACACACACACACACTCACACACACACACACATATATATATATATATATATATATATATATATATATATATATATATATATATATATATATATATATATATATATATATATATTCACGATGCTCTATATATTTCAGTAGCATTTTGCATTTCCATTGCATTCTACAAACAACATAACTTGGCCTTTTAGAAGAGGCCGACTGCTGCTTGTTTTATGACGTTGTTAATATGGATCAGCCTGTATGATTATGTAGCGGCTAGTCCGCCGCTTCCTCATTATTTGCCAATGTGACCTATAGAAAAACAGTGGAGCACAATGATAAGTCCTTTAGCATTATCAGAGTGCCATAAACTCCGGACCTGTGGCCGCTCCTTCTAATTTGTTACGCTAAGAGCAGTCTACATGGGAGCTGAGTCACCTACCCTCAGAGCAGGGCCTTGGTTAGTGAATTACAAAGCTGGGGGCTGCTTGTGGAGTCATCTACCCTCAGAGCAGGGTCTTGGTTAGTGAATTACAAAGCTCGGGGCTGGTTACTGAGTCACCTACCCTCAGAGCAGGGTCTTGGTTAGTGAATAACAAAGCTGGGGGCTGCTTGTTGAGTTATCTACCCTCAGAGCAGGGTCTTGGTTAGTGAATTACAAAGCAGGGGGCTGCTTGTTGAGTCACCTACCCTCAGAGCAGGGTCTTGGTTAGTGAATTACAAAGCTGGGGGCTGCTTGTTGAGTTATCTACCCTCAGAGCAGGGTCTTGGTTAGTGAATTACAAAGCTGGGGGCTGCTTGTTGAGTTATCTACCCTCAGAGCAGGGTCTTGGTTAGTGAATT
>OZ012698.1:22104301-22130735 GCA_963942565.1 Maea johnstoni | reverse complement strand
CCTAGGTAGGTTTTGAGGTAGAGACTTTTATTGACAGGAGCCTGCTACGAATATGTAATTAAGCGCTTACGATACTCAAGGGCATTGTCATTACTAAAGCATTATCAGCAAAGACAGCCAGAAGCCTCTTCTCGGATAAAGGCTCTCAAAAAACGCCGATTAACCAAAAAACCACCTTGGGATAACTCATAGGCAACATAGAAGCTTGGCTACTTGAATAATCTATTTGTTTCCTAGCTTGGGGAGGCTTTGAGACACGGGAGAGGGAGGGACACTGCTGCTGCTGACAATGCCCCCTGGCGGCAGCGGAGAGAATTACGAGATGGCAGCTCGATACTGGCTATTATTAGAAGATTTAGTAATGAGGATCGGTGGACGATTTTTGCCATGGGTCATGCTGCATTATAGGAAAACTGGGGCGCAGACTCGTCAACGCTGTTATACTGAAATTCTGAGAATATTGTAAAAATACCACACTGCCCATAACCAGATTTATTAATGAGGATTGGTATAGGATTTTTGCCACAGGTCTTGCTGTATTATAGGAAAACTGGGGCGCAGGCTCACCAACACTCTTACATGTATACTGAAATACTGAGAATAATGTAAAAATACCACAGTCTCCCCATAACCGGATTTCTTAATGAGGATCGGTAAAGGGCGTAGGCTCGTCATCACTGGTATACTAAAATACTAAGAATATCATAACAATACCACTGTCTCCCAATTAGACCAGCAGTTGCAGGAATTTGTATTGCATCTTTATAGAACAAATCGCATTGGATTCGAAAGTACAAAACAAGAACAAAACAAAGAATATAGAGGAAACACATTGACAAATATTGAAAATAAACAATCGTTTAACGTTAAAGTAACGACAAAAGACAAATGATAAATTATAGAACTGTTGACACTGACTCTCCGTTGTTTCTCACCACTACATGGGTTCAGAACTCCGCCAGGCATGTGAGAAAGTTGCCAGTACTTTGGGAATAGGAGCTGATTTTCGCCTAGTACTCACTTTTCCTGCACCACTTACACTGACTTAACATGTAGTAAAAGGTGACGATAATTATATGATGATAGATTGATTTGGAAGCATGAGACAGGATGAATAGAAGTGGTAAACTATATAGCGATGATGATGAAGGTAAATACTAGTAATGGGAAAAGTGAGATTAGGAAAGAAAAGAAGAAGGGAAGAAGAAGACGAAGAAGAAGAAAACGAGGAAGAAGAAGAAGTATTTGATATTTGGAATTTCGTTTTTCGTCACTTGTTCTGTCATATTGCGGCTTGGTCGTGACTAGCCAGTTGTAACTGGTGGAGGAAACCGGAGTACCCGACAAAACCACCGCCTAACCCCAAGTCACTGGCAACTTTCTCACATGCCCCGGGTGGGATTCTAAAACGGACAGTGATGAGAGACAGCTAGCAGTCAGTGGCAATATGAATACGAAGAATGCGAAGAATGCGAAGAAGAAGAAGAAGAAGAAGAAGAAGAAGAAAAAGAAGACAAAGAAGAAGAAAAAGAAGAGGACGACGATGAAGATGAAATTGGTCATGAGGGAAAATGAGCAGAAAAACGAGGACGGCGAAGATAAAAAAGAAGACGCCAAAAGAACAAGGAAAAGAGTAAGAGAGAGGAAGAGGAAGATGAAGAGGATAAGGAGGATGCGGGGAGAGGTCAACGCCCCCTAAAGAGATTGATGGGCGAATGTCTCGAACCCTTAAGAGTATTGGGTATTGATTTTGAGTCTGCGGGTCTCTCCCCCTCTCTCTCTCTCCCTCTCTCTCCCTGGCGTATCGCATGCTGTACCAGTGTAAGAAGAAGGCATTGGGTTGATATTGCTGTTGTAACGGGGCTGGAAGGTTGAACGTTAGAGCTGCATTATTAATACCAGGTCTGGGCTTAGGGCACCCGGAGCCTTGTACTGCAAGCTATGCGATAAATTAGCTGCGTGGGCTAGACTACAAGATACAAGAGGAACAACCAAGATAACAATCTCCCTCCTTGCATCTACATCTACCTGCTTACAACACCCACTATTAGTTGTTTAACTGCGGTTCAACTTTGCCAACATCCAAGACGTCAGATATTTACTGTTCTATAAACCTTGCCGTTATGATAACCTTGCAACTGACTGCGACCTGTCTCTCACCACTGCCTGGGTTCGAATCCAGTGGCCGAGGCATGTGAGAAAGTTGCAGGTGACTTGGGGTTATGCGGTGGTTGTCGTCGGGTACTCCGGTTCCCCCCACCAGCTACAGCTGGCTAGTCACAACTTAGCCGCAATATGGCGAAGAAGTGACGAAAAATATGAACGAAATTCCAAATTCCAAATTAAACCTATACAATAAATGGATAGTGCAACAGTAATTGTGACATCACCTCAACCTAATGTAAACGAAAACAATACAATATATGGTTGCTATCTATTCGTAATTGGCATGGGGAGGAATAAGTCTCGATGGATGGTTGCAAATACATGTAAATATATGGATGGTTGCAAATACTAGTAATTACGTTACGTAAACGTTACGTAAATGTCTCCCCGTATGAGATGGTCCTCAGCCGGCCTCATCTATTTGGCAGTAGTTTGTCTCTGAAGAGATGCAGTAAATCGTTTTTACGATTTCGGATGGCGCCATTACCAACATAAATTTAGCTCTGTTAGCGCAAATGACAATATGCTATCAATAAGGAAGCACATTACCGAGAAAATAGCCGGTGCCTTAATAGCTTTAAGTGCTTTTAAAAGATATAAGTGCTTAATAAGAGCTTTAAAGGATTTCACGAGTGGCATTTTTGTTTTGAAGAAATTTAGCACGCAGTTTATCTAGCTTTGTGCTCATTTTGAGAATAATCTCTGAAAGAATGGGCTGCTTACTGAATACTGTAGTGTATTGTATTATTTATGTACCAATGACCATTTTATGAATATGAAATATACAAAGATACACACAAACACACATACACACACACTCACACACATATGTGTGTGTATATATATATATATATATATATATATATATATATATATATATATATATATATATATATATATATATAGAGAGAGAGAGAGAGAGAGAGAGAGAGAGAGAGAGAGAGACAGAGAGACAGAGAGACAGAGAGAGAGATACACAATATAACAGACAAACATAATTTCACTACAAGCTACATTACAGTACATAGAAAAAGGAAAGGGTGAGTAGATAGTTACTGCTTAATAACTGGTATCAAACACCGTCTATTTCCCATTTTGTTTTTCTCCTGTTATTACTTCTTCAAACATCTCGTATATAGCATTCCCAAAAGTTACCCAGCAAATTACCTAAAATTATATCTAGAGGACAATAACACCATGAATAAAACATAGGCTCAAACATTATCAGAATATTCTCTACTTGGACCCAAGTTCCCTGCATGCCAACCTCTATTCTGCTGCCTATAGCCCCATCTCTTGTGTGGTAGGATGTCTTTAAACAGCAATAAACTTCTCGTATGAAGGTTGGCAGTGGTGGGAACCAGGGTTTAAGTGGAGAATACCATAAGAAACTATTTTGGCTATGCTTTTTTCATGGTGTAATTACCCTTTAGATGATGGAACGTGTCACGTGTTCAAAGATGTTGTTTTTAGTGTGAGTGGTCAGGCAGGTTTAATTTGAATATTTCTGTATGTATGTATGTATGTTATTGTATGCATGTAAATATGTATGTACATGTATGTATGTATGTTAGTATGTATGTATGTATGTATGTGTGTATGTATGTATGTATATATGTATGTATGTATGGATGTAAATATGCGTGTATGTATGTATGTTTATGTGTGTGTGTACACATGGTAAAGAGCCGTTCCTTTCCTAAACATGTAGTTCATGACCTATGAACAATGTAAACAGTTACTAAGAGTAAACAATCCTGAGAGGAAAACAGAGTGTAAGGGAATGTATCAGTGAGAGCTGGAGAGAAATATAGGGACAGGAAAGTGGCACGGTAAGATAAGACGAGTTCTATAAGCATCGGAGAAGTAGACGAGAGATAAGACGAAAATAGGTGCAACAACACGGTGGCAACGACGGTGGAACAGGAATTTAGGACACCCAACATCTTAACACAGTCGGACAAGTGGACTACCCGAAGACCTATGTATATACATGTGCATGTTTCTGTGTGTGTTTATATAAATACCTATATATATATATATATATATATATATATATATATATATATATATATATATATATATATATATATATATATATATATATATATATATATATATATATATATATATATATATATATATATATATATATATAAATATATATATATATATATATATATATATATATATAAATATATATATATATATATATATATAAATATATATATATATATATATATATATATATATATATATATATATATATATATATATATATATATGTGTATATATATATATATATATATATATATACATATATATGTATATATACATATATATATATATATATATATATATATATATATATATATATATATATATATATATATATATATATATATATATATATATATATATTATATATATATATATATATATATATATATATATATATATATATATATATATATATATATATATTTGAGTGTGTGTGTGTGTAAACCAAAACGTAAAAGGAGTAACTAATACTGATGAACTATCCTTTAATACGTGCTACTCACATCAGACCATGTTAGCAATGTAAATGCAGATGGACATACTGGACCTATTACACCGGTATTCCAAAACAGCTGTCGACGCTAGAGCTATGAATTATTACGTCTTCAACACATAGGGCTGCTAAATATAATGTAATAGTATCCTGCAAACTATCGTGCGTCGCCTCCAACCTATCAGAGAGTCGATGTATGGTCATATATCAGGCAGCCCTGCCCGACAATTGCTTGATGGGAAAGGTTTGGTGGAAACAATTCCATTCAAGACAATTGTATTGAGTTTATCGCCAGTTTTTCCTGCCCTGTCGCAGCTAAGGCATTACTGAGTAGTCATACGTACTGAGTTAACTGGAGAAATACTGGCAACTTCTTTCCACGCCTCGACCTGGATTTGACCACAATGGTGAGAGACAGTGAGCAGTATATAAGGGGAATTATAAGACCACTCCGCAAAATCATTGTCATTTATACGTTGTACAAAACGCCTATGGCTAGCATGTCAAAAGATAAGCCAAGCACATCGATGACACACGTAGCTTGTAGATTAGAATTTGTTCAGTTGTGAGATCATCGATACAATTCCATGCCTAGAACACTTGATGGCGATCGGATGTCCGGTCGTGTATTATGCACGTGCTCACGCATTCTGTGCTGGAATTAAATGTCTGCCCTGTATGTATGTATGTATGTATGTATGTATGTATGTGTTTGTTATTCTCCAAACAAACGTACACAACAAACAACACTTATATGCTTCTTATATATTGTATGTATTGAAGATATACATTATAATGAGAATCACATCTTCATAAATTGACAACCCGCGTGTTCTCAACACGCTTTACTGTCGGTTAGTCGTATCAGACGTAAATTCTCTTAATGGACCCCTTGTCTATTACAGTATTGTTCAGGATTCAGGTAATGTGTGTTTTATAATATGCGCGAGTGGTGAGATGATGAGGCCCCAAAGGGGATTATTAGCCTGTTGCACTCCGGGCCCCTTTGGGAAATCATGACTTGTGAGCGGATCCATAAGGGATGTCAAGAGTAGATTCTACGTAATTGTTATTGCCTGAGCAAGACATTGGAAAATGCCACGAAACAGCTTAAAAGGAAAAAGCAGTATCGAAACAAAAGCTTGATATAGTAAACTCTTAAGACAAATAATTGTTCGCATTTCAATTATATTTTTTGTTGTCACTTTCCATATCTGGGTATATGGTCAATAAACATTACATTCAGGTCATCCAGTAGACAATGCAATGTATAAAATTTAATTCAATGGAGTGACAATTTAGCCTTAAAATGTCAGGAAAATCGATGGGTAATGAAATTTCAAATCTGTTGTTTATCATTTGGCTAATATCAAGTTTTACTCGAGAGCTATGTCGCCAATTTTTAGTGTACTCGTAGTCCTTATTTGTCCATTAGCATAACAAAAGAATAAGGAAAATGTATGTCTAGAGCCTATCGTAGCAAATCCCTGTTCCCAAGTCTCTGATATCAAACAGTCATATTATACTAACGTCGTGCCAGCTTCAAAGCAGAGCGAATATAATACATACCAACTTAAACCATACCACATAATTACACTAGGCAACTTTCATTATAATATAGTGCAGGATATAAGAACCGCATGTGTAATATAATGAGTTGCTTCACAGTCTGTGTCTGTGATATGATCCAGTCCCTGATAGGTAAGTTCTGCAACATTAGTCGGTAGAGATTAAATGTCGTCTCTCTCTCTCTCTCTCTCTCTCTCTCTCTCTCTCTCTCTCTCTCTCTCTCTCTCTATACATATATATATATATATATATATATATATATATATATATATATATATATATATATATATATATATATATATATATACATATATATATATATATACATGTATATATATATATATATATATATATATATATATATATGTATATATATATATATATATATATATATATATAGTATTGTGTGAATGTATGTGTGTGTATATATATATATATATATATATATGTATATATATATATATATATATATATATATATATATATATATATATATATATATATATATATATATATATATATATATATATATTACCTTCCTAGCTACCAACATACATAGATACAGTGTACAAGGGAGAGAGAGTACCACCAGGGATGGTTGGTACTTCACTCAGAAACAAAGAGACTATTTTGTGCCTCCCTCTTTCCCTTGGATCCTCCATAATAAACTGGCTACTACTCTCTCTCTCTCTCTCTCTCTCTCTGAAGCCACCACGCGCTGCTACTACTACCATGATGTATTCTAGTCCACTACTTAGTCAATCTATTGATCATACAGGCATGCAAGTGGCTGCAGTAGTAACCAGCAAGGAAACCACAAGACTACATACAAACTAATGGATCAACATACCTGACTCTACTTGACAAAGGTTTTCCTAGGTATTCCTCATAAGAACACTTATCCAGAGTTGATGCTGTAGCACCCACCACATATACTATCCATAGTGTAGTAGCACTTATCAACTAACTGATGTACCCGACCACGCCGGTACAGATCTGTAGACTGGGAACAGTAGATGAAGAGAGACGGGGAACTACTGAGGCTCCAGGCAGATGTGTGGTGGTTACCTATTCCTGGTCGTCGTTGGGTATTGATGTTTCCACAAGGCGGCCAGTTTACCCATGGAGTGCCATACCGGATAAATGTACAACAGCAACAACCCTGAACACTGCCATTGGCAATATGAGAGAGAGAGAGAGACAGAGAGACAGAGAGAGAGAGAGACAGACAGAGACAAAAGAAAACAGTGTTGTATGCGATGTAACTTTTACCCGAGGTGTTGCGAGGCGAAGATGAGGAACCTCAAGGGATGCCACAGCTTCCTAGGGGTATATAAAGCTTGCTTTCCACCAATCATAGACCAATACTAGCTTGCTCAATAACATGGATAGGAAGCACATTTTGGATAAGACAGCTTAAAGATAGAAGGCTAAGAAATGTTGAGGTATTTCAAATTCCAAAATCTATTCAAGGACAGTGATTGGTGGGAAGCCAATTGCGGTACACATATATGCTTTATAATACGATTATACACACACACACACACACACACATATATATATATATATAGATATAGATATAGATATAGATATAGATATGTATATATATATATATATATATATATATATATATATATATATATATATATATATATATATATGTATATATATATATATATATATATATATATATATATATATATATATATATATATATATATATATATATATACATATATATATATATATATATATATATATATATATATATATATATATGTATATATATATATATGCATATATTACTCCATCTGTTCAATCCTCCAAAATCAAAAGGAAGCAGCGAGTCAAGTTAGTGTGATCAATTCAAATTCCTGCTATAACATTCTCCTCACGCCTAATTATTCTAAAACCTCCAGGCCACAGACCAAGCTGAGGATGAATTTCGTGTAGTTTGCTGTTGACTGCCATTTGATAAAATCGTTCAATCTGTCGAATAGGTCAACGCCAGAAAAATATACATCATCCTTAGACGATAAGTCATGTACACTGATAAGTTTCCCTCGCTGAATATGATAGATTTAGTAAGATATCCAAAGATATATGTATTCTTCATAGGGAATGCTCTAATGGAAGTATGCTAGATACACTTTTGTATTTTATAATGTATTACTGTATATTGAAAGTAGCCAGTGTAACACCTTAGTCCATAGTATACGTGGACACAGTGACCAGTGGGCAGTGTTTCATTCTGAATACAGTAAATATAGAAGCCAGCAGTCCATTCTCTGCTATTAACTGCCTGGAATAGGCGAGTGTGGTTCTGACAACTGACGTGCGGAAATCAATACTGAATGCTATGTCTGCTTAGAGAGAGGCGTGTAGAACTAGCCTCTGGACACTGGTCACTCAGCTAGCTTTAGCCACTGCATATTAAGTCCATCACAACCTACAGGCATAAGGTACTTCCATGGCTACAATGTATGTACAGCCAGAGACCAGTATTCCTGCAACGCAATTAATTTGGAGCAAATGAATGAAGGAAGGAAGGAGTGGACAATGGGTGAATGATTGACTGAATGAGTGGATAAATGAATAAAAGAATGAATGAATTAATGAGTGGACGGGTGGATGGATGAATGAATGAAAGAGTGACTGAATGAATGAACGAATAATTGTATGAATGAAATATGGATGGAAGTTAAAGGAGAGAGAGAGAGAGAGAGAGAGAGAGAGAGAGAGAGAGAGAGAGAGAGAGAGAGAGCAGGTTAGAATCACAGCCGATTATTCCAATGTGTGTTGAAGTCCATTAGTGGTCTTAGGGATGTGATGTTCAGAATCTTCCAGGGGGAGGACAGGTTGACATCTGACAGCTGTGTCAAATGCCAATGTCTATACCCAGGGAACACTTCCGTCTCAGTAACTGTGTCTTAAGCCATTGATCCGCACAGAGATCAGACGTATCCTGACACTTGTGGCGAAATATTTGTGGCAAAATAATGCAGGGAGAATGTGTGTATGTAAAATAGTTACAACATAGAATAACACATATTTATTATAAGCAAAAATAAAGTTAGCAAATAATAATAGAAAATGCATATAAAACATGATTGCTGAGGAGACTAAGAAGAGGTTAGTGACAAAAGAGGTATACTTAAGAATACCCATAACTACGGCATGTTCTTTACCCATCTATTTTCACCCCCCAAAACAGGTCCTTTCGGGGAAGCATAGTTTCATTACCCTTTATGGCGCAATGTCTCACAATACATTGGCTCCCTACAGTACAGACATTAAATTCCTGCACCAGTCAACCGGGTGTCTGCCAGTGCCTAGTTGTACAAACACCCAAGGATAACATGTCCAAAACATAACGCAAAACATATCAATGACCCACGAAGCTTGCGACTCAAAGCTACGTTCATTTGTAAGATCATCCATGCATCCATTCCCAGGAAACTGGATGGCAATCGGGCATGCGGTTGTGTATTATACACGGGCTGTCCACGCATTTAGTGCAGGAATTAAATGTCCGCACTGTATCCAATGCCTTTTCTGCTCTTAAGGCGGGCCTGATACATCGTGCTGATGTGTGTGCCAGAGATTGACCATACCGCTGCCATATCATCAGTGGTCATCAGACCACTACAAACAATTCTCCTCGAAATATTTTGTAAAATCATTCGTAGCTTTCAACAGCTTATATAGGTCATATTGCGACGAGATAGAAACCCGGTACCGGGAAGAAATTCCCTACTCTTCACGAATAGTTCCGAGGGGTCTTTCAGTTGCAGAAGGACCATAGACAGTCCTCCACAACGCCGCACATTTATAGAGCGACCAGGCTAACCCGCTTAGGGATCCAGCGGAAATTGGCGGCGAATCATATGTACGTTCATCTAAGGTTCAGCCGATAATGTCTGGATGAAATCATAAGCACTAATGAGTTAATGGGGTGATGGGTGAAAACGTTGTATGGTGGAAATAGTTGGCCGCTGACCGCTGGTCACTCTGAGGCAACCAGGCTTACTGATGCAATTAGGTAATCTGATTACGCCTAGGCGTCTAGTCTAGATGATCTAGACTATGGCTGACCGAAGCTAATTACCCCTAATGATGTGCTTAGACAACCCTAGCCTGGTTCCCTGTGTGAGGCTGGGTCAGGATTATAGCCACCAGCATGCTTCCTGATGGTAAGTTGGTATGATGTTTCTATCTAACTATAGATGGCAGTACAGTTCTTGGGAGTTGTGGCGAGCACCTCTGTTATAGTACAGTCATTTAATTTCTGCACCAGACGACCGGACGTCTGCCAATGCCTTGTTGTACAAACACCCAGGGACACCACGTCAAAGAAATAAATCAAGCTCATAATTAATGACCCACGTAGCTTGCGAATAAAAGCTACTTTTAGTTGTGACGTCATCCATGCATCCATACCCTTGAAACTGTGTGGCAATTGGGCGTGCAGTCGTGTATTGTGCCCGGTCTGCCCAGGAATATAGTGCAGGAATTGAATGTCGGCACTGTAGGTATATATTAGCCTAGATTTATAGGCTGTCATATATATTTTTTCTTTCTCATTTGTTTTCTGTTACCAGGCACGAAATAGTGCAGGTGGCCATAGTGGCCAATTTAGTTTACACTTTTCTCACCAGGGGAATAGAGGAATTAGTTTGAGTATGACGAAATAGGAGGACCAGGTGGTGCCATCTATCTACCCTATCTGGTACTACACCACACCGCTTGCAATTGCTCAGCACAGAAGGGAATGTCAACTCTTTCGGGACTAGGAGCCTAGTCTAGGTATATAGCCACCACTAAACTGGATGTTTAGTAGGTTTGATGTCTTTATCAAACTATAGGTGGCAGCGCAGTTCTCGGTCGATCCAATTAGAACCTGTGTTATGCACAGCTCAAGTGGAGTCCCATTGAGGAATAATGCAGAACTAAACTTGGACTGAAATCACCTCCAGGTGGTTCAGTGGGACTCAATAACCGGCCATCTAAAACAATCTTGCAGCAAGTCTAAGACATCCACAATCCTATCCCCTAGGCCTGGCTAGAATGTCATTTATGTACTGCAATCAAGAACGAAAAAAATTCTGATAAGTTGAACGTGGTCTTGACTATTATGCTACTGGTGGCTAGTTTTGACTATTCAAAATTATGCAAGCAACTTGAAAGATCACTGAAACACTGGCATATGGGTACAAACAAGAGAGAAGAGCTGTCTGATGAATACCCACATGACAGGGTTTAGATGGCTTTCATAAATCTTTGCATTCGTGTGTCTTGGACGAAGTAGCCTTAGCATTGGATCGGTTAAAAGATAGGTCGACTTTATTACCAAACACGTAAAACATAGCGTATGTTCCTAAAGTGTCAGGCAAGGGATAAGGTTTGTCTTCATAAGTAAATGAACATGTTTGAAGATACATTGGCCTGATTGCACACAGTGCGTTGCGCTCAGCCATCCTCTAAGTACAGCTTTTTGACACAAACTTTACATACTAGTATATACTAGGTATTTCCGGATCCCATACACGTAATCCATACGGTTTAGCTTTGCATGCTTGTAAATTCACAGATAAAGGTACCCATGCACATTCTTATACTTGAGCATTTGTAAGTTATGCCTGAAATCTTAGATGAATGAAAACAAGTGGATATGAAACCAGCAGTTCAACCGAAACAACCAGGCTGCGGCGAATAGCCAAGAGTTATGTTCTGCGCATGTCTGTGCGCAGATTATTCTGTTATGCAAACGGTACGAGAGTCTTCATTGATCTTTGTCTCCTAGTGACGTCACACTGAGGCAAGATTAGGGATCCCTGCTATAGCCAGGTCTTCACTACAGCGCACATAGTAATATTGGTCTCTCGCTACCTATCCATTCCTTTTTCATCTAAGCTGAAATACTCAGTGAAGAGAATAGTTAGTAAAATAGTTAGTAAGTGAAGGTTACAAGTATTTTTAAATGAATAAGGAGAATAGGAATAGGAATTGACTAGTATGTGCAGGAGCGTTAATATAACGCTGGATCGGCCAATAAACATGCACAGTTTCGACCTGGTGCTTCCAGGGTTTATGAAGTGAAACAGTAAGTACTGCGGTTCATATGACAAGTTGAGAACAAGCCCTTTGGTTAACAAACGCTAGGGGTGCCCTTGCAACGAGCATCCATATATTTTGTAAAATATTTCTTAATTTCAAAGATATTGCTAAAACTATCATACTATCAACTATCTTCTTCTGTTTAGATATAAGTTAGAGTGTCTGTTGGCTTGAAAATCTAGTGATAGATTTTTCTTGTATATAAAACAAAACTATTAACTACATGATTCTGTTTTGTTAAGATACAAGTATGATTTTTCTATCTTGTTTGTAAGGGTAGAATTTCTTTCACAATTCTGAACCCAACTTTATTATGTATTAATACAATTCCAATTGATTCATATAATGTATCGTACTTTTACGCCACGGGCGTAGTCAATAAACATGCATACATACATACATACATACATACATACATACATACATACATACATACATACATACATACATACATACAATCGACAATGTATAGAGGAACTCATAAGCGTGATTAGGTTACGTTGGCGCGTGAATAATGAAGTGTGCATAACACCCCTTTAGCTAAGATGAATAAAAGAATGTAGCGAGAGATCAATTACTATATGCGCTATAGGGAAGGTCTAGCTATCCCAGGGCTCTGACCTAAGTGCGACCTCACTAGGAGACAAAGACCAATGAGGGCTGCCGTATCGTTTACATTACAGAGAAACAATATGTGCAGAACGTAACTCTTGGGTTATTTGCCGCAGCCTGACTGTTTAGGTTGACCGGCTGGTTTCATATCCACTTGTTTTTATTCATCTAAGCCTTAAGTAAGAGTATAGTCCCTTCATGAATATATAATTAGCAAGGTGACGCAACTCGGTAATTAATGGAAATGGTATTCTATCCTGCTTTCAAATAATAAGAAATCTCTTGATTAAGGACGACAGTTTGATTAGAATTCCAGTTCGCTTTTGTTTGCACTTTCACTGTTGTGGATCGATTTTGCCTGTGTTCAGTAAATATATTCTGGTGTGCTAATCCTTGGAGGGCGGATTAAAATGCTCTACGACGTCTTATCTATATAATCCTGATTAGTCTTTCCGCTCAGTGTGTCAGAGCCGTCACCAATATGCATACCAACATTTCCGTAAATTAAAATCACTAAATGAATTGCTGACCCTATGAATAACACTTGTCAAGAGGCTGCACATATATAGTGCTCCTAATCGTTAATAGATGGCGCCTTTAGTCCGAGGAATTTCTAATTTTGCTATGAACAAAATTTCATCGAAGAGGTATAAAAGAGATGTAAAATGAATGGATTAATGGCTGACTCTAGGAATCACACTCTAAAGAGGCTACACATATATAGTCATCATGATCGTTAATAGATGGCGCCATAACTCCGAGGATTTTTTTTTCATTTTGGTATATATCGCTGACGTTCTGAAATAAATGCATGTCTAGTAGAAATATAATGCTTTATTCATGGAACCTATCATATGAGAAGAGCAAGAAGAAGAAGAAGAAGAAGAAGAAGTAGAAGAAAAAGAAGAAGAGGAAGAAAAAGAAGGTGAAGAAAAAGTTGTTTGCTTGGTATCATCTCACTTTCAAATAATTAATATTTGGATTTCAAATTTATTGTTTTTTTACACAACATTCTGGCTAAAACGTAACTAACCAGTAGTTAATAATAATTATCATCAATATAAAGCGTAGTATCCTTGGAAAACCATAAACAAGTCACTGGCAACTTTCCCAAATCGTCCTCTAGTCGTTTTCATTATGCCTCTGCCTATTGTCCCTAAGCTCTGTAGGGTCTGTCCTGATAGCCGAGTGGTCTAAGTTGTTTACACTGATTCTGATTTTGTAAGATTTTCTTGTGCAGTCAATAAACATACAATACGCGTACGATACAGTACTGACTGCTACATGTCTTCCACCGCTATCCGGGTTCGAATATCTCATGTGAGGGGGTGCCAGTGGATTGGGGATACTAGCCTAGTAGGTGGTCGTTTTAACCGGCCTCCTCTGGTGTCCTCCGCCACCTGCAACTGGTTAGTAACAACTTAAAGGAAGCGTAATAGGTGTCGATGATTGAAATTCCAAATTCTCAACTGTGTTAGCCAACGTGACGGCCATGCTGTTTGAAAACCACAACATGTACAAACCCCCTGGTTAGTTTTATAGTGCGAACAACAACAACAACAACAACGACGACAGCAACAACGACGTCGACAACGACAACATCATCAACAACAACAACAACAACAACAGCATCAGCAGCAACAGCAACATCGACACATGCCACAGCAACAACTGCTACTACTACTACTACTACTACTACTACTACTACTACTACTACTACTTTGCTATCTATTTTACTCAATACTTTCAAAACAATAAGCTAAACATTCGAATGGTACTTGTGGTACTTCTCCACTCAGTGAAATGTGAGCTGGTTTGTACCGTGTCAGAAGCCGCGTGAGATATGTTTGTGTTTGAGGGGAGGGGTAGAGGGGTGCGATTGAGCGCCTGTCGTTACGTAAGATGATATCTGGGATGGCATACCATGGACCAGCCCTCCCTGCAATGTTTACACTTGGCCATCTATTCAACTCTCCCTTGCCCATCTCACAGCCCACTGTCATTGGTAGCCTAGTCTTAAGAAAAGTACGTTTTATCTCCATATTTTACATGACAACTTAACCAACTATCAACTGTGTCTACCCTGGTTTAGTTCTTAAATTGCTCACCAGTTGGTCCACAGTGAGATTACTACTACTACTACTACTACTACTACTACTACTACTACTACTACTACTACTACTACTACTACTACTTAACTTCTTCTACTACTACTACTACTACTACTACTACTACTACTACTACTACTACTACTACTACTACTAATGAGTAGTACTATGTTATGTTTCAGAACATGTGTCCTACTCGAAAAAATTTCCCGTCGTCTTCCAATAGCGTTCGCCTGTTAACACTAAGCCAGAAAGCCTTAAGCCCAAAAGAGCATGCGGCACAGATGTCACGTGACCTGCAACGCAGCCTACCTCACCTAATAACATAGACTACAGAATTTAGATACAAAGCGTTTTAAAAATTCAAATACAGAAAACTGGAGTGAAATCAACGAATTGTTAGATAGAAGTTGGGTGAAATTTCATGATGAATAATATCTTTATAATACCTGACATTTTAGCTTGATTAAAGAGGTAAGTAAGGTGGTTGTTCTGTAAATGAAGGATATTTGAGATTTAATTAATTTAACAATTATCTAAAGCGAATGATGGTGAACATCTTTGAGGATCTCTCGACCTTAGTAGTATCCCCTAGTTTCCATGCTTTGAAATCTTTAACACATCGTATTCCCGACAAGTTGATGTCAAACGCTGCAGCCTATGATAGTATTTACCCACAGCAACCTGAAGTACCCTTGCAATTTTGATAACATCTTGCAGGCAAATGCAAATTTAGAAAAATATTTGATGGGGAAATGATGAGTAATACATAACCTACAACTGTCGTTCAAATATTTTGTAAAAGCATTCACAATTTCAAAGTTGTTGTCAAAAGTAGCATAGATCCAGACGACAATTTCTGAAGGAATCCTTATGCAGTAATGGATTAAATGAGCACCCTGCACCGCTAAATACCAAAAACCGCGGCGATCTAAAATTAGCTCTCGTGGACTCGATTCCTCCCCAGGCTGTGTTTGTGTGTGCGTGTGTCTGTTGGTGTGTACGTTCGCAGGCAGACCCGGCCTGGCCAGGGCACTCACCCACCACCATATAAGTCCCTACCCAACTCCATACATGGTTGAGGCCGGCCTGAGCAGGGTAGCGTCTTTCTTGGAAGTCTGGGATGACCACCTACTATAAAACCAAGGCTATAGTGTGAGAAACCCCCACTTACGTACCGTACGTCGTACCCACCGTACCGAACCAACCTCCCTTCCATTTGCGTGAAGAACCCGAACCAACCTGCAACCATGAGTGATGATGAAGATATTACCCCCCTCGTAGTGGACAATGGCTCTGGAATGGTCAAGGGAGGCTTCGGTGGCGATGACGCCCCAAGAGCCGTCTTCCCATCCATCGTCGGTCGCCCAAGACATCAGGTGAGGTTAACAACTATTTCAGTTTTACTTTTTAAATATCTGTAAAAAGAGATGTTTTTTTCCTGTTAGTTCACTCATTATTATCATATATTCATACAATATGAATCACGTACAGGTAATGTGTCATAAAGTGTGCAAGAAGGACCTACAATGTAGTATACTGGCATATATGTTTTGGGACAGATTACCATAAATGCATTATGTAAATAAAAATATGTGATTATGCTAGATTGAATAAATTTTAATAAATCATGTGCAATCCTTCCCAGTTTCCTAAAAGATAAATCCAGTTCAATTGCCAGAATTTACCAATACTCTTCCGATCTCATTTGCTTAAATAAACGCCTTTTAACTCGTACAAGGCTTAGTAGTACACCATTCTTATGCTTAGTATAAATAACTTCTTCTCCTGCTACAATTACCATATTGACAAGTATATCACCATTTTTATCCGAAAGATTTAATCAATATCTGATATTTTGCATGTTGATTTGATGCGTCTCTCAACAAAAGTTCTATATCTCTCCATAAATCTCTATTTCATAACATGAATATTCAAGTCTTCAAAGTATCACAACTTCTTCTTGAGCCTAACTACCACTCGCATTCAAGTATAGCGATGCCCCTCTTATAAAAGTGATCACATGTGGGACAGCTACAACTGGTCAACTTAGACGGGTTCCTATAACTATAAAACTACTAGGGAAAATGTGGTCACGTTAGAGGGGTTATCAACTTAGAGGGGTGGTCACTTCGAGGAATTCTCCTGTATATCTCAAACCTCACGTCTTTGTTTTCCTCTGAGTGCGTTGGTTTCGTCGCATTCACAGTAAATCATGTCTTCTGGGGGTCATTTAAATAATTTCATTAACCATACATGTTACATTTTGTAAAAAAATGCAATCGCAGTAAATCTCGTCAAGGAACGTCATTTGAACGTTTTCATAAAGCACATACTAGTACATGTATGTTAGATTTTATTAAAGTATTATGCATATGGCATCAAAACCTTCGAAACGTAATGACAGAACTTGTCCCAGGCGGTAAAATATAGATCCAGATATTATTCTTGATTCCTTGATTCACGAAGTAATGGGAACTTCTTCAATAACCGTGTTATTATCCTAGTATGGCCCTTTAAACCCCCCCCCCCTCTCTCTCTCTCTCTCTCTCTCTCTCTCTCTCTCTCTCTCTCTCTCTCTCTCTCTCATTGCAACAAATATAAAATATTTTCCACTCATATACACACATACGTATACGTACATACAAACCTCCCCACCCCGCCCCTCCAAGTTGCGTGTGGCCATCTTGCAGGCATTGCCGTGTACAAAGCAGGCGACAGCTGTTATGCTATGTATAGCTACTGTTATTCTTTTTCAATTACTTCCGTGTCTCTTGCCTAACCAGCCCAGTGAATGATAATATACATTCGACTAATTTAATCCATAGTTACTGTAGCTCATACGTATTAGATATAGATCACCCTATAAGGTATCTCAAATGCGTTCTCAGGCTTCTATGACAAGAAAGTGGCCTGTGTCCCAAAGGTTCTTGCGTTAGAGATAAAGGGTTACTAGTTCTGGATTAAGGACGGATTTAGTTCATTAATACTTGCAGTGGCCAAACGCAGTCTGACATTTTTGGTATTTGTTTTAGGCAAAAGCAGATTTGGGAAATATTTGAAAATAAATATTATTCCGATAACTACCAGCAACACTTTTTTAAATATATTGTAAAATAATTTTAGATTTCCTTATTGTTAAAACCTTATTGTTAGTCCAGACACTGATTTCCTAAGGTAAGCCTGAATGGAATGACTTAATCTTTAATCTAGAACTGTCAAATTAAATATTTATGTAATATATGAAGTATATGTTTCACTATAAAGGTTAGGCACACACTTGTAGTGTGTCAGGCCTTCCAAAACATGTTTTGAGGGGAGGGGGGTTCTGTGAAGTATATGGTCAGTTTAGCCTTTAGTTGCGTTGATTCGATACGTTAAAGTTTAGGATGAGTTGTTTGTCCTTTAACCTGGGCTGAAAATGAGATCAAATACTTTCAGGCTCACGTACATGTACATTTGTGTTCGGCTCGGTGCATCACTCTTGAAGTGCTTGCCTGCGACCTTAATTGGTGTCCTGATTGGACCAACACCAACACCACCGTTCAATGCTCCCTCTAGCGGCGAATGTTTACACTACAATATTTTCCCCATTTAAGGCCTGGCTCTGCTGGTCAGTGCTGACCGGCCACATACGTAACTGACCCGGCCTGGGAAAACATGTGGTCAGTTCCTCCCAGCTGAGTGACCAGTGCCCAGCTGCTGGCCGCTGGCCTTGAGATGGCCGGAGCGTAATTAGTTTTGAATGATTTAACCAGATATGTCTACACGCTGAAGCAGTGCGTACTCTCATCACATTCCTGGGCTACTTGTTCTATTTATAGATACATCCCTTCCCAGCGCACTGAATCCTGGGGGGAATTTCAAGATTTTCCCCCGCTAAAATTCTGTAAGAAACTTTGTTTGATACATAGGTCTGGAGCCAAACTCTGGTATTAGGAGTATTCTCATCAATATTTATGTAACAGATTCTGGTAAATATATATACATGTATATATATATATATACATATATATATATATATATATATATATATATATATATATATATATATATATATATATATATATATATATATATATATATATATATATATATATATATATATATATATATATATATATATATATATATATATATATATATATATATATATATACATACATATATATGTGTGTATATATGATATGATGTTTATATAAGAGCATTTTTCCTGTGTACATCAAGACAAACAGTGCTCAAGATCTGGTGGTTGAGTTCTTAGTCCCACCGTATGGCCCTCAACATTCACCCTAGAACTAAAAGTAAAAGCTTATGTTGTGTGTTATTTAATCAAGCCGGTAGTTTGATAGAGTTCCATAGAAAATTGGATAGTAATAAAAAGCTATCAAACTTTCATAACTTGAATTGTTTATTTTTGAGTACCAGACACAGATTATTGATGTAGATAATAGGTCATATGTTTTATGCTCATTGTTGATTTCTCTGTGTCTTTGGTGTAAGTTGTATGTGTATATCTACTAGTAGCCTAGATTTCTTGACTCTTATATGTATTTTTCCTGTCATGTTTTTTTCCGTTATCAAGCACAAAATAGTTTAGGTGGCCATAGTGGTCAATTCTATAGATACTTATCTCACCAGGTGAATATGCATAAAGTCTCTGGAGATAGGCGGACCATGTGGTGCCATCTATGTACCATACCTGGTACTACATCACACGGATTTGTCAACACAGAAGGATATGGCAACTTTAAGGGTCTAGGAGCCTAGTCTAGTCTACTAGCTAAACAGGAACTACATATACTACTGTTACAAATGGTGCAATATTGATATTCAAAATTATCAGACCATTATCGGTAATGCACTCCACATGCAAATGGGTTAATTAATGCTGAAGAATATATAGGGTGATGAACTATCCAAAAAATAATCTTCAGCTCTATAACTGCTGACTGTAGGCATCATCTAATACTGCATTGTTCTTTTTATTCTAGGGTGTCATGGTGGGCATGGGTCAGAAGGACGCCTATGTAGGTGATGAGGCCCAGAGCAAGAGGGGTATCCTTAGCCTAAAATACCCCATCGAGCACGGTATCGTCACAAACTGGGACGATATGGAGAAAGTCTGGCATCATACCTTCTACAACGAGCTGCGCGTGGCCCCAGAGGAGCACCCCTGCCTCATGAGCGAGGCACCCCTGAACCCAAAAGCCAACCGTGAAAAGATGACCCAGATCCTGTTCGAGACCTTCAACAACCCAGCCATGTATGTGTGTATCCAGGCTGTACTCTCCCTGTACGCCTCTGGCAGAACAACCGGCATCGTACTTGATATTGGTAAGTAAAGGCCTGCCCCGATGGCCGAGTGGTCTTATATAAGAGCGCCGCCAATGCCTACTCGTTAAATCCCAACGCTACGTATACCCGGCTTCGAGTCCCAGTCGTGGCATATGATAAAGTTGTCGGTGGGCTGGTATTCCGCTTTCATCCAGCACTTACAACTGGCTAGCCACTACTCTAAATCATTTAAGGATAGCGGGAACAATAATATAGTGATAAACGCGCTCTGCCCATATGCGATATTGTAAAGTCTCAATCTTTATTAAATTCTTAATTGAACTTGCTGCTGCTGTTCCCGCTTACCGCTATACTTAGATCACGCTAGCCAGGGCAGTACCGTAATTGCGCTATATAATGTGATTTACAGTATTTAGCCTCAACATTGGCAGACAAAGTGATACTAAAATTTCCAAACTGGAATTGGTATGTCCAGAAGAGGACACCAATGGATTATAGAGACATTTTGACATTAACAAGCCAGGGAGTACTAGATCTAGCAGTTGACTGGCTCAATATCCAAGGATATACTGTTGCATATTAACGTGATTCACGGATATGTGTATGTGACAATGATCTGGCCCTAAATTGTCAATAGAATTGATATAAGTGTTAACTCTTCTGTTATGCCACATATGCCTATACATGTGTGGGAGTACAACTACAGAGTCAGAGTCGCATTTATGTTTGCGAGGTATCAAACTTATTTAAAGTAAAACAGTCTGACAGTTGGTATTAGTCCTCTATCACAAAAATCTCTAGGAATTCGCCTCTTTGCTGCCCTAATGTTATCCACAATTCAAGGTTCATGATCAATTGGCCCATGGCGTCCACTCCCTCGTTTATATTGCTCTCTGATTGTACTTATTGTTTATCTCTTTCTTGCAGGTGACGGTGTTACCCACAATGTACCAATCTACGAGGGCTATGCTCTGCCACACGCCATCGGACGTCTTGACCTGGCTGGTCGTGATCTCACCGACTACCTCATGAAGATCCTCACAGAGAGAGGCTACAGCTTCGTCACCACAGCCGAGAGAGAGATCGTCCGTGACATCAAGGAGAAGCTCTGCTACGTCGCCCTGGACTTCGACCAGGAGATGCAGACCGCAGCGGCCTCTAGCGCCCTTGAGAAGAGTTACGAGTTGCCCGATGGTCAAGTCATCACCATTGGTAATGAGAGATTCCGTGCCCCCGAAGCCATGTTCCAGCCCAGCTTTATCGGTATGGAATCTTCAGGTATCCATGAGATCAACTATAACAGTATCATGAAGTGCGATGTCGACATCCGTAAGGATCTGTACGCCAATACCGTGTTATCCGGTGGCACCACCATGTATCCGGGTATCTCTGATCGTATGCAGAAGGAGATCACCGCCCTGGCGCCCTCTACCATCAAGATCAAGATCATCGCCCCACCAGAGAGGAAGTACTCTGTATGGATCGGTGGTTCCATTCTCTCTTCTCTCACCACATTCCAGCAGATGTGGATTACAAAGCAAGAGTATGACGAGGCAGGTCCCAGCATCGTGCATCGCAAATGCTTCTAAATTTAAAACAACAACCATCTCCCTCCTATAGGTCATCTTCAAGTATCTACCTCTGTTCATCTAGTCAAATCTACAGTAAAGATATCTGATTCTTGTACTAAATGCGTGGGCAGACCGGTCATTCAGTACAGATATTCAATTTCTGCACAAGTCGACCGGACGTCTGCCACGTCGAACACCCATGGATGACATGTCAAAAAATAATTCAAGCACATCATTGACCCACGTTTATTACGAATCAAAGCTACGTTCAGTTATGAGGTCATCCATGCATCCATGGCCAGGAAACAGGGTTACAACCGGGCCTGCGGTTGTGTATTATGCCCATGCTGCCCGCGCATTTGATGTAGGAACTAAATGTCGACACTTTAGCTACATTTATATGTTAACGACGTCGTTTCTGAATGGTCAATATTTGAATTCATGCACTCTGATTCGTTGCTAGACCTCAAGATAGAAATGCGTGTACAAAGCTTGCTACAAGTCATCAACATCTATTTCACTCTCTGAAAAAGAAATAACCAATGTCAAGTATTTCTCATTTTGCACCTTCTTCCGTTTCCGCCGTTTTCTCCCTTGATGCATCTCCGTTTGTGTTGGCACTACATCTGTGATATTCAAACAATTTAAAAAAAAGTTCAGCTAAACAGTAGACCTTTTGAGTAACCCAGCAAAGTTTACAACATCCATCTTGAAATTAATAGGGATTTCATTTTTAAGACGTCAGTAAGAAAGCAAATTGCTGCATTTGAAATGGATATCGCAAATACCGGCATATTCACATATTATTCTAATTTTGTAGAACGTTATTCTCTCAGTTGTTATTTTTCCTTAACAGCAATTTTATTTTTTATACCAAGGTACATGTACTTTTCTGTTCTATGCATCTTCTTGAGAAATAAGGAAATGCTATATATGGTATCTTCTATTGACAACGTATTTGGCAAATAAAAAGAAGTTTATACATTTTAGAACCTGCTATCTGTTGTTGTTATCTACTTAGATATGAAATACTATTCTGAAACTAAAATCATTCACCATGTATATTTGTAGATTAAATACTGTAGCTAGTTGAATCTTATGATCTGCACGATTTGATGATACATGTACTTGAAGGCATTGGTCCGCTTGAAGATCAGTGATAATGAAGTACTCCATTTATCTGAGAATGTTTAGTATCCAATACTCTGCCCTGATCTACTATTTAAGCAATAATCTGATCCGTATTAAAATTACATTTTCTTCTAATTTTATAAAAGAAGGAGAAATTCCGTAAGTTCTTCTCTGAGCCTTGCCATGGCGATAATCGTACTCTTAGTAGAGTTATATCACAAACATGATCCTTTTGAGTTTGGAAATGTTTTTATTGTCATGCAAGTCGATTATGGACACAAGAACAAAACTACAGAATGTGTGCATTTATCAATAGTACATTCAAAGCAGACAGTATTGGTACATTTATGTGTATAGGACTAGTGTTTTGCACTAATTAAGCACAGTATATTTTACAGATGACATGAGTAACTTTTGTCATTTTTATAAAAGCAAATGTTCATGACCAGGGGTAAAGAATATATAAGCTGGATCATTCTTCAAGGTTTGTCAGTTCTGCATAGACTGGGTACCAATAACCAAAAATTTGTCATTGGTTTCTGTCCATTATCTTTCATTCATCAAAAGTGGTACCTATTATGACTTGTATCATTTTAGTTGACTGTCATATCTTGACATCTGGAAATCTGTGTTTCGGCCCATATCTGGCAATTTGGATGTTATAAGCATTCCCGATTTTTTTGTTTGTCATTTATTGATCAGTACATCTTAATCACTATGGTAATTGCACTTAAAGCAATCTGGCGTCTCAAATTTATAATAACAGTATTAAGGTGGAAGAGAAATGCAACATAAGATTATTTCATTAACTAAAGAAAATTAAAAATAATTTCTTTATCTTTTGGTCAATTAAGATTAATTCACTCAATACACACATACATAACACAAATACATGTCTTAATTCTAAGCATTTATAATTGAATATTAGCATGCTTAAATGATAACGTATGACTCGATTTTACAACCAAACATCTGTTAATGGTGCCGCCCTAATCGAATGGCTGCTCAGGACCTTCTTGTTTTAGTGAGGCTTCCAAGTAAATGTTGTCTTGATTTGTTCTGTGTAAAAGAACCCCCCACTAAGAAATATGTTTCTGTAATGGCGACTCAGCAGGACAGCTCAAATTATATATATATATATATATATATATATATATATATATATATATATATATATATATATAATATATATATATATATATATATATATATATATATATATATATATATATATATATGTATATATATATATATATATATATATGTATACATATATATATATATATATAAATATATATATATATATATATATATATATATATATATATATATATATATATATATATATATATATATATATATCACGCACGCACGCACGCACACACACACATACTCATACATACATGCATGCATGCATGCATGCATGCATACACACATACGTACATACACGCATACACACATACATACATACATACACACATACACATACATACATACATACATACATTATTTAGTATCCCAGTTTTATCATAGGGCTGACTATGTGTACATGTACTTCGCACCGTCACGTTCCGTTTAATCATGCGCCTATGACGAGACTACCCTTTTGACCAGATAGCACTAAAACATCACGACTCCACACTATATTTATCATTTTAGAGTAGACTATACTCGCCCATTCATATGATCAATTTCAAATACCTGATCTACGTGACGTCACCTGTATGACTGTGACTCACATGATAGACTAGCGTTAAGTGCTCGCTATGTGTTTTCTTTACTCTTTTTATATACAGTTTCTACAAGACTAGGTGCATGAGCACACATTTTCAGTGCAATTATAAAATACATGTACTGTTTAGTGATACGACTTTATACAAACATATTTGATTTTTGCTTTTTGTTAATCAAACTTATCTTTTTTGTGATAGAAATATGGGTTGTATTTCCGATGACTGGTAGTAAGTCTATTTACACCTGTATATAAGCATGTCTGTTCCACTCGCATGTTATTATTCGGTAAGGTACGCTTCACAGGTATAATGACTATGACACAGCAGACACCGTGTCAGGACAGCGAGAATGCATGCGGGACATGTAACAATATCCCCAATGTCCAAGAAAATTACAACCAACCCAACACTGTGGGACAAGTATACATGGTACCTGAAAAAGACAGATCGGTATTCGAAGCATACATTTTTGGAATTCCTTTCGGATTTTTGGGACTGCACCAGTTCTACCTGAGGCGCCCGGGTTTTGGGGTGCTCTATATATTTACGGTGGGGTTATTCGGCGTGGGAGTGGTAACGGACTGGTTTCGCATGCCCTGTTTGGTGAAGGAGGCCAACAGACCCCCCGCGGAGAGAAAGGAGAGACAGGACAGCAGGAAACTGGATGATGCCTATGTATTATGGTTCCCTCTTGGTTTGCTTGGTAAGTAACGAAATGGTTTAAGTTAGATTGGCTGTGATTCCTGTGGTGCAGGTATGAACGGCAGAAAAAAATTCCGCTGTTTTTCTTGAAAACGACAGAAAAAAGATAATTACGTTTGTGCTGTTTTTGGAAAAAAACTGGATTATTTTTTATTCGGTCGTTTTCCAGAAAAACAGCTGATACTTTCTTCTTGTTTTTCTTCTGGCGTTCACACCTGCACCATCATAGAATTATTTGAATATGGCTTTAATAATTTTATTTCTTTGGCCTCTATGATTGCTTACTGTAATGTACATTTGTTAGTTCCCGTGACCGGTGATAGGTGGCGCCATTTGGTGGTCACACTGGTCAGTCTGCATCATAAATCAAATTCAAACAACAGAACATATCCTACAGTGGGTACCTGGTGAGCAATTTCATAACTAAATCAGGGTAAAATCCGTATTGAGTCGGAATATCTTCAGTTCAAATACATAAAAAGAGGTAGAAAATAATGGCCTAGGACTAGACTATAGTTAAGTGCATTGAAAACCAATATGTGCTTGTTATATCTAGGAATGTTAATCTAAGATAATATCATTTTTAAAAATCTTCCTTGCCTGTCAATTCTGCACATTACATTCTCGCATGAAATTCGTTGACCTGACAATGACCAGGAACCGTATTTTTCATCAATTGTCTGTAGTTCTAGACAAATCATAACTTGGAAGTGGTTAACCATCCCAATCCTCAGGCTACTTTTCGTCCAACCATATAAGCCCTGTCTTGTCGGTATTCATTGGGAAGCTCTCACTGAGTACTTTCATCATCAGTACCCATGTGCCAGGATTTCGGTCATTTTCCTGTTTTTCGCATCATTCTGTATTGGCCAA
>OZ012698.1:22016801-22099301 GCA_963942565.1 Maea johnstoni | reverse complement strand
AGAATCATGTTATATCATTTTTAGTCATGCAACTCAACCCCCCCCCCCCCCCCCCAATTCTGAATAACCAGAAGTCCCCTTCCCCTGTTTGGAATACCCAGGAATACCCCCATTTCCGAATTCATTTTTTTTTCACGACCCCCACCCCGATTACGGAGGACCCCCCTCCCACAGAATTATACATTATTTTATGACCCCCGCCACTTTTTAAAATGAAAAACCCCTTTTTTAATAATGTGGCTCTACTTTACAATGGCTTTTGTTTATTACAGGAAATTACTAGTCTCTGACGTGTTCCTAACCTGGTTTCCGTTCGGGATATTGGGACTACACCACTACTACCTCAACCGTACCAAATGGGGTGTTCTCTATACCTGCACCCTGGGTATGTTTGGCATCGGGTGGTTGCTGGACGGGTGTCGCCTGTGCTATCTAGTGAAGGAATACAACGAGGACGTGGACAGACAGTCTGCTATTATAGAGCAGCTCATTGCACAACAGGGTGGTACGTATGAAACCTATTTTATGACATTTTGGTCAATGCATATATATAAATATATAAAGTGACTACTACTACTACTACTACTACTACTACTACTACTACTACTACTACAACTACTACTACTACTACTACTACTACTACTACTACTACTACTACTACTACTAGTACTACTACTACTACTATTGTTGCTACTACTACTAATATAAAGTGACTACTACTACTACTACTACTACTACTACTACTACTACTACTACTACTACTACTACTACTACTACTACTACTGCTGCTGCTGCTAATAATAATAACACAACAACAACAACAACAACAATAATAATAATAATAATAATAATAATAATAATGATAATAATAATAATAATAATAATAATAATAATAATAATAATAATAATAATAATAATAATAATAATAATAATAATAATAATAACAATGATAGTAATAATAATGACGAAGGTAACAAAGACAACAAAACGAATGATTGTTGGGTTGAATCTAATGATGAAAATGATAACTATTATGCTGATAACAAGCCATTTTTTTGTTGGAAGGCCTCATCTTTTCCTTTACTATTACCTATTGCTCTACACTTGGGTTCATCTTGTTCACATTTTGGTCCCGCTATCGATAAGAAGATTCCTCCATTCACTACATGACCTTCCACCACTTTCAAGACCATGTCCAACTCGATCTCCATTAGCAGGTAGGCTTGGTCGATATATAAATGTGGATGCCTGTCTATGGTGTTTCAACAACTGTAAGACTCCCTTGGAACTGCTCATAAAGAGAAGAGAAATCCGTCATAGTTCTGGGTTTCCATCTTGTCGCGATATGACATAAGCTGTTGAAAGCTGGTGTATGGGCATGCGACTTACTTTTTGAGATTGGATGACCATTGGTAGAACGGAGACAGGAGTGCTAACCTAAGAGATCTATTATTTTGAGTCTGTCACCAGCATCACAGTCTTAAACTAGCGTAAAAGTAATTTCTTCTCTCCTTCCAGCGACAGGAACAGCTGTGATTGAACTCCCTGGTACTGTTACAGCATTCGGCGGCCATCAGAACTTATACGTGTTTAGCAATCAGGCGGCCGCAGCTGGATTCCAGCCTCAGAATGGTAACTAATTGATTTAAATGAAACGTATCCTTGCACATCACATCTTTTCTTTCACACTTCACCATACTTAGGAATATCACTGAAATAGAAATGGCAATTAGAATTTCACCAACAACTCCCCTTCAAATATTTTGTAAAATCTTACTTTATTTGCCAGTTATTGTCAAAAGTGTTAAAGATCCAGACGACAGTTATAAATGTAAAGTATTCCTTTTTTTCAGGTTACGGCTCTACGGAGTTTGCACCACTCCCTTACCCAGGTGGCACGTACCCTCAAGCGCCCTACCCTACGGGTATGGTACCTCCGCCGGCATATCAAACATACCCATTCGGCCCGAGCGCATCCCAGAACGAGGCGGTGATCGCAGCGACGCCTAGCGGTGGCGAATGTCAACCGCCCTCGTACGACTCCATCACGGATGAGAAAAGCACGAATCAAAGCATCGATGGGGAAAAGACCAAGCCACCGTCATCTAAGTTCTAGCTTAGATGAATAGAAACATGGATTCGTCGCCATTGGCCAATATCCATAGGACCCATTAAAGAACCATACAAATGTAGCTACACCTAATCTCGTCGAATCTAGTCTAAGTGTGACGTCACTTGATATCTCGATGTAGAAATCGCAGCAAATAAACATACTACTTCTACTACTACTACTACTACTACTACTACTACTACTACTACTACTACTACTACTACTACCACCACCACCACCACCACCACCACCACCACCACCACCACCACCACCACTACTACTACTACTACTACTACTACTACTACTACTACTACTACTACAATTTGCCAACATCATGGCCATTAGTTGCAGCGAGGCTGTTAGGCGAGACCTGCTGTTTGCGTATCTGGTGATTGACATTCGTGGTTCTTGGCACAGCCACATCTACTACAATGAAAGTGTACATATTGTAGAGTCAATATTTGTCTATGAACTACCGTAGAGCCCTTGTGATTGATATTGTGGAACCGTACTCGTAATTTGTTTGTAAATATGTAAATACAACAGCATTTGTTATGTTATCTGCTTTCAATTCTATCTGTGGCTAGTGGTTATGACACCTGACTCCCAAGCGTGAGTTCGCAAGTCGAGTCTCCGCTGGGTCCTCAGAATTGTGGGTTGGCCTGGTCGCTTTATGAATGTGCGGCGTTGTGGAGGACTGTCTGTGGTCCTTCTGCAACCGAAAGACACTCTAAAGACACACTAATCGTTACGACAAGGGATTTTCTTCGAATTCCCAGTTCCGGGTTTCTATCTCGTTGAGATATGACCGAAGTTGTTGAAAGCGACGTAAAACCCCAAACATTCCTTCCTTCATTCCTTTTATCTATGGCGCTAGAGGGAGAGAGTGCAGTTGTTTTTCACCGCTATTACTGTGATACTTATACACGTAGTAATTCTGTTTTTTCTAATAAATGTTTTATGTGAAACTGAAAATGAAGTCTGTTTTTTAAAAAGAGGTCCGCCTATGCTTCCTTTTACAAAGAGTTTCCTCTATCAATAATGCTTTTAAAGATGCTTATTTCAGAATGTGCAACAATTATTCTAAGACACCCACGCTTATCTGAGATGCACCTGGTGGCGAGCAGAGAAACTGAAATTATATTTGTCTCTGAGCCTATCCTGTAGTCTAGTAACTTGTCCATCTTTTGGTCACTTCCACTCCCATTCTATCCAACACTCATAACTGGCTAGGCACGACAGCCTAAAATGGCTGAAAAAAGTGACTAGAAGCGAATGTGTCACCATACTAGAAAGAAAATAATGCCAAAATGTTTTCCAAGAGGACTTGGAACCTCGTTTGAGTATTTGTATGTATAAGTAGACACCCTTAATATTGATGACCCGACACCTATTGAGCAACTTGAAAACTATGTATATATTATTCCTATGTTTATCATAATGGTAAATCATGCACGAATATAGCTTTTAAGGAATACATTTTCAACTTTCCTTGACGTTTTTTCAATCAGGGGCTCAAAATCAACGAGGGATTTTCTTAAAATAGCAGAAAGTGGTCAAACCTCTACGGTGGGTAAATCTTACAAAAAAATGGTATCTGTGCAAAGGTAATAAAAAGACCCCGGATTTCTTTTTAAAAATAGGACCAAGGTTGTACCTTTACTTTATGGTAAATATAGATACTATGTAGCTAATCATACATGATATAAATTATTTCATTGAAATATTTGTATGGTTATCAATTGACACCGTCATGGGCTGGACCTGGATATTTTAAACAAGATATGCTTGGTAGTATTATTTGGTTATTTTTGCCTAAAGTACGTGTTAATAAAGAATACTTTTTCTCAAATTGCTCCCTTTCATACAGAGTCTGTATACAAGTTGGTGGAATGTTGACAGGTATGAGAGAGATTTTTGATAAATAATTATGCATTTCATGGATGCCTCAGTACTCTGGTCACGCGTGAATTAATTATCCACATGATGACATCTGAAGCCTGCTCATGATCTTTCTTAATTAAACATATCTTGAAAACAATGCATCATTTACAGAAATATTTCACTCAAGGTTGTTAATCGTATTGCGTTTGATGTATCCTCCTCAAATATTTTTCAAAATTTCCTTTAATCATTGAGTTGTGAACAAAGTTGTCGGACCCGGGATCAGACCACGTGCACACGCGAGATGTAAATAAAGCGACAACCGGATGCTCAAGTCGCGTGCGTCGTCGTCTCCGTTTCCATGGTGCAACCTCTCTCCTTGGCTCCGCGTTCACATTGGTCACTGATGTAGGAGCAGAAACGTACGATGGTGCAGGTGCGAAAGGCAGAAAAATATATATATTTTCCGCTGTTTTTCTGGAAAACGACAGAAATAGATTTCCACTGTTTTTCCCAAAACAGCAGAAAAAAATTAAAGTTTTAGTAAAAATAAATTCTGCTGTTTTCCAAAAACAGCGGCGGAAAAAATCAAAAAAATCTGCGGTTTTCAATTAGTATGCCCTTCTCCCGGATCAATCATTAGTTTAATTTAATGGTCTTAGGTGACCAATTTGGCATGAAAAAGTGGACAAAAAAGACATTTTTGAATATTCATAATCAATTTTGAACATTCATAATGAATTACGAGTATTCATATTCGTTTATGAATATTCGTCATTCATTTTTGAATAATCGTAATTCATTTATGAATATTCATATTTTTTTCAGAGTAACAGCGGAATTTATTTTTCTGCCGTTCACACCTGCACCATCGTAGAAGCATGACAACCCCGCAGGACGAACCCGCAACTCCGCGCGCGCTTGACATTCAAAAGATTAAAGTTGGCTGTCAAACAGAAGTTGCCTTGAACACACACATATTTAAAGAGAACTGAATTAGCAGGATGGAGGTCACCAGGATTTCTAACTATCGAGTTCTTTCGATGAAGGAGTCTGTCCAAAAGAAGAAAAAAGATCGCGATACTTTCCGCTTGTGTTGTTACGCGGGTGAGTTAGAATCTACAAACATGCATACCGGTAATCGTTATGTTGTTCATAACGAGAGTAATATACCTACCCTTGTAACGACATTATACCTTTAGTATAGCAAACATATAGGGTTAATAACTTTGACTCCGCCATCCCTATACCCTGCTTTAATTGAAATCTTTTGGATGCAAAATAAACAAAATAGTGTCATAAAACAGAGCCAATATACACACTTATTGGCCGGGGACCTTCCAATTTCAAATGTGTGGAGGAAAGATTAATACGGAGGAAAACATATCACATTTTGTATCACAAGATTCACTGCGTTCAAATGTTTTACTAGTAACCATTTCTCTCGTATTTTTTGTTGAAATGGGAAAATGTGCATACTCAACTATCATATTTCATAACTTTGGAGAATTTTCAAAATTGGAAAATATATGGCACCCTTTCCTTCGACCTATTCATAGTCATAATTATCTGTTGACATTTGGGATCCAATAATGCATGTTTGAATCGACCATGTTGTTTTAAATCTCGAAAAAAGTGAAAAGACCAATATGCTTTCCTGTTTGTGTGGAAGCCTATGGGAGCTTATGAAATAATTGGTCTCTTGCTTTGCGCAGTACTTATTATTACTTATTGACATTTACTGTTGAACTGATTATGAAGAAAGGAGTGTAGATTTTAACACATGTAAACAACTCTAAATTATCATATATTCACAAATCAAACTTATAAGCCACATTAAATGAACATATTGGGATATGTATTTGACTCAGGCTTTTCTCTATCCTGTTTTTATTTGACTATTAGCCTATATAATTATAAAGTATATAACACATCCTCCTGGGATTAAGTCACTGCATGGTATGTGTCCCATTTCTGCTGTTTGTTCACGACAACCATAATTGAAGAAAACGCTCGTTGAATATTTAATGAGTGCTGGTCACGGAAGCTAATAAACGTTGATGTTTTAATCGTTGCTTTAAAGGTTTCCAGCTCTGGTCAGAGAGGTAGGTGCGAGCGGGCTGCGGAGACGGGCTATTATAGTGATACCATTACAGACATTTAATTTTCTGCACCAGTCGACCGGACGTCTGCCAGTGCACGGTTGTACGAATACCTATGGATAACAAAATAAGCCTAGCCTACCAATGACCTACGCAGCTTGCAAATCAAAGCTAACATGCATGTCCAGTACATGGTAGGTTATCCATGCATCCATGCCCTGGAAACTAGATGGCAATTGGGCGTACGGTCATGTATTATGCCCGGGCTGCCCAGGCATTTAGTGCAGAAATTAAATGTCGGCACTGTACATTACGGCCATTGCGCAGTTGACGCATTTGTGTGTTACACAGCGCCACTAACACGCCCGAGGTGTTATCATTGCTCGGGTCATTCACGGCTGTTCCCTCGCATCTCTCCTGCGCCTATTATTGCCCCCAAGCTGGATATATCAGTTGATCTACGTAACACTGGTCACGCGGCGAGATCTATTGGCGACAACACGTCTCAGCTAGGTTATTGCCTGGCTTGTTGGTGGATAGTGCAGATTATCACCCCGAGAAGAAAATAATTCCTACACAGCTCGGAGTGTATAATTGGCTTTTGCTTCGAGTTTATTATTTAAAACAAACCAGTTAAAATATCATGTGGAAATGGCCTCGCACGCTCACATGACTTTCTATTATAATCATACTTTAACAAACTGCCCAAAGCACACACTACGTATGACGCATATTCCGGATTAATGACAATTCCACATTTATCGCACATGTTATCTCGACCTTTTGTTATAGATTTTAAGCTTAGTGTTAGTTGTGAGGAAAAAATATTAGCGCATACATACATGTTTGTGCAAGTACGGTTTTCTTGAATCATTTAGTGCATTGGAGGAATCACTTTTACTTTTACTCCGAAGCTATCCTTAATGCATTATCATTATCTTAATGTAATTGGTTTTGTTAGGGTGTTTTGAATATTTTCCTATATTTCGCACACCACTCTATATATCTTTTTCTCTCAAAACAATGCGTGAAAGTACGATGGTGCAAGTGTGAACAGCAGAAAAAAAAATTCAAATTTTTTTCTCCACCGTTCTTTTTACCAAAACAGCAGAAAAAATAAATTTAAATTTATTTTCTCCAACGTTTTTCCAAAAACAGCAGAAAAAAAAATTAAATTTATTTTCTCCAACGTTTTTCCAAAAACAGCAGAAAAAATAAATTTAAATTTATTTTCTCCAACGTTTTTCCAAAAACAGCAGAAAAAATAAATTTAAATTTATTTTCTCCAACGTTTTTCCAAAAACAGCAGAAAAAAAAAATTAAACTTATTTTCTCCATCGTTTTTCCAAAAACAGCAGAAAAAATAAATTTAAATTTATTTTCTCTGCTGTTTCACATAGTTTGCCCTTCTCCCGCTAGATGTCCTCCTTCACCACTTCCAAGGGAGCACTCATTATTTGAATTTGATGGTATGTGGTGACCAAAATGGCATGTAAAAGTGGACAAAAAAGACATTTTGGAACATTCATAATTGATATTGAATATTGATAAATGAATGAGGAATTTCATAGTTCATTCATGAATTGCAAGTATTCACTTTTCATTATGCAGTCGTGACCAGACTCGTCACTACGAGCGGTTTGAATTGATGTGACCCAACTTCCGTGTCTACGATGGCCTGTCATGAGAGTGGTATGGGGAAAGATCGACTCCGTATTAAAGGAGCATAGTACGGCCACTTTGCACCTTATCTTATTTTTTTTTTCTGCTGTTCACACTTGCACCATCGTATGAAAGTCCTTTATACATTGACCTTTTTATTTCGGTTTTTGATTTATCTAATTTAACTGTATTTGGTAGGATGTTTGAATATATGATTCGCACAATCCTCTATATGTATCTATTTCTCTCAAAATAATGCGTGAAAGGTTGTTATCTGTCGTTCCCTTATAGTCATGACTATTCCATATGTAACCTTATTACCGCTGTCACTTATGAATATTTCATCATCACACGCGAGACAGGTTGCACTTTTCTTATATTGTCACGTCAAGACGCAATCATCAGATGCTAGTATTACTTTCGATTAACCTTATACTTCCCATAATGTCTTTACCAAAGTCGGCAATTTCGTAAAAAAAGTTTTTTTTCAGCTCAGAAAAGTTAGAAATGTCATAGGACAAGCGAGTCCTTTCAATCTACAGTACATACTTTTAATTCCAGCACCAGTCAGTGTCTGGTTGTCCAAACACCAATGTATAAATGTAAATTAATTAGCCATATTTAAGCACATTAATAATGCTACTTTAACAAATTCACCGCATGACATGCCCCCTATGTTGATATTTTGCAGGATATCGAATTTTTGGCTTCATCGTAGTACTTGCATCTGTTCTGGAGATCACACTGGGTAAGTTTTTTTATACTCAATCCACACTATGAGCATTACAGTACATTTCAACGACAATTTAGTTACTAGTATTTCCACAGAACACGGCTGCCTTCCACCAATCAAAGGCCACGAAAAGGGCATTTTTTGCCTAAATTCTTAAGCAGAGAGGGGTCACTCAAGGGTAGGGTGCGTAGTCAGGCTATTCTTGATCTGTGATTGGTGGAATAGTTAGTCAAGCGTGATAAAAGCTACACAGACCCCTCGGAAGCTGTGGTGTATGTGACATCTCTCGGGGTTACTCGGCTCCACCTCGTAACACCTCGGGTATATCATATACACCACAGCTTCCTTGGTTCTATCTATCTATCAACCCCCTCAGAATATGTGATGTATGTGATGTCTCTTGGGGTTACTCGGCTTCGTCTCGTTACACCTTTGGTTATATCGCATACACCACAGCTTCATTTGGTTCTATCTATCACAGCTTCTGCTTCCAGTTGAGTTTCCATAAAACGACAACTGGTATCATAATCTTAGCCAGAAGGGCATCTGGGCGTTATTTGGACACCCAAATCCTCAAAAACCATGATTGAGGTTTTCCGTCTCAATATTATTCCTTTGACATTGTATACGGAACTTATGCCTGAAATAGATGTTTACGGTTGTAATCTAGGTATGTTGTCGGCTACTTGATAAATAGGATGCCCAAAAATGTTACAACTGGCAGATTTTGGCACCCCAAGACCTAGACTTGCCAGAAGTCTGTGATATCTGGCTCTTTCACTGATCTGACCTGAGTCGATTTCACTTCAGGTTTAGTTCTGAATAAATCCTTAAGGGGGACACACTTGAGCTGTAGTCTGTATCACATGTATTACTGAGTATCAACTGCAAAACATGAAAAGAGTGCTTCCATCTATAGTTTGAGGGAGACATCAAACTTGCTTAGTATATATATATATATATAGTTGGGATTATACCCAATACAGCCTGAGAACCAGGCTACCCAAAACCCTGAGTGGCATAGTAAATGACGTACTGACATATATCATAGTTCGTTCCACAATAACTGATTCTTCTTATTTCAGCTAGTCTGTTTCTGTGCCAGTGTCGTCTAGAGAATGCCATACCTCTCTTCTTCCTGGTCCGAGGAGGGGTGTGGCTGTCCTATGCTATCCTAGCCTACTCAATCATATGCTGGACGCGACACGAGAAAAAGGATGTCCTAACACCCATCAGTATTTTCGGAGGATGCGTATTGCTGCTCTTCGATCTGATTTGGTTTGTTATTGGTAGGTTTACGAGCATTTATACTTTGCCTATCGGTATGTTTGTATGTTTGTATGTGTTAATGTATGTAATGTACATGTATGTATTTATGTATCTATGCATGTATGTATGTGTGCTTGTGTATGTATTAGTCCAGTAGCCAGATCAAGAAAAGGGCTCTATTTTAGAAGTTAGGTTAACCCGAGAGCTAGAAAATTTCCGTTGGTATCATGTTTTAGGCCCACACTTGGGGCATGCCGCCAGGGTGGATGTAGACTTGAGAAGTGGTGCACATCTTTTTTATGGGGTCATGTCTTGGACACCCCAATATATGTAAAAAGGCCCCAAAATGGTCAAAATAATAGGTATAGGGGTAGGAAAGGCACCCTAAAACACTCATAACTCAACTTAAACCAAACATAGGGATGAGTGTTTGGTATCAAAATGTTGGTATGAAAGAGAAGTATCTTTTGAAATAGTAAACACATAACTAACTCAATCCCACGATGTAATAAAGGTCATTCAAGGTCAAAATGGCTGCCAAATCAAGAATCTGGGATTTTCCAATATTCTATAGTTTCCGTTTATAAACTTCTCAGTTTTTTTGAAGGTATGTATTTCTTTTTTGTAGCCACTTTCTCTAAAGGAATGTCTTTTAATGGTATTGTTGAACATTTTAGAAAGTTCATTGACTAGAGTTTTAAGTCCAATTTTGAGCTGTAGGGTACAAAGTAAGGTACCAAGCCCACCTGGAGACCCCAAAAAGTGCCTAAAATGGTAAAAATTTGAAAACTAAAATGATTGTATCTTAAGTTTTATAAGTAGGAAGGGATCAGATGATGCACCATAACATCAGGTTTAATTTTCTCCTCAATCTCGAAGATAATGGAAAAATAATATTGAAATTAAGGGGTCGTTGAAGGTCAAATAAAGGTCAAAATATCATTTTTTCCCTAAAAAATTCAAATTTTGATCAAAAGATTTTGATGAAGTACTTGTGTTTTGTCATTATATAATTTCCAAACCAAGTTACCACAATAATTGACAGATAAATAATCTCAACTTTGGTCCAACAAATCATTTTCTACCATTTACCAGTGAAAATAAAATAGTTTTAAGTCAATATGGAGGTGTGGAATGTGGCATTTGGCTATTCAATGCTTATGATAAGTGTTTATCGACGGGTTATGAGAAAGTGCTAGTATGGGACCACTGTTTAGGTCATAAAAGTTGTGAGCACCAAACATATTAAGCATTGTTTGGTATCAAAATGTTTGTTGTAAGACAGTCTTTCCATTCCATGCAACCGGCCTAGGGTAGGGTCTATTGTTGTGATACTAGAGGTCATTCAAGGTCAAGCTAACCCCAATTTCATGATTTAAAGCATTTTGTCTTTGAATTTTCCATTTAGCAGCTTATCAAATTCTCCAAGAATACATATTTTATCCTGGAAATATTTTTAGGTGAGTAATAATTTTCAAAAAGGATTCTGAGACATTTCTAGGTCATTTCAAGAGAAAGTCTGGACCAATCTGGAATATTTAGGGACCAAAATGACTGATTACGGGTGCACTTCGATATTTAAGTGAGGCAGCAGAAAGTCGACATAACAGATCGAGTCATATCTTATGTTATGTCAGCTTTCATTTTTAATGGGGAGAATAAATCTTTTAACTTGCCGCATTACTTGGCTATTGTGTTTGTCATGAAAGATTATGAAGGCAGTGTAAAATATTACTGAGATTAAAGGAAAAAATGAAGGTCAAATAAAGGTCAAAACGTCATTTTTTTCCTAAAGATTCAAATTTTGATGAAGTAATTTTGATGGAGTAGTTATGTTTTGTTATTACATAATTTCCTAACCACATTACCACAATAATTGACAGACAAGGTACCTTAGATATGTTTTACCAAAACATTTTTACCCTTTACCTGTGAAAATGAAGTAGTTTTAAGGTAATATGCAGATGTGGAATGTGCTATTGGACAATTCATGCCTAAATTAAGTGTTTAAAATTGAGCTGTGAGAAAGTGCTAGTATGGGACCACTGTTTAGGTCATAGAAAGTGTGAGCACCAAACATTATAGGCATTGTTTGGTATCAAAATGCTTGTTGTAAGACAATCTTTCCATTTCAAACAACTAGCCTAGGAAGGGGTATTCTGTTCTGATATTAGAGGTCATTCAAGGTCAAACTAACCACAATTTCATGATTTAAGGCATTTTGTCTTTGCATTCTCCATTTAACCGCTTATTAAATTCTCCTGGAATGCATATTATCTCCTGCAAATAGTTCAGGTGAGAAATATCTTTAATAAGAATTCTCAGACATTTTTGCAGTTACTTCAAGTCAAAGTCTGGGTCAATCTTGAATATTTAGGGGTCAAAATGATGGAATGTCTGATTGTGCACCCAATAGTTAGTGAAGCTGCAGAAAGTTGACATAATAGATTCATATCTTGTGGTACATCCTTTCATTTTCACTGGGGGAAATAAGCTTTTGAACTTGCCTTTTGTGTTTTTCACAAACAAGTAAAGACTGTAAAATATTACTGAGATTTAAGGAAAAAATGTAGGTCAAACCAAGGTCAAAAGGTCAAATAGAGTAATTCATGACTTTGGAGAAAATATCTGTAATACTGCAGTTGCATCTTGTTCAAATGAGTATTTTTTATTCACCTGCAAGGAATATTTGACAATCATAAACTAAAGAAACGATTAGTTTACAACTTAAATAACATTTTCAGATAAGAACAAGTTGCTTTCTATCTATTTGGAGGTCAAAGACTGAGACTGCCAGGATTTTACCTAGAAGCAACTTCTGAATTGTTCTAAAAAAACAAGACCAATATCGACTTTTAGTGTCATTCATGTTCAACATACCAAACTTTATACACAAGGTTTAATAGTATAAAAATCATGTTACATTTAAAGATTAAATCCAGTGTAAAATATAGATAGTGTAAAAGTTTAAGGTCAAACTAAGGTCAAAAAGAGTATTTGTGACTTAGAAGCAAATATCTCAATGCAGTAGTTACACTTAGGTAAAGAAAAATGCCAGGGTCTTAGTTCACCTGAAAGGAGTATTTTCCAATCATGAAGTGGAGGAACTGAGGTAGTTTACAACTACATATTAACATTACCAGATGAAATAAGTTGCTTTTGATTGTATTTGGCTAAAATAACTAACTCCACATGCTGGCCTTACATATGTCTGCACCAAACATTGAATACATTGTAAGCCTTTAGGTGACAAATGTCTCTTTGGCATTATCTAAAATGATTTTACCTAATTTTGGTGTATACATCTTTTATTATCCATAACATTAATTCCTAGCTCAGTACCAACCTCTCTGATTGTTAGATATCTAACCTTTATTTGACCTCCAGCATGTGCGACCTAGAGTACATAAAATATGTTTACATACCTTAATCTGTTTTGGAAAACAAGCCTATTTAGTTATTTACACACTCCACTATCTGACTTGGTCAATCTAAAAATTCCCATTTAGGATCTAATCCATTTTGTGCTGATGGTCATGCTATCTGTGACTATTGTATGTGCATTCATAAATAGTGGTAGCCTTTTGGATTTTTTCAATAAACAGCTAAATAAACTGATTAAAGAATTGTTTAAATAGCAATTCCTATAACCTCTGGGAGAGATTTGACTTATCTAAGCCATTAATATTTGACAATATATGCACATCAAAGGAATTTGTAAAAACGCAGACATCTTCTGAAGTGAAAGATTCAAAAACCTATACCTGAGCTCATCTTGACCTTCAATGACCTCTAAACCACAACAGGGACTGTCACACAAGAAATTGTACATAAAATTTACAGATCATAGGGAGAAGCTAGCATTGTGTTAACAATTCTACCCCCAAAGTTCTGTTTCTATGCATCAAAGAAGCCTAAGATAATTATGGCTGAAGTTGGCTTTACTGCATGAGTTATGGAAATTATCCTAGGGTTGAAATGAGCTAATTAATCTACCTGACCTCCAAATTCACAAAAATACTAAAGCTTGTACTGGTCAATAGTATCAATAAGCTATCCTTGAACTGAATGACTTCCCAATTTTCTGTACAGAGATTGGTAATACATTTCATTGACAAGTAAACTACAGTAGGAAGACTAAAAAATCTACTTCAATTTCATAAATAATTGAATTATTCCCATGTTTGACCTTTGATTATGTTACTACTGAATTTGAATCAGAAATTGCACTTCTAAGGTAAAACCTTGGTAGTCTCAGTCTTTGACCTCGAAATAGATACAAAGCAACTTATTCTTATTATTGCATACTAACTATTCAATTAATTTTCAAGCGAATGAGCATTACTCGTTTGACCAAAATAAAACTGCAGTATACTGATCTTTGCTTCAAAGTCGAAAATGCTCTTTTTGACCTTTTGACCTTGGTTTGACATTCCATTTTCCCTTAAATCTCAATAATATTTAACCTTACATGGCAAACACAAATTGGCAAGTTAAAAGGCGTGTATGCCCAATTGAAAATGAAAGCTGACATACCATATGATAAAAATGTTATGTCAACTTTCCGCTGCTAAATTGATATTTGGGTGCACCCAAAATCAGGCATTTTGTTATTTTGATGCCTAAATATTCACAGTTAGCACAGACTTTGTCTTGAAATAACCTTAAAAGGCACGAGTTTCTCTTTAAAAAGATATTTCTCAACTAAAATTAATATTTTTTAGGAAAAAATATCATTAAATATGTATTCTAGGAGCAATTGATGAGATACTAGACAGGCAATTCAAGGACAAAATGCCTTAAGTCATGAAATTGGGGGTAGTTTGACCTTGAATGACCTCTTATATCACAGCAAAATGCCCTACCCTAGGCTGGTTGCATGAAATGGAAAGATTGTCTTACAACAAGCATTTTGATACCAAACAATGCCTATATAATGTTTGATGCTCACAACTTTTATGACCTAAACAGTGGACCCATATGTTACTGGCACTTTCTAACAACTCAATTTTAAACACTTAATTTAGGCATGAATTGTCCAATAGCACATTCCACATCTGCATATTAACTTAAAACTAGTACTTCATATTCCCAGGTAAAGGGTAAAACATCGTTAGTAAAATATATTTAAGGTATCTTGTCGATCAATTATTGTGGTAATGTGGTTAGGAAATTATGTAATGACAAAACAGAAATACCTCATCAAAATTTGAACTTTTTAGAAAAAAAATGACGTTTTGACCTTTATTTGACCTTCATTTTTTCCTTAAATCTCAGTGATATTTTACACTGCCCTTATAATCTTACATGACAAACACAATAAGCAAGTAATGCCGCAAGTTAAAAGACTTATTCTCCTCATTAAAAATGAAAGCTGACATACCATAAGATATGACTCGATCTGTTATGTCGACTTTCTGCTGCCTCACTTAAATATTTAAGTGCACCCGTAATCAGTCATTTTGTCATTTTGGTCCCTAAATATTCCAGATTGGTCCAGACTTTCTCTTGAAATGACCTAGAAATGTCTCAGAATCCTTTTTGAAAATTATTACTCACCTAAAAATATTTCCAGGATAAAATATGTATTCTAGGAGAATTTGATAAGCTGCTAAATGGAAAATTCAAAGACAAAATGCCTTAAATCATGAAATTGGGGTTTGTTTGACCTTGAATGACCTCTAGTATCACAACAATAGACCCTACCCTAGGCCGGTTGCATGGAATGGAAAGACTGTCTTACAACAAACATTTTGATACCAAACAATGCTTAATATGTTTGGTGCTCACAACTTTTATGACCTAAACAGTGGTCCCATACTAGCACTTTCTCATAACCCGTCCGTAAACACTTATCATAAGCATTGAATAGCCAAATGCCACATTCCACACCTCCATATTGACTTAAAACTACTTTATTTTCACTGGTAAATGGTAGAAAATGATTTGTTGGACCAAAGTTGAGATTATTTATCTGTCAATTATTGTGGTAACTTGGTTTGGAAATTATATAATGACAAAACACAAGTACTTCATCAAAATCTCTTGATCAAAATTTGAATTTTTTTGGGAAAAAATGATATTTTGACCTTTATTTGACCTTCAACGACCCCTTAATTTCAATATTATTTTTCCATTATCTTCGAGATTGAGGAGAAAATTAAACCTGATGTTTTGGTGCATCATCTGATCCCTTCCTACTTATAAAACTTAAGATACAATCATTTTAGTTTTCAATTTTTTACCATTTTAGGCACTTTTTGGGGTCTCCAGGTGGGCTTAGTACCCTACTTTGTACCTTAGAGCTCAAAATTGGACTTAAAACTCTAGTCAATGAACTTTCTAAAATGTTCAACAATTCCATTTAAAGACATTCCTTTAGAAAAAGTGGCTACAAAAAAGAAATACATACCTTCAAAAAAACTGAGAAGTTTATAAACGGAAACTATAGAATATTGGAAAATCCCAGATTCTTGATTTGGCAGCCATTTTGACCTTGAATGACCTTTATTACATCATGGGATTGAGTTAGTTATGTGTTTACTATTTCAAAAGATACTTCTCTTTCATACCAACATTATGATACCAAACACTCATCCCTATGTTTGGTTTAAGCTGAGTTATGAGTGTTTTAGGGTGCCTTTCCTACCCCTATACCTATTATTTTGACCATTTTGGGGCCTTTTTACATATATTGGGGTGTCTAAGACATGACCCCATAAAAAAGATGTGCACCACTTCTGAAGTCTACATCCACCCTGGCGGTATGCCCCAAGTGTGGGCCTAAAACATGATACCAACGGAAATTTTCTAGCTCTCGGGTTAACCTGAATCCCAAAAATGGGTGGCTGGCTACTGTACTATATGTATGTATGTATGTGTGAGCGTATGTATATATGTGTATGTGTGTAATTGTATGTATGTATGTACCGCGGTATGTGTGTATGCATGTATGCACATGTATGTATACATTTATGTGTGTATTTACAGTATGTATTCATGGGTGTTATAATGGTGTATGTAGTCAGGTATCTATCTTCCTTGGTAGAATGTTTTCGCACGTAGTATAACGTTATCTACGCTGTAGTCTTCATCCAAAACCAGGGAAACGTACATGTATATACAAATGAGATGTAAGTGGAATCAGTCCGACTTTAATCCGATCAATGTTGTAAGCTTAATAACTGGAATCTTTGCAAATATCACCATTCCTTGTGGAAACACAGGGAGATAACGACCAAACAACAAAAAAAAACATTTGCCCTTATCATTAATCATTTAGAAATCAAAAGAGAAACGTATCATGAATTGTTTTTGGGTTCGAGGTTAGTCTGAACTCTTCTCACCTTAAATGCCAGAATTGAACTTTGGTTCAGAGCACGAACTGTTGACTTATAAAGTGCGTCAACTTCGCCTTCCCCTTCTGGTTCAATATAATTCAATTTAACTGCATCTTATCGCTTTCTACATATTTTGCCAGTAAATAGCAGCATCGAATCAAAGGAATGCAGCAAGAGTCTAACGTCTTAAGTCTAACGAGGAACAGAAAATTCTAATTGTATCAAAAGAGATCTGTGAAATGATGGATCTGTAAAATTTGATAAATACTGTATCCTTTCTTAATTGTACACGAACAGACATTTAATGCCTACACTAGTCGACTGCACGTCTGCAAACATCCATAGATAATAGATCAAAAATAAGCACAGCATAACAATGACCACGTAGCTTGCGAATCAAAGCTACGTTCTGTTGTAAGCCATGCATGCTTCCACGAACAGGAAACTGGTGGCACTCGGGCGTGCGGTCATGTATCATGCCCGGACTGCCCGCGCATTTAGTGCAGGAATTAAATGTCGGTACTATATATGCGTTCATGTTCTATTCTAGGCTGGATGTGGGTCTTAAATGGCCACAAAATCAAACGAGATCTGTAAAATACTGGATCTGTGAAATCTGAAATATAATGTATCCTTTTTAAATTATATCTGCGTTCTTGTTCCATTCCAGGCTGCATGTGGGTCTATGGCTACAAGAGCCAAAAAGGACTGGACAGTGAGTCTACGGATTTCTGTGGGGTAGAGTTCTACACGCTCGCCTACTATGTGTTCAGCGCCTCCTGGTGTCTGACCATAGTCAAACTTTTCCTCGCCATCATCAACTGCTGCAGCCTCAACCGCGAGACGCCGCGCCTCTATGCGGTGGTTTTATGAACTATTCAGGGAACTCTTCGCTGGTTAATTTCTGGAGGTTAATTTCTCCCGCCTGATGAAACGGAAATGGACATGGAGACATGTAGGAGATTAGTTTGGCTCAATGCCAATAGGTGTCGCTATGTTGGACTGGCTTCAAGTAGAATCAAGGGGGAAGGTTGAACCGTTCCAATGCTGAGACTATTTTGGACCAAAGCACAGGGATGCAAAGATCTAAACCCTGTCATGTTGATATTCATTGGAAAACACTCGCTGTGTACTCTCAGATTGTTCCCCATTTGCCAGGGCTTCAATCATTTTTCAGGTTTTTTGCATCATTTTGTATTGGCCAAATTAGCCACCGTCAGCTTAAGGGTTAAGGTCCACTTGTTCGTGGTTACTTGATAAACGTGTGGTTGGAACATCGACGCACGCAAAAAGTCTGCAACACTTAATATTGCTTTTACTTTGTTTGTGGTTTACAGGTGACATTTATGGGTTTGTAAGTGTGCTTTGCCGTGACTCACCCGTACCTTAATAGTTGCAATAGCTGGTGCTTTGACACAACAGGCCTGACTGAGCAAGGAAACATTATATTTTAAAACAGTACCTGTATAGGCAGTGTGTGGTGACTTGGTTTTAGCCCTTCCAATGCTGAGGCTTCTTGCGTTCAAAGCGCAAGGACACACAGGCTTTTGAATATCCTTTAAACCCTACCATATTGGTACCTATGTGTGTGTGTTTATATGCACACCCATATATATATATATATATATATATATATATATATATATATATATATATATATATATATATATATATGTATATATATATATATATATATATATATATATATATATATATATATATATATATATATATATATATATATATATATATATATAGTGGCAGCATATATGGTAATAATAATAATAATAATTGCTATAGCGCCCTTTCCACCTATAATGTTCAAAAGCGCTTTATAGTTATTGGACAGTTGTCATGGTCCATATACCGGTAGTCAATCAATATGTATATATATATATATATATATATATATATATATATATATATATATATATATATATATATATATATATATATGTATATATATATATATATATACATATACATATATATATATATATATATATATATATAATTATATATATATATATATATATATATATATATATATAATTATATATATATATATATATATATATATATATATATATATATATATATATATATATATATTTTTATATATATATAAATATATATATATATATATATATATATATATATATATATATATATATATATATATATATATATATATATATATATATTGTGAAGTTCAAAAGAAGTAATCAATAAATGAGAAGTCAGAATTATCACACGAAAGTACATGTGCGTTCCCTTTTGTTACCCCGTACGACTGGATACTGCAATTGGCAATACATCAATCATACTCATCTGTCCATTTCAGGTCTGTATTGCCGATAAAAAAGCCGCAAGTAGTTCTTATCTGCACTTGTAAATAACAAGTCAAACGTGATAACGTGTCATCAACACCAGTGGAATGTTCTTGGTCATTGTTTGTGTTATCGTCACACGTTTTGTGTATAGTGATATGACCCCGGTCATACGATGTCAATCTTTTAGTTCTTATCCAGCACTTAGCTTAACCGTACAATGAAAAATGTTCATCGGGATCGATACAGACGCTTTTATATAAATTTTGGTAAATCATACAGCATTTATTTATATTTGTATTTTAATGTATTGACACATATGTTATAGCGCTTCCTGCATCGTAAAGAAACATAATTGTATATGCAATACATGAAAATTGACACATGGTATTGACACATGGTAAATACAGTAGATGCATTTGGAATGTGTGTGTTTATTTTAGCTTACTCATCATGTTACATATCAGATATATATAGGCAAGGGTCTATTTGTTTAACGAACAAGGAAGTCATATAGTTGTGCTTTTGGTCCATAGTTCACACATGTTGTGTTGTATAAGCTATTGTAAAATGTGATTTCCATGTTGATGTCTAACAGAGCATTATCAATGTATATCTATATACTAGTAAGCGTATGCGTTCAGCTGTTAGTTTAATCAGTAACTTATCTGACCCTTAGTCCGAAGTCATAAATCTAATCAGAATACCTGTAGTGTATGTTAAGCACTTCCGTAAAGGATAGGAAATCTAGGAATATGTGATTAAGCATAAGAATCATATCCTCCTTAGAATTATTAGTAATCTACCACCCACAGGTATAGCAGTATATATAAAGAGCCAATAGTGTCTATAATTTACTTAGTGTTCTAGTGCGTTCCGTGCGTGCATATCTTATTATGTCTAGTAACATATAATGTGTTGACGGTAGACCAAATGTATCGTAGCTATTATATCAGTGTGCTTGTATGTGCGGCTGATGTTATCTGTATTTACTCTAAATGCTTATAGTCTATTAAAGCACTATCACAGTACTCCACTCTCTGCGCGTATATCATTTATCTCTAACAACAGGTTATGGGCCCAGTCATGCCTGTGGTATATGGTACTGTACTGTGATAGGGATTGAGTAAATACTTTGCTTGATACGGTGCTATTAAGATAGCATAGGACTTTTGAAGTTAGCAGTTACGAAGATTCTCAGGAATTGTTCCAGTGTTGGCGAAACAGCATGATGGCAGAAGAAAGATGGTCAGTCCAGAAGTTAGATGGATCTAACTGGATGACGTGGAAGTTTCAGATGCGGCACATGCTTCTAGACAGGGAACTGTGGGGATTCGTGGAAGGCAGTGAGGTGTTGGATGCAGATGCTTCTGAAGGAAGACAGGCGATGTTCAAAAGGAGCTCGCAGAAGGCCTTGACTGCAATAATCATGGCCATGGCTTCTACCCAGATATATATTGTGCGGTCCTGTGAAACACCTGATGATGCCTGGAGGAAACTGCAAGGGCACTTTGAAAAGGGGACACTGGCGTCAAAGCTCCACCTGAGGAAGCGTTACTTCCGGATGGAGATGACAGAGGGCACCATGGTGGAAAAACACCTTCGGGAGATGAAGGAGTTGACAGACCGGCTTGCGGCTATTGGATCACCCATAGCAGAGGAAGATCAGGTAATGACACTGCTTGGAAGTCTTCCTTCAAGCTTCAGTCCATTGGTGACAACTCTGGGAGCCCAACTTGATAAAGTTACATGGGCTGATGTGGAACACGCCCTACTTGATGAGCAGTGTAGGAAGGAAAAATTCCAGATACCAGGAAAGGACACAGCTCTAGTGGGAGTTCAAGGGAAACCACATAATGTGAAGAAGTCTCTAAAGTGCTTCTTGTGTGGCCGAAAAGGTCATTTTAAACGGGATTGTCCAAAACAGAAAGCTTATGGACAGGAACAAGGACATAATGCAAAAGTGGCAACAGACAATGCAGAACAGGATGAAGCATTCCATGCACCGGCAGGCCAGGTAGGCACAGGGAAGTACCATAAGTGGTTAATTGACTCTGGAGCCTCATGCCACATGACCTGGGATCAGTCTATTCTATATGACTACAGAACATTTGATAAACCAGAACCGGTTGGACTTGGAGATGGCTACCCTGTTGAGGCACTTGGCATCGGCAAAGTGCAGATGACGATGCTGCTTGGAAATGGCCAGGACATTACCAGAGAAATGCAACATGTACTCTATGTTCCGGATCTGACAACAAGTCTGTTCTCAGTGAGAGCAGTAACTAGGAAAGGATACAGGGTATTCTTTGAAGATGAAGAGTGCCGCATCGAAACCAAGCAAGGGAAACTTCTTGGCAAGGGAATAGTGGATGGAAAGCTCTTCAAGCTGGATTGTATACCTAGTGTGAGTCAGACTGCTACCATTGCTGATGATTCTGTTACTGATGTGGACCTGTGGCATCAGAGATTGGGACATGTGAGTGAGCAGACTTTAAAGAAGATAGCTCAAGAGGAACTGATGACTGGCGTGAAGATTCCTAAGTCGCAGACTATGTCATTCTGTGAGGGATGTGTAAAGGGGAAAGCTACAAAGCTACCGATAAAGCCAGTGGGAGAAATCCGATCCACAAGGAAGTTGGAGTTAGTGCACAGTGATGTTTGTGGACCTTTACAAGTGGAGTCATTCAGTGGAAAGAGGTATGTCGTTACCTTTATTGATGACTACTCTCGATGCTGTGCTGTGTTTTTCATGAAACACAAATCTGAGGTACTTGAAAAGTTCAAGGAATTTGAGGCAACTGCTGTTGGAGATTGCGGAAGTCGTATAGGTACTCTAAGGACAGACAATGGAGGGGAGTACATGTCAGCAGAGTTCAAGGTGTATTTGACATCAAGGCAAATCCGTCACCAGACTACTGTTCCTCATACACCTGAACAAAATGGGGTGGCCGAGAGGATGAACAGGACCCTGCTGGAGAAGGCAAGATCCATGGCAGCTCATGCTGGAGTAACGAAGCAGTATTGGGCTGAAGCTGTTGCAAGTGCTGCCTACCTTAGGAACCGAACTCCAACCAGAGCACTTCCAGATGGAACAACACCATATGAGAAGTGGTATGGGCGAAAGCCAAATGCTAACAATTTGAAAGTCTTCGGGTGTATTGCTTATGCCTGCATTCCAGATGTTCAGCGGAAGAAGCTGGATGATAGAGCCAAGAAAATGAGATTTGTTGGGTATGGCCGTGCGGTAAAAGGTTACCGATTACTGGATGAAGATACAAAGAAAATCTACATTCGTCGTGATGTTACCTTCAATGAAATAGACTTTGGCCATGACAACAAAATTGCATATCCGAGCTTCAACCCTGAGGAGACAGTCACCTACAAGGGGACTGGTGAGGCAGAAAAGCAGCCTAGAGAGCCTGAAGAGGCAAGACCCGATAGGCAAAGGAGACCGCCCGTTCGATTTGGCATAGATGAGTTCGTGACTCATTGTGCTCACAGAACATGTGAGATAGCTGAACCAAGGACAATGAAGGAAGCATTGTCAAGTGACCAAGCTAATAAGTGGAAAGCTGCTGCTGATGAGGAAATCCAGTCTCTTATGGAGAATGAGACTTGGGATCTAGTGAAACTCCCTCCTGGGAGGAAACCAGTTGGATGTAAGTGGGTTTTCAAGGTCAAGCATAAGGAATCTGGAGAAGTTGAGCGATTCAAGTGTCGCTTGGTTGCGAAAGGATATTCCCAGAGCTATGGGATAGACTATGAAGAGACATTCTCTCCTGTGGTCAGATTTAATTCCATCAGAACATTGCTGGCTTGGGCTGTCCAGCATGGCATGATAATCCACCAAATGGATGTAGTGACCGCCTTTCTCAATGGAAAGTTGGAGGAGGAGATCTACATGGAGCAACCAGAGGGCTACTCTAAGTCTAGAGATCTTGTTTGTCAACTGAGGAAATCCATTTATGGTCTGAAGCAGTCTCCAAGATGTTGGAATAAAGAGCTTCAGGAGTACCTGACATCCATTGGGTTTGTACAGAGCACGGCTGATCCATGTGTCTTCATACGAGTTGAAGGAAAATCTGTGACTGTAATTGCAGTATATGTTGATGACCTAATTCTGATTACTGCAATGAGTGAAGATATGACCAAATTGAAAAAGTCCCTGGAGTCCAGATTCAAAATGAAGGATATGGGAGAATTTCACTATTGCCTAGGGATTAGTGCCATCCAAGACAAGGAAAAAGGATGTCTGTGGATCCACCAGAAGCAGTATATCTCACGTATGCTGGAGAAGTATAGTCTGATGGATGCCAACCCAGTGACAACCCCAGCTGATCCAAATGTGAAACTTGTCAAGAATGATGGGGTGAGTAAAAGAGTAGATTCAGTGAACTATCAGTCAATAGTGGGCAGTCTACTTTATGCTGCAGTGGCAACACGTCCCGATATTGCACAATCAGTCAGTGCAGTATCCAAGTTCAATGCTGAACCAACTGAAAGCCACCTGACTGCAGCTAAAAGGATACTTCGCTACCTGAAGGGAACCATTGACCTGTGTCTGATGTACCAGAAGACGGGAGACACAGAATTAAGGGCTTATTCTGATGCTGATTGGGCTGGTGACCATGATGACAGACACTCAACCTCTGGGTCCATTTGCCAGTTGTCTGGAGGAGCGGTCAGTTGGCTGAGCAAGAAGCAAGCATCAATTGCCCTGTCAACTGCAGAAGCAGAATACATTGCCCTGTGTGCAACTGCACAAGAGGTTGTTTGGCTGAGGAGACTACTCAGTGAGCTTGGAGAAGATCAAGAAGCTGCAACAGAGGTTTTTGAGGATAACCAAGGAACTATAGCGATGAGCAAAAATCCTGTAAACCACAACAGGACCAAACATATCGACATTCGCTATCATTATGTCAGGGAGGCTGTTGAAGATGGAATCATTACCCTGACATATTGCCCGACAAAGGAGATGGTGGCTGATTTGTTGACTAAGCCAATACCAAGGGAACAATTTCAGATGATGAGAGCTGGAATGGGATTGAAGACTCTAACTGATTAACATACAAATCAAGTGGGAGTATTGTAAAATGTGATTTCCATGTTGATGTCTAACAGAGCATTATCAATGTATATCTATATACTAGTAAGCGTATGCGTTCAGCTGTTAGTTTAATCAGTAACTTATCTGACCCTTAGTCCGAAGTCATAAATCTAATCAGAATACCTGTAGTGTATGTTAAGCACTTCCGTAAAGGATAGGAAATCTAGGAATATGTGATTAAGCATAAGAATCATATCCTCCTTAGAATTATTAGTAATCTACCACCCACAGGTATAGCAGTATATATAAAGAGCCAATAGTGTCTATAATTTACTTAGTGTTCTAGTGCGTTCCGTGCGTGCATATCTTATTATGTCTAGTAACATATAATGTGTTGACGGTAGACCAAATGTATCGTAGCTATTATATCAGTGTGCTTGTATGTGCGGCTGATGTTATCTGTATTTACTCTAAATGCTTATAGTCTATTAAAGCACTATCACAGTACTCCACTCTCTGCGCGTATATCATTTATCTCTAACAACATAAGCCTCGCTCCATGGCACTGATCAAAGTCTGTAATGCTAGATACACGCTTAGATGAATAAAATCATGGATATTTAGCGAGAGACCAATTGCTATATGCGCTATCCAATGTGACGTTACTGGGTGACGAACACCAATGAGTACTCTCGTATCGTTCACATTACAGACGGATCCTGCGCAGGAACATGCGCAGAACGTAATTTCTTGGCTATTCGCTGCAGCAAGGTTGTTTATGTTGACCGGCTGGTTCCATATCCACTTGTTTTATATAAGATACAGCACACATCCTTTTGAAAATAGCATATACAGAAGCCTTTAAAAACATCCTATTCAAAGATCATGCAGACCAGTAGGTTTATAAACACTGAATGCCACGGAAGAGAAATCATGGTTTTAGAAATATCTATAAAATGCTACACACGAGTGTCAACATTGCATGTTTTAATAATGCCATCCACTGTCCAGTCAAACATGGCTGAAAAAATGACGATAATGGAAAATCCAAAATATGGCAGAAAAAATGACGATAATGGAAAATCCAAAATATGGCATGAACTTCTGGCATATTGTCTATTGAAATAAGGTAGCTATGTAGTATCATTGGTATTGTTTCTTGATTCAAGCTTTGACTTCAATTTTCTTGCACACGGTTCCAGCATTGATATAAACACAGTGAGAAGATACAAAACTGCACAAACGCGAATTCCACTGCTGTATGTTCCTGTCCATTCCCTCAGAGCGCCTGCAAAGATAACATATACTGAAAATCAAGAAAAAAATAAATGCAATATTCCTGTCAGTTTTGTGCAATACCAACGGAGCGGAGCGCTTTCAACATTTTATTGGAGCCAAAGGTTACTGGCTAGAGAGGCATGGTTACATTGTGAATGGAATGGACTTCTTCACGAAAACATTCATGGAACCTATCATTATAATAGCATCACATAATTAAGAGGTTGGGACAAAGCTAAGGTCTCAATGATTACACTATGATTCTGTGTATATACTAGTATGTATACTTGGTTCTTAGGAAGGCCCATTTGGCCATGTGATCTAACGCATTGCCACACACACTCACGTGTATGTATATATATATATATATATATATATATATATATATATATATATATATATATATATATATATATATATATATATTTATATATATATATGTATATATATATATATATATATGTATATATATATATATATATATATATATATATATATATATATATATATATATATATATATATAACACACACACACATATATATACAATACTAGTATATATATATATATATATATATATATATATATATATATATATACATTGCTTTAAAAGTACTTACCGATTAGAAAGGGGAAGGTGGCTCCAATCAAAGAGCTAGTTGTCGTGTGGAGACCCTGAGCCGAGAATATCTCTTCAACTCCAACATAATCAACGAAGATGCTGAGGAAAATGGCTATTGCGCTACCTCCAAACATTCCTGTTACAATCGCAAAAGCCACTAGCATACCCTTACTAGGGAAATGAGGTAGCACCAGAGTGAAAAGTCCAGCAATGAGATAACAGGTTTGTAGCAGTCTTGCTTTGCTTACTTTAGGATGGTTTCCAAGACCTCCTACAACCAATCTGCTAAATAGTTCTATGGTGGCAGTTAATGAGAGCATTGAAGCGCTGAAACTGTCATCTAAGCCACACTCCCTCGCATATGCAGGAAAGAGAAATAAGGACTGGTTGTATCCATAATAACCAGTGCAGACCATACTTGTGTATATCCAGAACAAAGGGTTCTTAGCACAGGAAAAGTTAAATGTTTGTTTCGTGTTGTGATTCTTGGCTGTGTCAGCAAAAGGAATACTGCAAACTGATCCAAATCCTAGATCTGGATATACAAACGTTGAGATACTTCTTGGGATTTCCTCCCTCGCCACTAGTGATTCAATTGGTAGATTTCCCTCACTTGTTGAAAAGCGCCTCAAGTTACCAGCTTTGCAGGAATTCATGTGCCCACTCACCACTGGATTACGTGCTGTTTTCCTATTTGCTTTTACTATGGGCTTCAACGTCGAGACATCCACTTCTATGTAAGTAGCAATTTTATGAGAATTGAGATTTTGAACTTCTTGCCTCTTCTGTCCTTTAAGCAGTTCATCAGTTTCATGCATTGCAATGTTGTTTAGCGAAAAGGATAACCATTTTTCTGAAGGCACTTCGGTACAAGAGGATTTTATTGGAACCTTGGGACAGGTTATTTGTCCTCGACGTGGGAGAAGTTTTGCACATTGTTGGAAATCGCTAAAACCATGTTTGTCCTTTTCAACAAATAAACATCGTTTTGAGACATTATTTTGCTCTGACCCTATCGTTTGAAGACAATGTTTATGGCTGTTGGCTAACATGTTTTCTGCATGTAGGTCATGTTCATCACTAGTAGAGTGTTTGTTATTTTTATTTGTAATAGGTCTAAATAATGCTGCAGTGATTAAATAATGTAATGTTATTCCAGCCATGATAATCAATGCTCCTCTGAGGGCGTATTCGTCCAAGGTATAGCGAATCATTATTGGTATTAAGATGAGTCCTACACTGCCACCAGCACTGGCGATTCCTCCAGCTATAGATCGCTTCCTTTCAAAATGCTGCATCAGAAATGGTAGAACGGCAGTATTCACAAAAATACCTCCTGCACCTAAAACAGTGGCACATACAACAAATCAGCATGAAAGCAATGAACTTCTGATACTCACCTTTTTTATTTGTAAGACTCTTTCTAGCTTACTGCATGTCAGCAATGGCAATCACATCGAGTACTGTATAACTGGTTAATTTGGCACGTACTTAAGTTGGCGTTTTTTCAAAAAAGTATTTTCCCTGTATTCATTTTGGCGTCTGGAGCAGTCAGAACAACGCCATCTTTATGTAGACATATTTTTATGCAATCTTTAATTTTGCGTTGATGGGCATTCGCCAAAAGACGCGAAATTAAAAACCACACCAAATTAACCAATTATACAGTATCAAAATATTAGTATATGGTATGCTGTACGATAGTATGATAATCAATAATGGTATACTACCTAACCATGATATGGCAGCATAAACTTAAGTTTATGTGCAAATAATGGTTTCAAACTTTAGATTGAATGATAAGAAAACTGTTGTAAAGGTATGGATAGTTATATTGTGATTACATGGATTATGGTATCAAAGTAAGGAAGAGGATAAGAAAACGAAAATGATAGTGATAATGATTAGATAGTTATTTAGCCTTTTTCAAGATTGATTTATAAAAGCGGTAAATAATTATTGATCCATTTGCATAAACTTTCAGAACAAACTGGCACATGAGACGTTTGTTATGAACAAACATACATATCAAAAATAATACCATCACTATATATCTCTAGACGTCACAACGAGGGTTATCCAAAACTAACTTGTAATATCTTGGAATAGAAGATAGAAGTGTTTGTTGAGGTAACAAAAAGTCTTCAAATTGAGGATTTGGTAAATTGCTTTTGACTGCGCTACTTTTAAGTGACTGCCTTTTGATACTGAATCTTTATTAACCCTTCTGAGTTCATTATTATTCATTTACCATTTCAGCTTTTTCCTATTTATTCTATCTCGTGTTGTGTTATTCAAGTCCCTTTTCCCACTGTTTTGTGTTATGACAATGCAGAAAATGGCCATATATGTCACTTTCTGACTAACTTACCAGTGAAACTGAACAGTGCGATTGCCACGTAGATGTTTGGTGCATACGCTGTACTGAACCAGGCGATGCTGCTCATAGTACATCCAAGGATGACAGTAATCCGAGCAGAGTATCTCTGGCTGAGCCAGCTTCCAAGGGGACCTGTAAAGGTGATACATTCTTTAATTCTCAAAGAGATGACATCATTTCCTCGAAAGTACATATTCGTCATATTCATACTCATCCACATGTAATCAAATACTCCTCAATGTGTTCATAATGATAATTGTATTAAAGGAAGGCAATATATAAATTAAAAATTGGTGACAGAAAATAAAAAGGAAAATATTTCAATCTCTATTTTCAAAGTGTCTCTAAAAATCATATATTTTTCCATTTATCAAAAAATGCATGGTCGATTTAAGGTGAAGGTCATAAGTAAGAAAGGCTAGGTCTTGTATAGTTTAAGTCACATGATATGCATTCATCATTAGAGCTTATGTTCATTGTATAGGTTTTATATTGAGTAGCTATTCTAAAATGTAAAAATTATGAATTAGAAATAATGTATATACACGCTTACGTTTGCTATATTGTTCACAATAAAGGTATAACCAATTTGGTAAAATTCACATCTAATTTTCAACTCCACTTATTGCACACTATCTCCAAAATACTGCTTTCACTCTTGTCAGAGGTTTTGTAAAGTTAACTTACACCTTTGCTGTCTATGTTTATATATATATGTATGTATATATATATATATATATATATGTATATATATATATATATATATATATATATATATATATATATATATATATATATATATATATATATATATATATATATATATACATATATATATATATATATATATATATATATATATATATATATATATATATATATATATATATATAAATATATATATATATATATATATATATATATATATATATATATATATATATATATATATATATATATATATATATATATATATATATATATACAGTAAAGTCACCTAATTCCTGCACCAGTCGACCGGACCTCTGGCAGTGCTTGGTTGTGGACAACGTCAAAAACTAATCTGTAATCCAAACACATCAATGACAAACGTAGCTTACGCATCAAAGCTACGTTCAGTTGTTTGGTAATGGACCTTTGGTCGCATCCATGCCCAGAAAATTGAATGGCAATCGGTCGTGCGGTCGTGTATTATGCCCGGGCTGCCTGCACGTTTATTGCAGGAAGTAAGTGGTGGCACTGTATATATATATATATATATATATATATATATATATATATATATATATATATATATATATATATATATATATATATATATATATATATATATATATATATAAATATATATATATAAATATATATATATTCGATTCACCAATTAGGTTTAACTAAAAAGCTATGAACCAAAGGAATCTTCTCTACAAAACTGTAACAGAGTCAAATCGGTATCGTTTTTCTTAACTCTTACTTACATGTATCTTAGTGTAAATAAACCAGTAAATCACGCTCACCAATTATTGCGACTAACATTATCTGCATCGCTGACAGAAGTGTAGTGACGGTTGGACGACTTCTGTACTTTTCTAAGAATTCCACGTAAAATATCCCAGTACTCTTGAAGCTTCCGCACAGGACCATGCTGGAGAGTATGGAACCTGCCACGACGAAAAGCACAATATGTACAGATCCAACATGGTAAACAAACATAAAGATATAATCCTAAAAATCCCGGGGGGGGGGGGGGGAGGGGGGGGGGTTACGTATTTTGCGGAAGAAAGAGTCTTTTTTAAGACCTCCGCATGCCCGCCATTTTGTACAAGAAGGTTCATTTTTTGTACCCAGGTACGAAGTATGGGGGGGGGGGGGGGTGGGGTGGGGTGGGTGGGGGAAATCCCCCTACAATCCACGAAATATACTCGGCTCTGACGCCGAGTCACTCCCTAAGTGACTTGGATTCCGAGTTTACTTGCTGCCGCCAGACAGGCAGAGGATTATAAAATCAAAAGTAGTGTTCCCGTCCATCCAATGTCAGTGTTTTGATAAAAGAAGGGGTACTTATTTACTGGAAAAGGTCTGCGTTTTTATTAAAATAAGGGTGCTCTTTTGGCCAGAAATCAGTGCTTTAGGGGTATTTTAGAATTTTGATATCGAGAGTATGCGCCCTCCTCTGTACCTGAGTGCCCCCCCCCCCCCCCCCCCCCCGGGCTGAAAATAGTAGTGTGTCTGATGTTTAGATTTATGAACCTATCGAGCATCGTTGGCAAGGCTGAAAATAAAACACCGCATGCATGTAAAACACTTCGTTCCTATGCCTTGCACGTTAGGGAACTTCTTTATCCCAACCAGTAAATGGCATGTGTATCATACTTTAAGTTGTTAGTTTTTTGTGTCAATTGTCAATCAAAAATGGTAACTTATAACTTTTAGAAAGAATTGATAGTTAACTAAAACTAAATATTTTTGCATATTCTGCCTTTATCAGTGCTCTAACTTTAGAAATATGTTATCGTATATTTAACTAAATCTCCATCCTCAATTTCTCTAAATAAGACATGTTGAAATAAAGGACAAGCTATTACCGAGGAAATATCTAATACATAAGAATGCTTACAATCGATTATGATTTGTATCGATGTAGTTTACGTTATCGCACGACAACAATTGAATGAATCAAAACAAGAAACGAACCCAAAAGAACCATCCAAGCCCAGCCTTTGTCAGGAACCATCGTTTTAGTTGAAAATATAAGTCGTTGTGAAGAAAATGTCACTTGTAAATTCTTGGTAGACTATTCCTCTTGTCCGACAGAAGTGTGTATGACCGATACTTCAAGTGACAGTAGATAACAACGTGTGTCGTGTGACGTCACGATTGCTGTTATCGGTGACACAATGTGGACCGTTCTAAGATAAATGTGAAAGATGGTCAACTGGTCATCCGTGTCATCCGGGGTTACATTATGTCGTTTTTAATCATCACTTACAAACACACAATGGAATGAGAAGGTGAAAGATCCCAAGCTCTTCCGTCTAACGGGAGGGTATGTAAAAACTAAGATAAACTCCATAGAGGAGCATATCAAACATGTAGACTAACTATCAATAAGAAATAGAAAAATAATAATGATTTAATGTATTGGATAAATGAAAACATGAGATAAAAAGATGAAAGAAAGAAAAATCCAAGATGACCGCCTTAGATTGCTTTTCTAAATGACCCTTGACCTTTGCATATCTTTGTAAATTCACTGAAGTCTACACGTGACTGTTACATGTGAGTATGGCATGATCGTAAGGCCCTAGGCCTGTCCCATGACGTCACTACAACCGTCCCCAAGTGTCCACCAGAATGAGTATTGACCCTTTAATGCTATTTACAGCGGCCACAACACCTTGACAATTTTTTATAGATCTTTCAGCCAAAGACATTTTGGGGGGAAAATCTAGGAGAATTCTTTATCATATCATACTTAAAACCTAAAAAACTACAGACGACAATTGTAAATGTTAATCTCACATAACTCATAACCACTGAAAAGAAGGGGGGGGGGGGGACAACCGAACTTTTATCGAGGAATATTTTATGCTCAAGTAACAATTTCAATTTCAGAATGATGGTCCTTAACAAAAACTATAGACCTGGGTGGTTTGTATTTTGTCTGAGTTATTCCATATTGCAGAAAAAGCACCTGTATACATATATAGAAAAGTGAGATAGGAGCCCTAAGTCTCTACCTGTAAATCTAACGAAATAGGGCATAACTCACAAATTAAAAATGGACTGTAATCAACAATTGCGATTAACGTATCTCATTCCCGATTTTCAAAGAGAAAACGTTGTTTATCTGTGGATAACTTAAGAAACGTCAGGTGAGGACCATTCCTATAAAATACGAGAGCAGCTGGACTGTTTATGTCTCGCGAGACGTGTATTCTCGGTGGCCTGCACCCCTTGTCAGGCTGAGCCACAGTGCTGTCTGTTATCAGAACAGTGAAATTCGGAATTTCGATTTTTCGTCACTGTTCTCTGCAATAACGTGGCTAATTCGTGACTAGCCATTTGGAACTGGTGGAGGAAACCGGTGTACACGGCGAAAACCACCCCCAACCCCAAGTCACTGGCAACTTTGTAACATAACCCGGCAGGTATTCGAACCCAGGCAGTGGTGAGAGAAAACTAGCAGTCAGTGGCAACGCTTCAGACCACTAGGCCATCAGGGCAGGCCCTTATAAGAATCGTTGGCAAACATGTGGGAGTATATCACATTCTTCAAAAGGTATATAGTATACGCTGCTTATGTTGAAAGTCGACTACATGTAGATCGCTTTATATTCATAAATATATATATGGCTTATGTTATTTGGGCCCTTAGAAACGTCTATGGCTGGCCAGATTTTAAATATTGTGCATTGCATGTAACTGATATCGTAATCTGGAATTGACAAAAAATATCAACAACAACAATAACAACAACAACAGCACAACACAACACAATAAGAGAGACACAACAGCAAAACCAGGCACAACAACAACAACCACAACAAAACAACAACATCAGCAACTAAAAGAACAACAACTACAACAAAAACAACAACAACAACAACAATAGAAACAACTAGGGAGTCAATGGTGATTGTTCTATTTAAATTTGCTATATAAAATACATTATATTTATTTTAGATTTCACTCATCATACAATATCGTAATTAATCCACTCAAGAGTGTGTGAACAAAACCATAAACACACTTGCAACGCTTCTTCAGTACATTCAATGTGCGGGCGAAAACAATGGCTACTGTGGACTACTACGTGTTATATATAGTCTAGGTATAAGTTTAACTAAGTGTAGTAGTCCATGTGCGGATGTTTGGTCAACAGATACGGCTGTTACTTATGGTATGGGTCAGGTGCACAAGTGTTATTTTTACCCGCTGTGAACGGACCTAAACCGGTTACAGAACAGGTATAACTCACATATATACGTTTCTGCATCATGTAACTACATCAGTGACTTATACAACTAAACTATATTCTCCCTGACTACGTGTAATGAGACCAGTATCACCTCTTTGATTACATAAACTAGTTATAACACAAATGTTAATCTGCTATCTTCATCTAAGATTCTACATAAGCGTGAGTGTCCACTCGTTGCATGTTTTCAATCACGAAAACCTCTGTCGCCAGATTACGTGATGAGGACTCCAAACCGGTATCGTTGTTAAAGAGATAATGAGCGCACCACTATTGTTTAGCTAAGGTCGGGTCCAGGGTACGAGAGGCAGATCAGCTGGTGTACCCTGAAGCCAGAATTACTTAGGAAACATCCGCGCATGCGCAGACCTAGCGGGTCTGGCAGCTTCCAGGACTCGCAACAAGGGGGGCGTGACACCTTGGGTTTGGTCATCTAAGGTGACACACATCCATATATAGTAGGCATCCATATATACTCGGCCAGAGCCAGGAAAGGAGGTAGGACAAACAGTATTTTCTAATCGGTGAGTTGCATCCTATACAAATATAGTTGTTCAACATAGAAATCACGGATGATCCTACTTTTCCTCAAAATTGTAGTAGGCATCCTATCAGAATAGTAGAACAACTTGTGGATCAAACCAGAGAGCAATAAATATCCGCATATCCGTCTAAGATGAAACGTATATCTAAATGGTGTAATACTTCAAAATGTTTCTGATTCACATTTTCAATCTTTTATTCAACTACTGTGAAACGTACGTGCTAGTTTTGGCACTCAGAAGAATGTGAAGAGCACAATGTGCACGGGTGCTTTATCATGCACATAAGTTATCAGCTATTTATGCAACTTACCAAATTCACTTTTAAGAAGTTATTTCAACCAATTTGGGCATTCTCATGATAACATATCCGCACCTTAGCTTTTATGGCCCGCAAAAAACTTAAGCAGTAAGGAATATGAAATTTACTTCTTATTGGGCATAGTCAATAATACTCCTAAGGTTACTCTGAACCTGCAGTGGCCACCACCTTTGTAAGTAATGAGAGTATGTCATTTGAGTGAGAAGTTGTAAATATTGAAATGAAATAGAGTATGGTTTGACAAAGGGCGGTTGGCTACGAATTTTATTCTCTACCTGATTACACTCAAGAATATCGAGATACACCTATATGATTATGCTGCTGTGATGTATATTTTTGGATAGGGCTTTTAACTTTAACTAGGTCTCTAGGTATCCAGGTGCTAATCACCTTAACCCTTATGCTGGTGGTGGCTAATTTTGTCAAAATAAAAGGATGCAAAAAAGCTTAAAAAAATAACTGAAAAACCTGGCATATGGGTACTCATCTGAGAGAGCGCAGTAAGACCAATCTAATGAATACCAACATGACAGGGTTAAGATGGTTTTCATCCCTGTGCTTTGGATGAAGGTAGCCTTATCATTTGAAGAGTTAAGCAAGATGTTTTACCTCCGTGACGCTCATCTTGACCTTTTACATTTATGTGACGCCTATAGAAGTCCCAGTCTGACCCTGCGCGTGGGAATACTCACCCGTGAAAGTGGTAGAAAAGTCCATTGAAAATAACCCCGTTTTCACGAACTTTGCTTTTATTTGACCCTTCTACCCCCCCCACACACACATATATATGTATATATATATATATATATATATATATATATATATATATATATATATATATATATATATATATATATATATATATATATATATATATATATGCTCTATCAACTTTGAGAGAGAGAGAGAGAGAGAGAGAGAGAGAGAGAGAGAGAGAGAGAGAGAGAGAGAGAGAGCTCCTGGATTAAGACATTGCTAGTATCATATAAGCATTTGATGACTTAAATGCGCTTTATTATACGCTTAGATATCTTTTTACCTCAACCTATATCCATCAAGATTTCCTCAACAAGGTATCGCCTGTTACTCATATACTTATGAAAATAACTAGGGAACGAAACAGATATTCACAAAAACGTTAGAAGAATGTTGTTGTTAAGCTTATGATCGACATTTTCCTATTCAAATGATTTTGTTAGAAAATAATGGCAAAATTTTCAGTCTTGTTTGGATCGCTCTGGATAGTAAATGGTTAAGACAGGCGCAAGGAAACGCCTTGTACACTTTCGTGTGTAGTTCATATTTGAATAAGGAAGCCATAGTGTAGACAAACTTAACGGGAATTGCGTGCAATCTTTGAAATCAATTTCTAAAGAGAGATCTTAGATAGTAAGCATATATAGAAAACGATGTACTATTTTTGGAAATTGGCAAACAATTTCCCACGGGTCATTATTGTGGAAATTAATCCACCATTACGAAATGAAAACTGTTATTTACCACACATTTGCCATTTTCACATAAAGCTGTGTAATATTAGTCCTTAAAAGTCTTATTTTTGTGGTCAAAGATTTGTATAAGACCAGTCTCAGAAATGAGCCTCCGAATCTTTTGAAGTATTTATCAAGTATCACCACTGTCCGGATTCGAATCCCACCAGAGGCATGTGTGAAAGTTGCCAGTGACTTGGGGTTAGGCAGGGATGTTCGCCTGGCACTCTGGTTTCCTCCAATAATCACAACTGGCTAGCCATGACATTGGTGAAGTATGGCGGAAAAAATGACGAAAACAAAGTTTCAAGTTTCACATTCTAACACATTACAGACTTGGGTAAGGAATTTGACCTGAGGGCCAAACTCTCTAGTGAAACGCATTGATGGTCAAGGATCATCCATTCACATAGGCGGTCAAGGAGCGTGGAAGAGATGTCATCTGATGAAAGGATTGATTTTGAAATAGCTCAGGGTTCGGTAATACATCATTAGCCTGTGTGAAGGTGTCCTCAATGCGAATAACGACACTTGTCCCGCGGGCATTCTGTAATACTTATGGTGGCTTCCACGTATGAATCAACACCTTGTGCCACAATCTCTTTTCTGGGTTTGTACTTGATATATCAATTGTAGTAGAGGCTATGGAATTTGAAATTTCCGGGTTTCTTTATATTTTCTGCCAAATTGAGGCTAAGTTGTGACTAGCTAATTGTAGCTGGCGGAGGAAACCGGAGTACCCGGCGAAAACCACCACCTAACCCCAAGTCACTGGGAACTTTCTCACATGCCCCGTGGATTACGGAATATGGCATTAGGAAGTTTTAGGAAGATTTTTTTCACTTTTTCTGCATTATTGCAGATTAACTGTGACTCATCTTTTGTATATGATTTATTGCCCACTTAAACCATCTCCTAATCCTTTGTCAAGGGTAACCTCCTCTACATGGGATTGGACCCTGGAAATAAGGGTAGACGGGAATTTCGTTTTCCATCACTCTTTCCTTCCATATTGTGGCTAAGTCGTGACTTGAAGGTTGAAAATGATTGAAGAAACCAGAGTACCGGGTAAAAACCAACACCTAACCCTACGTCACTAGCAACGTTCTTATATGGCCGGGTGGAATCCGACCACAGCCAGTGGTGAGAGATAGCACACCGTCAGTGACAACGCCTTAGACCACATGGCCATCAGGGCAGGGACAAATGGAAGTTAATGGAATGAATGAATAGGTGCTTATAAAGGCACATCGGCACACAAAGGCCATGTAGTGCCATAGAATCTTGATAAAACAACGGTCCTTTGTTATTGTATAAACAAACAACAAATCAAAGGAAGTTAATGGCAACAATGCCTTAGGCCAGGCCTGTCTAGTCATTGACGAGGGCAGACGTCCATTAAAGAGGGATTAAGAATTCGTGATTTTAAACAGGCTTCTTAATTACGTACTGTCTAGGCAATTTCTCAAACTTTAGACTAATCTCTTGATTACATAGCGTATAGTCAGAAGAGTCGAATGTATCGGTTAGTACTAGACTTTACATGTGAAATGTGAGTTCTGGCCAAAAAAACGGATCTGATGTAACTTCTATCACAATTTGAATGTCCCGGCAACTTGGTGACCGAATTTTAAAGACCCTACAGTTACCATGATTTTCAAACTATATCTGATATCAGAGATTCTTTGAATGAAGATTTATAGATACCTGTGAATTAACCCTTAACATTTTTACAGTTTGGGCTATCTTCATTATTTCACAGCTCTCTCACTTGTCCAGCTTCTTTATTTTCTGTAACGGTTATACATATTATCCCCGGGGGGGGGGGGGGGGGTGGGGGGGGGGCACTTGGGTATTTAGGGGGGTGCATACGTTCGTTATCAAAATTTAAAAATACCCCTAAAGCACTGATTTCTGGCCAGAAAAGCACCCTTATTTTAATAAAACGCTGATCTTTTCCTCTAAATAAACACCCCTTCTTTTATCAAAAACACTGACATTGGATGAACGGGAACACGTATTTTAACTTAAGATTTTATAATCCTCTGCTTGCTTAGCGGCAGCAAGTGGCGGCAGCAAACTCGTAAGCCCTGAGTCATTTCGGGAGTCACTCGGCGTCAGAGCTGCGTATATTTCGTGGATTGTAAGGGGATTTTGACCCCCATACTTCGTACCTGGGTACAAGAAAGTACCCTTCTTTTACAAAATCGCGGACATGCGGAGGTCTTAAAAAAAGACCCCTTTTTCCGCGAAATACGTAACGAAGGTGCGGCCCCCTTCTGTACCTGAGTGCCCCCCCTGGGATATTATCGTGAATAACATCGATGTGCCTCTTATTTTCCCTCATAGTTACAAGGCCTACTCCTGCCTAGACAAGCAGCATATAACAATTGTGCAACTTTTTTTTTTATTTCTAGGCTTTATTTCTCATCCCACGCATTGTGACATATTACTCAGAGTCATAGTGTGGACTCAGGAAATGCTATACCATTGTTGTCGTCATACGGGTCCAAAGTACTAGAAAAGCTGAACAGAAAGCAGATTTTTCATCACACGTTACTTGTTACAAACAGAACTTGTTAAGATGAGTAAGGACTCGCCTCGCGTTCTCATCATTGGTGCAGGGATAGCAGGCCTGACCGCGGCCAGAACTCTCATCCAAGGCGGAATAACCGACGTCCAAATCTACGAGGCCAGGGACCGGATAGGGGGCAGGACAAATACAATTCCACATGGTGAGTTGCATGTCTTAGTTTATGGTCATGTATATTGGTACAGAGATAAAGGGTTACTGGAAGCTAAAGGGATTGAAGGGTAAAATATAATCTTAAGAGTCTTGTGTACAAAAGCAGAGGGTATAGAGAAGGACTTGTTGGAAACCTAAGTTAAGGTAAGGTAAAGGGATAAATAGTTACAGTGATATATATATATATATATATATATATATATATATATATATATATATATATATATATATATATATATATATATATATATATATATATATATACTGTTAAGTTAGAAATATTAGCCAATCCACATTTCGCAAATTGATCCGTTTTTCAATAAAAGCACATCGTAGTATTTGCGTGTGGTCCATCACCAAGAGCGCCATCTGCCGACCTATATAGGAACTAGACCTGGCAGTTCATGCTGATGAACGTCCAAATGATTGCTCGCATATACCTAATCAAAGACACTCCACTGAAAAAACAAAGGAATTCATTTAGCGATCTGCACAGATCTCCGCTATGAACATACACTGACAGATCAGTTCACTCAAACGACAACGAATATCACTCACATCCCTTTTTGTTCACTCGGTGCAATTGACTAGAAGTCATCCATATGCCAATCGTGCATTTAATGCGATTAGCTTTGTCCATTTGTTTGCATGCATCTCAAAACTTGAAAGTGTTGCTCTTATTGCCATTAAATAGTTAAAATGAAGTATTGTCTAATCCAAGTAATATATATATATATATATATATATATATATATATATATATATATATATATATATATATATATATATATATATATATATATATATATATATATATATATATATATATATATATATATATATCATGCAAACAAATAATTACAGATAAAATCCTGGCCAGCCATTTGACGTGTGAACAGAGGCGATCGAATCCAATGAGCCGACTGAATAAGTGCACTATATCTACGATGTAAACTAGGCTAGCTATTATTGTTGGCCTTACACAGATGCTTATACAACTTAGCTATGTTTTGCCTATTATAATGTACGTGATGACTACTCATATCAATATTTCTAAAATTATTTTCGTCATTCTTTTTTTCTTAAATCAGGTGGAAGTTTTATTGATGAAGGTGGCCAATGGGTCTTAGGAGAAACTGGGAACCCAATTTTCGAATTGGCCAATGCGCATGGTTTGGTGGAAACCCCTGTTCATGGACTATTTACCCAAGAGAACACTCTGTACCTAACCCAAGATGGTGAAATACTTGACAGCACCATTTTAGAAGAAATCCAGACTTTCTGGGAGACAACTGGGGATGAAGCATTGGACCGACCGCTTGGAACTAGTGGTGACTCTATGAAAACATTTTTCGATGATAAGTTTAATGAATTATTCAAAATTTCCCGCAATGATTCAGATATAAATCGCACAAAGAAAGCAGTATACCAATCATTACAGCGTTTAGAAAGCATCAACTCTGCAGCAAACTTTAATCATGTTTCACTTGGGTCATTGAGGACTGAGCATCTACCAGGCCACGAGTGTCTAGTCCTTAAAACAGGGTACAGACCAGTTCTGGATATAATAGCCCAGCCAATTCCTCGTGAGTCCATTCATTTGGATTCACCCATCGCAAAGATCTATTGGTTGCCTGATAGCCAGAGCAATGATAGTGCTGTTGCTGTAGAATTTGAGTCTGGGAATATGGTTGCAGGTGATCATATCATATGTACCATTCCTGTTGGTGTTTTCAAAGAAACTGCTTCCCACCTTTTTCAACCCTCCCTCCCTGCTGAACAAATGAAACTCCTTGAAAGAATTGGATTTGGAACTCTCAACAAAATCTTCCTAGAATGGGAAACGCCATGGTGGGACACAACTGCTAGCACCGATTGGTGGATCTTCGTATGGAGAGAAGATATGTCATTGGAGATTGAACGTTTGAAAGACGAGAGTTACTATAAACAGGTATGTTATCCCTTTTGCTATTCTCTTCTCTTCTGTGGTTAATGTAAGACCACTCCCAAAGCGAATGGCCGCTGGATCCCAAGCGGGTTGGCCTGGTTGCTATATAAATATGAGGCATTGTAGATGGCTGTCTATGGTTCTGTAACTAAAAGATCCTTTGGAATTTTTCGTGAAGAGAAGGGAATTTCTTCCCCGTTCCGAGTGTCTATCTCGTCGCGATATGACCTAAGCTGTTGAAAGCCACACAAAGACCCATTCATTCCTTCCTCTCTTTGCTACCCCAACAACCGAGTTGAATAGCACACTTTAATTCCACCTTTCCAAGTGCTTCACCTTAAAATGTGTGCACGGTTTGACTCCTTGATGCATGTGGTTCATTTCTCAGTAATATTTTTAGTGTAAATTTTCTTTATATATGTTTCTTCAGTTATAAGGATTATCATGATCTAGTCTACAAATGGCAAATAGGCAGGTATAACTAGACACACACACATAATAATGATAACAATTATTAATATTTGATATAGTGCTATATATATATATATATATATATATATATATATATATATATATATATATATATATATATATATATACATATATATATATATATATATATATATATATATATATATATATATATATATATATATATATATATATATGTATGGATTTTTTCCAGAATGCAGGCAAAGAATGGTTCCGTCAAATATGTGGATTCTGTAGAGTACCAAGTCAACCAAACAGTCTGGTCGGTTTTATTGGAGGTGATGCAGCAATAACCTTTGAGGAGATCCCAGAAGATGAAGTCATTGATGTATGCACAGCACTATTTCGCAGATTTACTGGGGATTCCAAGATTCCAAGACCTACATCTTTGCAAAGGTGTGTTATTTAAACCGTTTCAGTGATTTGCATGGCACTCACACATTAGGTATATCTTGTTGAAATATGCTCATGTCCATATCTCTCTTTACTGATATCTGATTGAATACATAACACTTATGTCTGCTCTTATTTGACGTTACATAAAGCTACCCCTGGAGGAACTTGTAACCTATGTTTTGTCAGCAAATGCAAAATACATGAGGCAATCGTCATTGATTTACTACAGATGGTAAATTCAAAAGGTATTCAAACATTTTAACAGTTCTAATCTGATCTAAACAAAGAGCATTGTTATAAATCTAACCTGATACTAATAGTGACTCTGCTTAAATGTTTGGTAGTAATGATGTATTAATGAGAGTGACTTTATTTTAGATCCAAATGGGCTAGTGACCCTTACTCTAAGGGGTCTTATGTGTACCATAAAACACATGCACAGTTTGAAGATTGTGATTCGCTGGCAAGTCCCCTACCAAGCCCCCAGGTAATAATTTATGATTTGATATCATTTGAACAATGGAATTCTTACACCGCTATAGTATACAGTATATTAACTAATTGTTCTGTGGGATCAATATATGTCCATAGTGCTTTTTGTAGGTGTTAATGGCGTAGAAAATATGATTTATGAGAATATGGACCTGCACATTTAACAAATCTTCTCTTTATCATTTGTGAAAAACAATATGCATTTTGGATCCATACCATGCCGCTGAGGCTTCTGTGTAAAGATGACATATAACACCATTCATAATTTCAAAACTTTAGAATTTTTCCACAAAAACTTGAAAATATTATTTTGAAATCCATTGAATCTTAAATTATAGCTAGTCTATTAGAAAATAACCTTTTTCCAGATTATATTCAGTAAGTAGGAAATGGGACACACTCAATCCAATTATCTAATCAAGGGAAGAAACGAAAAGTAGCATACATAAGCACCCTTCTACCAGTTTAATTGTGCTTAAAATGTCTTTTCATTGACAACATTTTTTATACACTAGTTAAAGAAGGCAACATATTATACTTAATCTTTAATTGAATTGTTTCTCACTTTCAGGAACCATTGTTGCAATTTGCTGGTGAAGGTTTCATCTCTAGATTTATTGGAACAACCCATGGTGCCTTCCTTTCTGGACAAAATGCTGCCCAAGTTATCCTCAATGCTAATGTTACTCCTGATAGTAATAATAATAGTGAAAAATAAGAAGTGTGGTGTTGTCTAAAGGAGTGCTACTTTCATTTGCATTTGGAAATCAAGTGAAATTATGTGCAGAATCTCAAACTAAATCGTCTTCCTTGTTGATTAACTGGTGAAGGCCTCTAAGAACAGATGATTTATAATTTGTCATCATCTGTGACTGCCCTTGCAATATTGATCTAGACATTCTGAAACATGCAGAGGCGCTCACCTGCAACTGCAAAGCAATTAATCATGATAGAAATAATGTGATGCTACTTGTTATATTGTTGCACTCTTACTTCTCTTAGTATTGATATTCTCTTTTTCAACCTTTATTGCTTATTCTAACTACTTTTGATACTTGTGCTGACACATTATAAGTAAAGGAACAAGAAACGTTTGGCACATGAATGATATTTGTTAAACATTGCTTTTTCCTGCACCAGCTGATGTCGTGTATTAATTTTGAATCAACACAAACATACGTTTTGCAGTGTGCGTATGCTCAATAGAGAACTACAGAATGGTTGCTGTAAACTGTGATGAGCTGCCCCCTATTGGGCATTACAAAGTAATGGAACACAATATATAACTTATGTATGTATATTTATGGACTGTTATCTCTCAATTACAAAAAAAATACTCTTACAAGAGTGTTATAGTCATAAAACAAGTTGTTTACAACGAAAAATGATCAAAGAATTAATAGATAATAGGAATGTCCGGACTTAAAGAGGATAAGGAACAGATATAACTGACAGAGGAAACGCAGAAATATATAAAAAGGGCCTTCTCTTTTGGCCAGTATAATGAATAGGAGTATTCTTAAGAACCAGAATGTCTCTATTCAGAAGCCTAGGAGCGAAAAATCTCTAGAGGGTAGAGAGACGGCTTCATATTAGAGAATGTCCTACAATATATGGACAACTAAACAAAGTATAATGATAACATTTAAAAAGTAGATAAACAGGGTCGTATGGTGCGCTGGCGCGGTCAGTTAAAGCTGACGCACCTGTTCTTCCTGTTGCGGCGTCATCACAGAAGGATACCGTCTTAAAGCTGTAATGCCTACTCCATAATAACGAGCGAAGCTCGGTAGCTACTTAGCTACCTCATTCCTGTCAGAAGTACGATGGCCTGCAAACTCTATCAACCAAACTTTCGTACATCCGGGTCACTGCTGTTAAAGGAAGTGCTTTTCAGTAAAACTAGTATCTACATAGCTCCCAACACATGCTAGCACCAAGAGTGGAAGATTGAATCTATGTTCAGAGCATTGCTCGTTGTCGAAGGCATGCTTCATCATATTATGGAACTGGAGAATGGTTACCATAAACTGTGATGTGCTGCCACCTATTGGGCAGTACAAAAACAAAATAACCTAGCATAAGGCAGCTCAACTTCAAATAATGGTTTGACACATACTGTTTTGTATACATCCTGTACATTTTTACTAGCCCACTATACAATTGGAAGTTATTTTTACAAGATTAAAACCGTACTCACATTAAAGTTGAAAAACTACATTTAGCCGGCTAATAGAACAATGCATTTGATACTTTTTGATGCAAAAACCTTCTTATAATTCATTTTTAATTGTGAATAACATATTGTGTATATTGTCTGTTGTAAATAAGGTTATGAGGAAATGTCCTTGGGTAAGCCTGTGATTTTCTCACGGTATGTAATTTATCCACCAAAACAAATTAGTTTGTCTATAACACTACTGAGAATTTATAACTTTGCATGTGCAGGTGTATTGCTCCGCATATTATAAAGCGGAACATATGATGTTGTTTCATATGAAAACAACCTATAAGAAGAAAATAGGTGCGATTAACTAGAATTAGAATCATAGTTTAACATATTCTACAATTTTCATACTTATATAATATGACATTTTAACCAAAGTCGATTGTTTATTTTGACTTTTGACTGATTGCTATATTTTTATCACGATGAATGTGATGTTTATGTTTCTTAGGTAAACCCATTTAAGTTTTCTGTACTTTCTGAATTTCATTAAGATATATACTTTGCATGATGATCTGTAACATATGTTTATTACTAGTATGGTGGCAGATAGCAAATCGCAATGATACTATGATAAGAAAGTGTGAAGTTTAGGGCTGATTAATCTGTAAGGTTAGTGACTTGAGATGTGATGATTACAGATTGAGAGACGCCTCTCTGAGTCCGAAGATGTGTGATAACCTAGCTATAGAAGACCCGAAACACGTTATCATGCAATGTTAGTATTCATCCGAAGAAACAGGCTTGATGTCCTTGGAAGGAAGGAGGGTTTGGGGTTTTCAACAGCTTAGGTCATATCGCGATGAGATAATAATCCGGAACCGAAGAAACTCCCTTTTCTTTAGGAAGAGTTCCACGGGGTCTTTCAGTTTTAGAAGGAAAATAGAAAGTCCTCCACAACGTTGCACATTTATATAGCGACCACGCCAATCCGCTATTTTGGGGACCCAAGGGGTCTTTCAGTCGCAGAAGGAAAATAGACAGTCCTCCACAACGCCCACATTTATATAGCGACCAAGCCAATCCGCTATTTTGGGGACCCAGCGGAGACTCGAACCTGCGAATCCACGTTTGGGAGTCAGGTCTCATGACCACTAGGCAAGGGTGGATCCCTCTCAGACCTAGAGAATATGGAAGACAGTAATAAATGGTAGTTAAATTATAAAGAATTCAGGTCACCTGGTATGGACGATTCATTGTAATCTGGTAGATGGCCGGCGATGATCTGAGATGATACGATTCTGCCGCAGCACATGTATATACGATGTACAGAAAGTTTATAAAAGATGGGCGAGGACAGGGTAATTTGCTACCAAATTCTCATAACATTCGTAGAGAATATCACTCCATTTGCCAGGAAGTTGATTGAGATAGAACCTCAACCCATGCCAGTGTTGTGCTAATAAAGGCCTATTTTGATTTATCGCTCCGTCAAATCTTTAATTTTCTTGTATCTATTTGTTGACTATGTAGAGTGGTAACGGTGAAAGTATTTTTCAGTTATACTTTTCTGCTTACATTTCATTATTGTATGTATCTTTTTCTTATTTTATTTCATTTATATTATTTGTATGGTTGTATGGTTTTGTAACTCTATTACAATCAATAAACATACACATTTTACAAATAACTTTGATTTAGTTATAGATTCATGGATATCCCTATAAATTAAACCCTAAATCCATTATATTGTCATATTAATGGCACTATTAATGCTTGTTTAGTTTCATTTTGAATATGGCATCATAGATTTCGACGCATATGTTGAACATAATCCTGATCTTACAAATACATGTCTTCCTCTTTTCAGATAGAATGCAACCTATATTCTATTTTCCCATTGTTTCTCTCTTTGTTAAGGCCCCTTTATCTCTGAGCAGAATTCCATATCTGTATTATATACATACGGTATAGTATATAATAAATGAAAGGTCTTTTGATGAGAAATATTATAGCTACAATAAATGCACGCTCCCAATAATTTAGGGTGTAAAACGTATGAGGTACAAAACTGGCAATAAACATGCATACTGTTTTCAAACGGACCTCCTACCCACATAAACAAATCCGATACCATTCGATTTTAAGAAGAACATTTCATCATTTCATTTTCATTTTTCCACTTAAATAGGAAAATGTTTTTTTTAAGGATCCTTTTAAGTGTGCCGACTGTTTGATTTTATACAGAAAAATGGTGTTGTTTTCTGGTTTTAAGCGTGTTTTACAAACACGTCTCTTTGTAATAAATGTCTTATTTTTCAAATTACTTTTACCTACTAAGAACATGTTTAGATATAGTAATATGTTCTTCAAAATTCAAGCGATAGCATAAACCCCACCTATCAACAAAACTACTATATTTATGAAGGAAGTTTTAAAGGGTTCCCTACATGGGCAATGCGTGTGATGTATCTAAGGCATATATGGCCAATCCAAGAACGTAATCATTTTGTTCATTTCTCTAAGAATAATTTTTTAAGAAAAGGTCAAAAAATAGGCGTTCTGGATGTTCACCCTCATACTGTACACGGCTTTAGTTTGGAGTGCTAAAAAATCGCTTTACAGCACTGCTGGAGGGTTTTTGTGCAACTTTAAATTCGCGAATTAAAGCACTAAAATTACAAATATACAAAGCAGGATATATATTTGAAGAATGTTATTTTGGCGCATTCAAATTGGGGAGCGTGAAAATAGCAAAAATTAATTGCCTGCAAAGATACCAGTTATAAAGTATCCTCTTTGGAGATGAAAGCACCTGATCTGGACACTGAAATGCCTTTGTATAAGGGTGTAACCAGTCCTTCTCCTGCTCTCTCTGGATTTTCGATTAAGTAATACTTTTTGTATGGGGTATCGGGTTCGGACTCCTTTTGTTTTTCTTCTCTGGTTAAAGATGTTATCCGCAATATATCCAGCATAATGTTACCATGATTCTGTTTTTGATTTCCTGCATTTGTGTTATTAGTATGATTTTGTAACCGAATGTTACAGCAAATACTACTACTACTACTGCTGCTGCTGCTGCTGCTGCTGCTGCTGCTGCTGCTGCTGCTGCTACTACTACTACTACTACTACTACTACTACTACTACTACTACTACTACTACTACTACTACTACTGGTAGCCCGATCGAGGATGGTAAGTCATAACAAAGGCAACATTGGTTAATTAAACTATGTTTATACATTATTTAATGAGTATTTACAATATGCCATTCTGTGCATTTACAATGACAGTGATGTACACAATACATCCAACACGACTCACAAATACACACTTTGTGAGCTACAATGGCTATGTGCTTTTGATACAAAAAGACAACCAGTTACAGCAAATCACAGACCATCTAGAATAGTATATTCTGATACCTATGTCTTTAAGGGATGTGTAGTTTTCTAATGAGACATTATCTCTGTTTCATATTTTTCTCAAAAAGTGCCTTTATGTACTTCTTTTCTTATGACATATCCTTATATGAGAGAGAGAGAGAGAGAGAGAGAGAGAGAGAGAGAGAGAGAGAGAGAGAGAGAGAGAGAGAGAGAGAGAGAGAGAGAGAGAGAGAGAACACATGATATGTGTTTATGTGGGGAAAAAGGGAGAGCTTTACACCTGTTATTTGTATAACATAAAGAGAAAAGAAAGAGATGTATGTTTGTAAACTGAACGTGCTTGAGAGTAAATATCAAATATTTGTAAGTGTTAAATATCTGTAGGAGGGTTGTCTGTGTGAACGTGTTTGTGCGTGTGTGTGTTTGCAAGAGAGAGAGAGAGAGAGAGAGAGAGAGAGAGAGAGAGAGAGAGAGAGAGAGAGAGAGAGAGAGAGAGAGAGAGAGAGAGCAGAATTGAGTTGGACTAGCTACTGATATGCAATATAGAATCTTACTTGAGGTAACATACCGTTATCCATTATCACCTTAATTCACAAAGGCACGTCACAATAACTTTTGGCAATTGAACAGAAGACGACTCATATATAATACATATAACTCTATTATATGTGTAATACATTTTTTAAACTTGTTAACACATCTTTGATACAATAAAAGTTTGTTTTTAAAACATGTGAGTTACATAATGACTTGCATTGGGCAAGACAATTAAGAAAGATCTTTAGTAATGTGATGTTTGCCTTGCCACACTGGTGATACATGTATCATTGTAATTATTTCAATTACGATAACTTCACTTGTCTACCTCTTACTTATTATTTAACCAGTACAATTTATGAACTTTTTAAATTTCCAGAGATCTTGGGGTATGTATGTAGCATGAAATTTATTGAAAATAGGACATGCACTCATATTCTCTATCGTTCCCAAAATATAAGTACATTCATATTTTTTCATTGGTATACACTCATGTTGCTTGGATAAATAATCTCTTAGATTACTGAGACCAAAGACTGAAACAAGAAATCAATTAAAATATTGGAGAATAATTATATGCATTAGTATATACCATAGACAATGGCAATAAATAGGACATTCATCTCAAATGGAACTTATCTGCCTAATGATTGATGGCGACGAAGCAGGTATGGATGCATGCATGTATGTATATATATATATATATATATATATATATATATATATATATATATATATATATATATATATATATATATATATATATATATATATATATATATATATATATATATATATATATATATATATATGTGTGTTTGTTGTATGTATGTGTTTAAACGCGTGGGTACAGTGTACGTTTTTGTATGGAGGTACGTATTTGTGGAAGTATATATGTATATATGTGCAAGTACTTATTCATGTATCTATTTATCTATGTATATATATATGTATGTATGTATGTATGTACTTATTTAGGCATTTTATGTATCCTTGTATGTATATATGTATATTTCTGTGTATGCTTGTGTTATTTCTCTAATGCCAACGTTGCTGTTTCGTTGTTAAATCTATTTGAATAAATGCAAAGTTGCTGAATGATGGCAATTTCTATTTTAATTCAGTCAGGATAATACCACTTGAAATTGAATGGAAAAGACTATTTGTTAGAGATACTTTGACTTATGATAATGTAAACTGCAGAAAAACGATATTTGATGTAGATAGACACGGTTTCTTAATGATCTAGATAAACAATAAACACATCTGATAAATCGACAATTGGTTATTTGAGAAGCTTTAAATAAACTGGCAAGTCAGTATCAAATCAGTATCCGGTAACATATATAAACACTTAGTCGAATTTCGTTATGATATTTACCTAATGAATAAATCAAAATCACATTTTTTCCTGATAGCCCACACTCATTTATCTATACAAATATTATTAGTTGCGCCGTTTGAAAGTGAGGTACAGCATAACATTCGCTGGAAGTCATTGGTATCCCACTCCACCTGACCTGATAAGCGAAAAAAGGTAATTTCTTTACATATATAATATATATATATATATACATATGTATATATATATATGTATATATATATATATATATATATATATATATATATATATATATATATATATATATATATATATATATATATATATATATATATATATATATATATATATATATATATATATATATATATATATATATATATATACATATATCAGGATTTGACATAAATGTTGCTCATCAAAGAACAGTTTCCTCCAAAATGGTGACACACACTTCGTCGCTTGTGCTGCCGCGTATTTTCACTGAGTTGCCGTTTGCATTCGGGAAAGTGGCAGACTTATGTATTTTCCTCTTTTCACAGTACTGGCAGAGAATGATCTTGATAAACATTCGCCTGAAAGTCTTGTTAAATATCGTGTAAATTATCGGGTTGATTGTACTCGAAACGTAGCCCAGCCAGAGGAATATGGAAAAAAGTAGGTCACTGATGACGCATGTTTTGCATAACGCAGTCAAAACATTCACTGTAAAAAACGGCAGCCAACACAAAACAAATATGATGAAAATAATAGCGAGCACTTTTGCTGCTTTTTGTTCAGTTTGCACACTCGTTTCTTTAGGTTTAATCACATCCTTGTTCTTGGGCAATAGTAAGCCCGCTGTCCGTAGAGCGAAGCCATGCTTCTGTACGAGAGTCGAAAGTTTGGCGGCATGGTTCGTCGGACCGCCGCCTCCGCCTACGTGGCGCTGTAAGCGGTGGCAATTGTTTTGCTTGGAATTCACTGTAGTACCATGCGCGTTATGCAGTGGTTCCACCTCATCCGGAAGTGCGTCTTGAACGTCATTGTAGTGTTTTAACTTACTGCCTATCGTCTTACCTATCTTACTGTAGCCATTCTTACTCGTGGTCGGCGAGTGTTCACTGTCGCTCAGGCTGGTTCGTCTCGAGCCCGGCCCCCAACTTAACGTCTTTTTATTCGTCTCCTCACCCTTTTTTCTACTGGTCGAGCGTCTAACCGCGACACTCCCGTCCTTACCACTACACAATGCGGCCTGCTTTCGTAACAACTGCACCGTCATCATATTCGTAGACACCATTATTATCAGCGGAATGAAAAATGCAGATATCGAGCCGTAGATTATGAAATAGAAATTTGCCATTCCGCAAATTCCATCGTTCAAAACGTTCCTTTCGTCGATGATACCTAGAACAACAGTAGGACTGGATATCGCCATTGATATTATCCAGACAGCCGCAATCTTAATCACTACGATCCGGGTGGATTTGTTGCGTGTTTTTAAGGGATTCCGTATGCCGAGGTAGCGGTCCAATGATATTGTACACATGTGGAGAATTGATGACGTACACAGCATGACGTCAGCCGTCGTCCATAGATCACACATCACGAGGCCCATTGGCCAATAACCTGAAGATAACAAAAACAATCATACATTTAATACCACTCCAAGATAGATACATATACAGTAGAACCCTAACCTGAAGATAACGAAAACATCATACATTAATCCCACTCCAAGATAGATACGTATACAGTAGACCCCTAACCTGAAGATAACAAAAATAGCATACATTAATACCACTTCAATATAGATGCATATACAGTAAACCCATAGCCTGCACCTGGGGCATGTGAGAAGTTGCCAGTATAGTAGTGTACTGTATGTTTATTGACTGCATCGTAAAATACACAAAACATACGTCATACATTTTGAAAAACGTAATACATACATAAAGTACAAATAGGGGTGAGGCATCCACAGCTATAAACAAAGTACCGTAATTTCGCGTGTATAGGACGCACTTTTTTACACATCATTCCAATGGTATGTTTATAGATTGCGTGACTAGGTATTAAACAAAACAATTAAGTTAATGTTACATTGGAAACGGACAATGAATAAATTCACATCTGGGATAAGTTTTTAGTTACTAAGGGGAATGATATATACATGTACATGAGCTAGACTAAACGTAAGATGTCGTAACTAGGCAGATGCAACTGGTGGAGGAAACCGTAGTACCCGGCTAAAACCACTGCCTAACCCCACGACTGGGCAATCCGGATGGGATTCGAACCCAAACAGAGTACCCATAATGTACCCTTGCAACAATTCGAAATTGCCTGTACGTAGTATTTCGGCCTTTGTACAATGTAGCCTTTCTATACCATGCGTCAGTTGTTCACGATTGCTGGACAGACTATAGGCTAGGTACAATTATAGATAGATGTACAATAATGCACACATAATGTACCCTTACAATACGTTCAAGTTGTCTGTACGTATTCTATAGGTCTTTGTAGCCTTTCTATAACATGCATCAGTTGCTCACGATTGCTGGACAGGCTCTCAGACATATTTGAGGTGTTCAGTTGGCGGACAGCGCCATTTGCTCAAGCGAGGGGCTTGAATGACAGCCCCATAGGCCCCAGTCCCAAGCGTTACATTAACACGTGTTCCGCACCGTTGTTCTCTCGGAGAGAATTGTTTTTCATCGTGTTTAAGCCGTCACCTTCTCGACACGTCATTAGTCAGACTCAACGCCGCACCATCTATTCTTCGCTGGCAGTTAAAGGAGAATGTGTCAAGAGCTTGATATCCAGATGGTCACCACATAGAAAGAAAATCCTGCCTCAGAATAGTGTCCACTCTATACATTTCTAACCCTTAAAATGCTAAGACTACATGTACCTTCACCCAAAGCACAATAACGCAAACATTTTTGAAAAATATCTAATCCCTGTCATGTTGGTACTCATTGGATAGCTCTCGCTGAGTACTCTCAGATAAGTACCATATGCTAGGGTTTTTATTTCAGATTTTTTGTATCATTTTGTATAGGTCAAATTAGCCAACAGCAGCATAAAGGTCAATTTTGAAAACGTTTTTTATTGACTTTATTGTTTGACCGGACCTTAAAAAGTACAATGTGTGAAAATGTTCACACTTTATCAAGATTGAATATATATATATATATTAGACCTGAGGGGTTTCCTACACGCATACAGTACCTCAAAGATCAATGATGTGAAGAGAAGTTTTTCAGTGATGATCAATTTGAGCAATAGTTGCAAAAACACGATAACAATAAAAGGTGGTCAAAGATACATAAGAATGGCAAGAAGTTGACGGTAATAATTTTGATAAATAAGAAATACCAATTACCATTTATCCTTCTACAATAAATTACATTAAAGACCTCACAGAACAATAAGAAATTAAGAATTATATACAAGGAGTGTTCTATTCCACTCGGTACTTATACTCATACATTCTTATCAATCTAACTGGAACTAATCTTCCTTCTGATTTTTATCTAATTCAAAAAACGCCACACTAAACAGTCTCTAACATCTCTAATTACAATGTATATGTATCTATATTCATAGTTCATTGAAAGAATGTTTGTATCTAGTATGATTGTGTACTGTATGTGTGCAGTCAATAAACATACAATAAAAAGCAATACTAAGCCCAACATAATATGGATTTCATGTTTACTTATCCTACTTAAGAGAAATTCCATAATAACTTACATGTACCTCGCAACATCAGAACCTTGTACTAATAATCGTGTTACTTGACCTTAGAATTGATAGTTCTCACCCAATGTATCAATCCTAATCAATATCTCAATTCAAGAACCACCTAATGATTTATTTCTCAATTCACGTGTGTCACGCAAAGTATTCTGCCACTAACCTTACCCTAATGTTATAGCACGTTGACATGGCATTGGCACAGCAATATATTTTTACTATGTCAAGTAAAAGAAGGCCGGTTTGGGATATCATGCAATGCCTTAAGGCCGGAATTCTGCGATTTTGACAAATTTCCAACATCAATATTCTAATCTCAAACTAATTCTATAATCCACTACAGGAGGTAAATGTTTTTCAACCCTCACTTTTAGTGAGTCATCTACTATAGTGAGTCATCTACTAGAGTGCAGACATTAAGTCCTGCACAAGTCGACCGGACGTCTGCCAGTGCCTGGTTGTACAAACACCTATGGCTAACATGTCAATAATAAGCCAAACATATCAGTGACTCACGTAATTTGCGAATCTAAGCTACAATGTAAGTTTAGAAGTATGAATCTTCTGTATCTTGTACAGTCAATAGACTACATATATATATATATATATATATATATATATATATATATATATATATATATATATATATATATATATATATATATATATATATATATATATATATATATATATACAATGGTGTACAGTGCGCTGTAAACAAGCACTCCTGAGGATATCAACCCCATCAATAGAGAACTATAGGTTGACACTTCTTATCCTGCAGTCACGTGGAGGGGATGTGCATGGCATAAAAGCTTCACAAATTTCCAACAACTTTCTTTCATTATCATAAGTGCAATGCTGAATGACTTTGGCTTTGATAATACCATATGCAGAAGACGCCATGTTGGCGACGGAGTGTCCTCAAAAGGGTTATTCACCTCTAAAAAATTGTTAACCCATTAACGTTCGCGACCGCCAAGAATAGTGGCGGACAATTTTGATAAAATCGTACACGCATACATATAGGTAGGAAAACTTGGAAGGAGAAATGTTCGCAAGAAGACTACCAACAACTTTCCTTCAAATAGTTTATAAAATCATTCTTAATTCTAAAGTTATTGCCAAAAGTGCGAAATATCCAGACGACATTTTAGAGTAACTCGTCAGCATGAGTGTGAGAACATGTTGGCGATGAAGGATCTCTTAGCACTCAATATTAAACAGTGCACTCAGGAACCCTGTCAGCAGACAGGTGTTTTCAGTGGCAGTGGTAAAGAGGATATGCCGAGAGTTGTCAAGCGAAACTTCAAGATCCAAAGATCCAAAGCGCCATGCTGAATTATTAAGGTGAGTTGCCCGGATGTCATTTATCATTGTACGTCCGCGCCTTCATTCACACGTCAGGCGGTGATTGGTTCGCGGCCAGTCAGGAGATCTCGAGCGAGAACATGGATAAATTTAGCCTAATAAGCCCAAGGCCAAGCCATTTTCAGCTCTCTATATAATATTTGACATGAAAATTATACCAACTCAATAGTGAGTCTTCATTGAATTAGTGGACCTGCCCTGATGGCCGTGTGGCCTAAGGCGTTGACATTGACTTCTAGCTTTGTCTCACCACTGCCAGGGTTCGAATCCTGGTCTGGACATTTTAGAAATTTGCCAGTGACATGGAGTGAGGCGGTAGTCCGGGTTCGAATACCCCATAAGCTAAAGTAGAAAATCTGTTTTTAATCATATTTGGAATTTCGTTATTCGTCACTTTTTCTGCCATCACCTGACCCCAAGGCACTGTCAACTTTAAATCAGATAAAATACTTATAATCGTAACTTTCTTCGCCTATAATGAAGGACTATCCGCAGCAGTGTATGTCAAATAACAAACTACACAGCACATTAAATCAAAATGGAATCTTTGCAGCATGCATTATCATGGTGATTGCCGAGGCAACAAAACCCGTTTATGCGCCTTTTCTGATTGTTTGTATAATCTCCAGTGTCGTTAATGCCACGTCAGAAACTATCATTTCCTGACTAAAATAACCATAGCAGGTGAACGATTACGTAATGAGTGTCGCCCCACGTGACCGAAGGCGTTTTAGCGTGATTACGGGTCAATGTTTTACTTACCCACCTTGTACTATTTTATAGTTTCGACTACCTCAAGGCGTTTGACGCTGTTTGGGTTGTTCCATCTTTAGGAAGTGTTAGGTGGGGGGGAGACCGGAGGATATTTTGTCTGTCCCTCCAATTCTGAATACCCAATATCCCCCTCCCCCAATTTTGATTACTCAGGACCCCCCCCCCCCCCCTCTTGATCTCAAAATTTCGTTTTACTTTTTACGACCCCCATCCCCCGAATTCTTAATAATTTTCGGGTTCCCACTACACTTTTAAAAATGAAACAGTCCTTTGTCTTGATGCAGGCTCCCTGTTGACATCACCTCATAAAGCTCTAATAAAGGGTTACATGGGTCAGCTTGAGCACTTACTTGGAATTAGAATTCCATTTACCCTCCCGTGATAACATGTAAAGTAAATTAACCCCATTCATAGGCACCTTGACTAAGTTGTGCATGGTATCAGGAAAACTTGAAGATAGAAATAAATACGATAAGTGGCACCACCTGGTCCTCCTATCTCCAGAGGTTTTCAAACTGGGTCTGTTCTCCTGGTGAGATAAATGCGAACTAATTTGGCCACAGAGGCCACTTTGACCACTTTGTGCCTGGAAACAGAAAAACTTCTCCTAGTGAGATAAATGAGAACTAATTTTGCCTCAGAGGCCACCTTGACCACTTTGTGCCTGGTAACAGAAAAACTTGAAGATAAAAATATGCACATGGCAGCAGGGCTCGACATTACAGATAGCCTCATAGTCATGACTATCTAATCAAGGAAAAGGCATTTCGTGCAAGCTGAACAAGGCCTCAACTTGCCTGGCTTGACTTTCTATCATTAGAATGGAAGTTGAAAGGTACATTTATCAAATTCATAACTAGGATCTTTTGAATAACGATATAGTTGACAGAAAGCTTGAAAAGTCATAAAGGGTAAAGGCGGAAATAAAATGGGCCAGAAAAATATACAGAAATAACACCAAACCTAAAATTAAAAGAAATAAGAATTTTCTATTGTCTCTATGTCATGGTTAAATAAGGTAAGTGTTATCAAATTGGCCAGGCAACCTAAACGCCTGGCGGGACTATCTGATCTTGAGTCCAACTTGGCCCGCCGGACTAGCTGGGTTGGCCGGGTAATGACGAGGCCCGGACAGCCTTGACATCTATGGAAGACCGATGTTGATTCAATGGTTTTGACAGGACTGTAACGTATTGGCAATATGGGAATGGAGCGATGTCTCCCCCTTCCATTGGAATATTTGTATAGCGTCAAGTCAAGGCAACGTCTAAACGCCCCCTATTGACAAGTAGATGAATAATATATGAAGTGCTTTATGGTTTTGTGAAAATAAAAGCACCTTGGAATTCCCTCTGTGGCTAACTGCCAGCTGAAATAATAGAGTGAGTTTATGGGCAGAAATGTTCTCTGAAAATAAATAAAGATAATGACGTTCAAGGTTAGAATACGTCACATTAGCCCTTCCTAAAGGTGAGGCTACTTTCGCCCAAAGCACAAGAACGCATCGCTGTCATCTAAACGCTGTCACGTTGGTATTCATTGGTTAGCTCTCGCTCAGTACTATCATATGAGTACCCATATGCCAGGGTTTCAGTTATTTCCAGGTGTTTTGCATTTTTTGTATTGGCCAAATTAGCCACCAGCAGCATAAGGGTTACGGAAGCAATTTATTTAACGGCTTGCACTCAGTGACCTTTCTCTACGATGAGTTCCAAATGGCAATTGACATTGTAGCTATTAATGCTGAGAGGTTTTAGATAAGCACCATATCATAAGTGACTTTGAATATAACTATTCTATAAAGTCATATCCACTCATCAAGTGTGTGAAAGTTTGATAAGTCGGAAGTGTGATGGACCTACTAAACTAATAATGTCTAAAGTGCTATCGCACCTTACATATACGTGGTGGTCCAGCTTGATCCTGTCATTCTGTCTACACACACACACACACACGTATATAAACATAGATATATATATATATATATATATATATATATATATATATATATATATATATATACATATATATATATATATATATATATATATATATATATATATATATATATATATATATATATACATATATATATATATATATATATATATATATATATATATATATATATATACATATATATATATATATATATATATATATATATATATATATATATATATATATATATATATATATATATATATGAATTGCTAATGTTTATTCGGGTGGCATGAATGATATGACGCTAGGGTATGAAACACTAATGGACCACATCAACCAGATTTCACACATTGACGTCGCAGTACTGACTAATTCCGATTTATCGCACACACAAGACAACTTCGAAGTGATTCCAATCCTCTGGGAGCAACTTCAAATACTTAGAATACAGAAATATGCAATAAGAGAATCTTTCTTCAACGAAATATTCTGTTTTCTCTTGATCAGAATTGTGTACCGATTTAAGGAGATCAGTCCTCTTTGGACCAATACTATTCCAAGAAAGTCTTCAATTGTAAATGATGCTTATGTATCACATTTAACCTACATTAATAGATGTTGCAATACACACAGTACAATTATTTTGCATTTATTTTCATCTAAATACTTAAAATAAAATTTGATAAAACTTAAATTATATTTAGTATTTAACTAAAATATTTCGATGATTAAACTTCCAGGTAGGATACCAGACACATTAGTGAGTCATATGTTTAGGTCATACTATGCACGTTGAAATAACTGTAGACGAAAACACCTTGTATTGTGGGTCGCAAGCTTGTACTTGTTACTCCCCATTTCTACTTCCCACGTGGATTTGAAAATAGCCTTGCCTTAGTTAAAAGACAATTCCACCGTCAGAAAAACATGGGCCCAAATAGTTTCTTATGGTAGTATGGTAGCTGATAATGGCATACGTGTACCAGCAGGTCAGATAAGCTATCAATAGACTAAAATGGCTGCTCCAAGTGCCTCCATTTCTTGCCTGTTAGGATGTGTTTGACAGCAATATACTTCTTGTATGAAGGTTGGCAATGGTTGGAACTTGGGTTTAGGTAGAGAACACCATAAGAAACTATTTGGGCATATGTTTTTGTTCATGGTGGAATTGTCCTTTAAATCTGCACATAATATAATTGTCTACGACTAGACTATTGCAGCATGTATGTACTGCTGTTCGGGCCAGTTAGATTTGTGTTATGAGATACACATTCAATTATACCAGTCACTGGCACCTGCTTATTATTGTGAGCAGGTGCAACATGTAGGACTACTCTTACTGTTAGTGACAACATCCTTTGATACTGCCCTTTCATGTGTGGGCTGAATGTTGGAACGGTTAGAAAACAATTTGCACCTGTGTCAAGGACGATGGCAACTGAACCCGATCTAAGTGAACCCCTTGCACTGCAGACATTTAATCCATGCACTAAATGCGTGGGGAGCCCGGACAAAATATACGACTGCCGCGTGACGCCGTCCGATTGCCATCCAGTTTTCTGCACATGGATGCATGGATAACCTCACAACTGAACGTAGTTTTGGTTCGCAAGATACGTGGGTCATTGAGGTGCTTCAGGCTTATTTTTTATAATTGTTATCCATGTGTGTTTGTAAAACCAGGCACTGACAGACGTACGGTCGACTGCTGCAGGCCTGTACTGTACAAGTATATTCCTGCCTATTGTCTATGTATTATTGTTTTTTGCAATTGTAATGTATGCTTTTATGGCGAGGGCAATGGTCGATGAATAACCATATATCTACTCGGAATTTAACGCAAACGTTCCTTGTTTGGGTAATCATTTTGCATTTATATAATATCTGGGCTGTACATGTACATGCAGTTTGACGACTTTGAATATGACTTATCAAATTAACCAATATCTGGGAGACATTGGAATCGGTATTGTTATGCCCTACAGAAACAACATGTCTCAGTCAAATATGTCTTGAATTGTTGCTTTGTTATCAAGATATCTCGGTCGCTATCACATTATCATATATGTGTACACTTATGGTGAGAATGGGTTAAATATATAGTATATGCAAAACGACTATATTGAAGACATTTAATTTCTGCACCAGTGGGCCGGACGCCTGTGAGCGACTGGTTGTACAGACGTCCGTCGATAACATGTTGAAAATGCTAAGCCAGAGACATCAATGAGCAATGTAGCTTCGTATCTAAGCTACGTTCAGCTCTGACGTCATTGGCCTGCCGTCGCAATCATGCCTAGTAAAATGGGAAACAATCCGGCGTGCGGTCGTGAACTATGCCCGGTCTGCCCGCGCATTAAGTGCATTAATTAAAAACCAGTACTGTAGTGCTACTGCATTGTCCCGCTACCACAACCACTACTACATGTACTTCTACTAACTAATCCTACTATTAATGTAATGCTGGTTCCAGTTCATTTTACAGGGACAACTTACGGTGTTGTAAAAGAAATGACTGAATCACACCCACATTTAACATATACTTCCGGGTTTCAAGCACTCGAGCTTTTCTGCTGAAATTGTATTTGGCAGGTGATATTATTGCGAGAGAGACAGGGGATCGATAGTTTATGATATTTCAAGAACTGTACCTTACACATAACATTGGCTAGACATGTGTACCAATTGATGGATCACATCCCCCATTGGGGGTGTCAGTAGCCTGCATCTTGTGCGGCTTTGTTCCATTACTTTCCTTCTGTGGCGCCACGTGTATAAATGAAATTGTCTCACGCTCTTTGTTTTGATGAAATGTTTCAGGCAAAAGCATAGACGGAAATATCTTTGATGAGAAAATGTTACTAAAAACATTACGAACAACTCCTTTTCAAATATTTCTAAAAATCTTTCTTAATGATAAAGTTATTATCAAAAGTATCTTAGATCCAGACGACAGTTGAGAATCGATATGTTTATGGAACATGGTGCCGTGTGTATAAATGAGACTGTCTCACGCCCTTTGTTTTCATTAAATATTTCAGGCAAAAGAATTGGCTGGAAATATCTGATGGGGAATGTTCTTCAAAACACTGCAAACAACTTTCCTTCAAACATTTTTTTAATATTCTTCTCAATTATCACGTTATTATCAAAGGTATCTTAGATCCAGACCACAGTTGAGAATGAATATGTTAAAGGAGTGTGGCGCCGCGTGTATAAATGATATTCTCCCACGCCCTTTGGTTTGATGTATTTCAGGCAAAAGCATAGGCGGGAAAATATTTGATGGGAAAATGTTCGTCAAAACACTACAAACAACTCTCCTTCAAAATATTTCTAAAAATCATTCTAAATTTTCATAAGTATCTTAGATCCACACGACATTTGAGAATTAATATTTGAATGAATATAAAGCGGAACCTCGGGACGATATTGACAAATTCATGCTAACTTGGGTTACATGTTTATGATGAGCTAAAATAGGTACAGCTAAACAGGTAGTATTTGAGATTTACTCACACAATACATGTTTGTTTATGTCTGTGTGATATGTTAAAAAAGAAAGGAAAAACAGCATAGTGTTGCTAAATTTAAACAATAGTATGGTGCATATTGGGTAAATACATAGATGCAAGAAAGAGAGAGAGACAGCGAAGGATTATTTTTGATTTGCTAATCATAGATATCAGGACTACGGTGTAGAATTGGATTAAAATCCATATAGATCGCGAGTGATGCTGATTTATGTGAATTTCGTGGAAATCCTTCCTTTGAACCTATCATTAATATGGTGATTTGGAATAATAAAAAGGCTATCTACGACAAAGAAGACAGGAATGAAAAATAATCTGGAAGATGGTACATGTAAGTGGTGACAAAACAAACATATGTACACGGCAGACATTTTATTCCTGCACTAAATGCGCGGGCAGCCCGGGCACAGTAAACGACCGCACGCCCGATTGCCACCTAGTTTCCTGGCTGTGGAAGGTAGCTTCGATTTGCAAGCTACGTGGGTCATTGATGTGTTTGGCTTATTTTGTTGACATATTAGCCATATATAGGTGTTTGTACAACCAAACACTGACAGACGTCCGGTCAAAAGGTGCGGGAATTATATATCTGTACTGTATGTAGCGAGGACCAGACAAGGTGATCTTTAGGTTTTTTTTGGACTCATGGGCTGTCTATCCTTACTGACTTATGACTATGTTGTAAATATCACTCTGGCAATTAGTTAAGTATTTTCTTTACCTTTTCGAATGTATTTATATTTGTTTTCCTTTCTATGCATTTATCAGTTTTGCATTTATATATATTCGTATTTTGCATGTATTTTGCGATTAAGTTCGTAGTCATTAAAATCATTGTTACGCAGACAATGTAGCAATTTCTAAAACATTTCTCCTATATTGTCCTTCAAAACGTCTTGAAGTAATCTTTGTCATTAAATAGCCTGCTAAGGTATATGGTTACCTTCAACCAGTTATTCTAAAAATTGTCGTCTGGATCTACGATACTTTTGAAGGTAACTTGGAAATAAAGAATACTTTTACAAAATATTTGATGGAGAGTTGTTGGTTATGTTCTAAATAATATTTCTCCTTCAGACATTTTTCCAACTTTGCATCCGGCCTTGAGATTTTATCAAAAGTAAAACTATTAGGCCGCTCTGAGCATTAATGGGTTTAGAGGAAAGTCCCCAAACTACCTCATTATGATATGAGGGTCGACTTGCTTACCGTAGCGTTCTGATTAAAGCATCATTGGTAGATGTATTATCACTTAATTCCTCACAGCAGCCAAAAGCAGGCATGCAATTTTTATTTGGTGAAATCTTTCTTGCAAAAGCGAAGTTAGGCCAATAATTGAAGGAGAAATTTCGATCAGAACACTACCTACAATTCTCCTTCAAATATTTTGTAAAGAAATTCCAAATTTCCTTACTATCGTCAAAAGCATTTTTCGCCCAGACGAAAATTTAAGAGAAACTCAAGCATGAATAGATTATGCAAGACGGGTGGTTGACCCTTGTAGCAGGGGATTTGTCATTCCTGTCGCGGTATGATCTCTATCGTTGACATAGCTGCCACGAGTTGGCAGCAACCCCCCTGCATCCCTAACAGGTGGCCCCAGGGACGGGATGTCAGGCAGGGACATGACATTCTGACTAGGACATGACTCTCTGACAGGGACATGGTATCCTTAATAGGAGATAAACTGTTCTTGTTTGTATTAGCTTTTACACTCTTCCAAAGCATACTAGTAGATGATATCATGGTGAGACAGACAACCAGGACAGATAAGAAATTCCCCGTGCTACGGACACAATCTCTGATATGATATTTAAATGGTGACATAAAATAACACCTAAATGTTGTGCATATGATATGATAGAACTTATGAGAGTCTATAGCATATCTATTGTGAATACGTCTATTTCAATATATCCTTTTGATATATTTTGTATCTATTTGTTTATCTACTTAGTAGTTATCTAATTCATTAATCAATCAATTAATAAGTTTATTTATGTTTTCATTTATTTAGTTATCCATATATAAGTATACTTTTGCAATCATTGATTGCAGTCAACAAACCTACATACACACATAATGATAGCCTTGAAAAATACAGCACCTTTATAATGAGGTCAAAACCTAATGACAAGGAAATCCTGACCGGGGCATGTGTGAAAATGTGAGTGAGATGATATTGCAAATGGTTGTAATATCAAAAAATTTGCAATTTCATTGGGGAAGTGTTACATGCTCGATGGTTATCATTGAATTGACTTTGACTTGTACTATTGGAAAAAGATAGAATTAAAAGATGCTGTTGAGATACAACCGAACATAAGATTCTATTAAAGATGACAGTAAGTTGATACTCTCACCCCCTACCCAGCAGAAGCCAACTGAAGCCAACTCAGCTGCAAAGCTTCAGAAAGCCACAGCTAGGCAGGGAATGCATAGGTCTAGCAGAGAAGATGTAATATTCATATCAGAATATCATAGTAATAATAAATAACATATCTAATAATACACATAAGGGTATGATATATAACAATATGTAATGAAATAATGAAATAGGACATGGCAGTATATATATATATATATATATATATATATATATATATATATATATATATATATATATATATATATATATATATATATATATATATATGTGTGTGTGTATGTGTGTGTGTACATGTATATATATATATATATATATATATATATATATATATATATATATATATATATATATATATATATATATATATATATATATATATATATATATATATATATATTTATATACATACATCGCATAAATGTATTGCCATCAGTTTTCTGGATTTGGCAATGGTTATTCAACCAATAATGAAATTCTGGATACGGTGGGGAGGCGTCACAAAGGCCTTTAGAGAAAGAAAACCATCGGTGTGTTTAATTGTCAAATAAACAAATGTACAAGTGGGCAAGTCTATGTTTCCACTACCCCTTTTCCCTTACGATATTTGCATTAATATTGACGCCACATTTTGGCATGTCATAGTAAGTTTGTCCACGAACATTTTATAAGCATAGCTATCAAAGAAGGCATAGCATTTACAGAAATAGCATACAGGATGTGCACTGCTTGAGAAGAGATTGCGGAGTTTAAATGTCATGGCAACATTTACATTTCTGACTTGAATCTAAAGAATGTTGTATACATTAGCTAACTCCAGCAGGGCGGGAAATCCGTGGAACAGTCGTTATCAAAGTGCTTTACAAGGAGGTCTTGACACAAAGGTTACACATTATGCCATCTCATAAACACGAACATAAACGCAATTTCATTCATGGCATTCTCTTTCGTGTAGTACCAGAGTGAATCATAGTATACACGTCTGCAAGATAATATTTCGGCCGCAACACTCGTTTCATCAACAAACGTCTGATATCTGTCTAAAAGTGTATTAATACTGAACTCATCAATTCTACATAGATATCGATTCCTTATAAAATATTTAAAAGCGAGCAATTGACCTACTTTTATCTCGGCAAAAAATATATATAATTTCCATGTATGAAAATTATATTCCCATCCAAGAAAATGAAAACTAGGCCCAGGGATGACTTCTTCGCCACAGAAATTTTCATGGGAAATTGGACTGTCCACTATGTCATGCATGAACCTCTCATCCATGATTTCCTCTGAGGAAAAAAACATTTTCATGCATGGTTATTTCATTTTCATGTATGGGAATTTCATGTTTATGCATGAAAATGAACTTTCGTGCCATGATTTTTTTCATGCATGAAACTTTTCATATAAGTAAAGTTCCGTTCGAGCGAATGTACCTTTCAGTGTTCCAACTATATATCACTGTAGCTGAATCCATGCAATGATTACTTCGCTAAGTAGTTTTGTTAATATACCATTATTCCATATACTATTCAACTTTATTGGCCCACACACAAACAGGAACAGATAGTTATTAGAAGCCAATTAATTATAGCCGACTTCTTTCAGGAAATATGTCCCTTTTCCTTTAAGGAAATACTTTATAGCCAACAAAAAGATGATCTATTGGTCAAGATTGTACGTGGGGACAAGCAGATCAATACCAAAGAAAGAGATCCATGGTTTTGAAAAGAAGTTTTTTCGCACAAGTTCCGGTCGGATGATCACATGATAGGTGCCCCAGGTCAGTTGGTGTTTGATAAAATGTCAATCACAGACATGAGCGTGTCTACTAACTAACTGCCCCAGGGCTACGTGCACAATGATAAGGCATGGGCTCAAAGGAGAGTAGTGATCCCCCTGGAACGTGATGATATTAAAGATATTATGTGGACCACTCACCCTTAAGTAATTCGTCGCTTAAGGTATTTCATCATTATAAATGGTAACAAACGAGAAACTGCTTTAACGCTCATTCTACCTCTACGCACACTAAAGTGATTAAGGTCAAAGCACCTGCGGACATAACTTTCAGACCATTGCACTCTGGTTAATTGGGAAGACACAATGACCAATTCGAATCGAGCGTTCACTTTGAATTTCGGTACTTGTCGGTTGTTAAATTAGTCCTTACATTGTTTTTAATCCTTTTGGATTTTCGTCGCTGCCATATGTTTAGCTCAAAAGTCGATGATATGCAGAAATTCGAGACTAACGGTAGTAAATGATTATTCATTTATATATATATATATATATATATATATATATATATATATATATATATATATATATATATATATATATATATATATATATATATATATATATATATATAATATGTATATATATAAATATATATATATATATATATATATATATATATATATATATATATATATATACATATATATATATATATATATATATATATATATATATATATATATATATATATATATATATATATATATATATATATATATATATATATATATATATATATATATATATATATATATATATATATATATATATGGTAATACATGCGCTGGAGATACTTGGAGTAGTACACGCAAAACCACCGCCTATTTCTGCAAGTCACTGGCAACTCTCTCACATGGCCATTTTCGAAACTGGGCAGTTGAGAGAGACAATGCACAAACACTGGTAATACCTTAGATAGCTCGACCAGCAGGGTAGGCCCTTCGGACGAAATTGAGAATATATTTATTCTTCTTTAAGGTTACCGTCAATCCGTAGAGGAATTTCGGTCAAATCTTTTAACTGCCTATGGAGGGCAACCTCTGAGAGCAGTCACAAATATCCGAGTGATCCATTGATATTATCAAAGGAGGGTGTCAAGAACTATTCGTGTCGTAATTTCCTTTAGTCACTTTTGGTTTAAGATCCACGCAAAGTCGGGCTGATTTACTGACAGTTATCAGGGTTGAAACGGAAACTACTTTGGCAAGTACAGCTGAGAAATATCCCACAAAATTGGCAAGTCTCGTAATCTTTGATTCTCGGCCAACTCGCGTTGCAATTAGTCTCGCGAGATTTACATTTTGGAGAAGTATGGGATAATTCAAAATCAGGTCAATGCATCTCGCCAGTTATGTAAGGAGTCTAAGGGGTTTTTCGTCTGACAATTTACCACATTGACCGCATAAGTTATATGAGCGTTTTATGATAATAAACCAAACACACAGGATACACATTCTGAAAAATCATTAAGGTTTATCAATAGGAACTTTAAACAGAATATAAATAGAGGTTTTTTGTATATGTTACTAGGAGTCAACAATGACCATCGTCTAAATTACATAATACATTGTGTTATAGTGAATACTGTAAAACTGGTAATGATTGCGTGATTTTAATTATTGCGTTTTAATGCGAATGCATGAGGACGCAATAATTAAAACACGCATAAATCTGTCCCTTCTGTTTCAGATATATGACGTCTGGTGGCGTCGCATTAATTAAAACACGCATAAAAGAGAAAATGAAAAAAACGCAATATTTACTACACGCAAACATTACCAGTTTTACAGTACATCGAAATGATTAAAGACCATAGGGGCTTTGGTTACAGTGCTGTCTATGATGTGAAAACTGAGTAACCCGATGGGAATGTATCTGGTTTATGTTATAAGAGTTGATCTTAATCATAAAAATACACGTAAGAATATTTCCACTTTCATGAGGAATAATGCATTTGAGATAAAGAAAAATCGAATAGTGTGCAATAGAAATAGAAAATTAAAACATTAGAGAAATTAGAGTAAACGTCGTTGGAAAAATGTTAACACAGACAGTTAAGGATGTAAATGATACAGTTAAGCTTCGACCTATTTCTGGTTTCTGCGGCCTCAAGTAGCCTGACCACTATGATGAAATATTGCAGGCAAAATCATAGTTAAGAGATACCTGTATACGAAATGACGAAATCAGAACATTATAAACATTTCTCCATCAAATGCTTTGCAGATTCAGTATCAACAAGTTGTTTACAAAAGTACAATACATCTTGATCAATTTTCAGGAGGAACTCTTATAAAATGCATTTAGCTAGTTATTCTCTTAACTCCTGTCTAATTGGGTTATGAGATGAGTTGGTGTATGCACACCTGCGCTCGTTATTCTATGAGCAGATATCTAACACACCATGTTTTTGTTGATTGAGTAAAAACCTCCCGCAAAGATGATAAATAGAGCTCTTACAAATGTGCTTCTTAATTTTAATAATAGTCAATAAATCTTCATGACGAGCGGCAGCTGGATTTCTTCAGGAGAGGGAAACGAGAGGACTCTAATAATTTGAGCCTTGTGTCATATCACTTGCGCTAACTGATACTTGACGCATTTCTTTTGAGAGAGAGAGAGAGAGAGAGAGAGAGAGAGAGAGAGAGAGAGAGAGAGAGAGAGAGAGAGAGAGAGAATACTCGACAGCCCCAGCTGCTAATAATCTAAATGGACACACTCACACACACACATATATGTATATTAATATATATATATATATATATATATATATATATATATATATATATATATATATATATATATATATATATATATATATATATATATATGTATATATATATATATATATATATATATACATATATATATATATATATATATATATATATATACATATACATATATATATATATATATATATATATATATATATATATATATATATATATATATATATATATATATATATATATATATATATAAATATATATATATATATATATATATATATATATATATATATATATATATATATATATATATATATATATATATATATATATATATATATATATATATATATATATATATATATGTCTGTGTTGTCATCCCAGCCACCTCCATGGCTGAGCGGTAAGGTCCTTTGGGGACCGGTGTAACAGTTACCGGTGAGCCCATGATGTCAGTGACAGGGGGGACACCCTCGAGCACTGACACCTAGTTTTAAATGTCCAAACAGTTTGATAATTAATTAATCAATTAAGTTCTCCTCTTCCTCGATTTCATAAACATTTGACGTGTGGCATATGGTTATGATAAAGCCGGATAATTAGTTATAGTTATACAGACCAATATAAATTCGTAAATCTGCATATTGCATGATTTTTACTATTGCAAGGTCAAGAGATCCAGATGGCTGATATACAATCTGAATAATCACCTTCAGGAATTAGTCCTATTGATATGCATTCCTAGTAAAGCCGAGGAATTGCAGAGATTAAATAAATGGGAATCAATTTTCATGGGAGTAACAGTAAACACATGAATCTAGCGGTTTGGGAAATGAACGGACTCTACAGGTCACGTGAATAATGCTACATTGGCACATGGCGTACCACAAATCATACTAATTAAGAACTACGGAGAGGCACAGCCCCATACTTTATTTCAGGATGGTAGCTTTGCCCATCAGGGCTTTTCCATAATATGTATAAAGCGGGATTCTAACTTTGGATATTATACAGTGATGCGAGACAGTGCGAGGTCGATAACAATGTGCTAGGCCATGGACCATGATAGTAGCTTTAACGGTAGACTCTAACTTCCAGTCGGGAATGATGCCAAGGAAACATGTGATCTTGTATTTCCCTTCCTAGGGTTAAGCTTAGGTTTAGGGTTAGGAATTTGGTCAAGGGCTGTGGCTGGGGTTAGGGTTAGGTAACTCTAAACCTAACCCTGGACCTGATTCATAACCCTAACCCTAGGTAGGGGATTCCAAGAGCACGTGTTTCCATGGCATTATTCCTGAGGTCTGTATATCCTTGTGCTCCAGTCTCACCGTAGTCCGACTGTCGTACGATTTCGAAATCGATTCCGATTATTCTAACTTCAAAATTAGATCTTTTTTTCAGTTCCGATTTTTGTTCAAGAGAAATATAAACGAAAATGTTATGCTTAACATAAATTATATGCACTTAATTCAAAATGCTCTATTTGCATATCATGCGTTTATGATTTACTTAATTATTGATGAATCTGCGAGGTATGGTTATCAACTACAGCATTATATAAAATAACTTATATCACGGACAATACATTATACACTACTTAAGAGGTTTTCTTATCCCTTCTGTCCTTAGTAAACTCCATACATGTCTGGCTCACATACTTAGCGCTTATTTTCTTAATCCCTCTAATGCTGAGATCACTTTTGTCCAAAATACAAGAATGCAACGATTTTGAAAACCATCGACACCCTGTCATGTTGGTATTCATTGGAAAGCTCTCGCTGAGTACTCTCAGATGAGTACCCATATGCCAGGGTTTCAGTATTTCTTCATTTTTCTTAATGTCATTCTTCAGGTTTTTTGCATTATTTTGTATTAGCCAAATTTGCAACCAGCAGCATAAGGGGTAATACTTGTAATAATCTCTGCAATGGAAATCCCGTCTGCATGTTTCATTGAAATTTTTCAAAGGAACTCTGTCAGCTCTTTTAATGCTAATTTCCCTTCACCGAAGGTAATGACTGAGATTTCGTTAAACACGTATTGTGTTTTCTTTCTATGTTATGCGCAAAACATTATTACGTGCTTTATGAAATGTGAAAATGAAAAAAGATGCAAGCAGCTCGATTAGACAGTGGCAAAGTCAACACATACAAACTTAATCATTGAGCCACAAAAGATACAGAAGGAATTACTTCAAACTACAACAGCGACTTCATTCGCGCAGCTGCCATGTCAGTCTATTTCTTGTTTTTTTTTAAATTTCAAATCACGAAAATGATTTAACGGAAATTGATATCCCATAAGTACAAATATTTGATGTCGGTTATAAATTTTGTATCACATTTCAGCTGCTGCTAGCACACAGATAAACCACATTTAACATTTAACGCAAAAAGAAATAAACTGTGCGTTTTAATTAACTAAGAAACAAAATGTCCATTTTAAATCAAGTATATAGTCTTTGATATCCATCCATTTAAGTTTTAAACGTAATTATTCGTCAACTTGATCCCATCAATTTATCATTTTTTTATTCACTTCACAATCACATCGGTCACCTTTTCCTTTCGTGTACCCCGGTACACTAATCTTAGAGATCCTATTACGCTCATATAACTAACATATTCTCTATGTTAACCTTGTAAATGACAATATTTTGGTTTTGAATGGCAACGTTATTTCTAAATGAAGCCAGAGTAAGTTATGGTTAATTTACTATGTACCTAGTACGTCTATTGAATTGCCAAGACTGTTCACGCATTCATTACCTGTTCAATTGGACACACAGCTGTGTATCAAGAGGTAGGTATAATTCATGTTTCATAGACGTTTAGATTTAAATTAGTTAGACTGTGCAGTACTGACATTTAATTCCTGAACTAGTCGACCAGACGTCTACCAGTTCCTTGTTGTACAATTACCCCCGCATAGCATTCCAAAAAATAAATATAAGCCACGCACACCAATTACCAAGGAACCAAAGCTACGTTCAGTTGTGAGGTCATTCGTGTATCCATGTCCAGGGAACTGGATGGCAATCGGGCGTGCGGTTGTGTGTTATGCCCGGACTGCCTACGCATTTAAATATCGGCACTGTACAGTGCGGACATTTGATTTCTGCACCAAACGTGTGGGCAGCTCGGGCATAATAGACGACTGCACGCTCGATTTCCACCACCTTTCTTTGGCATAGGTGCATTGATGACCTCAAAACTGAATGTAGCTTGGAAATCACATACATGTACTACGTGGGTCATTGACGTACTGATTTATGACATGCTATACATGGGTGTTTGTACAACCAGGCACTGGCAGACGACCGGTTAACGGGTGCAGGAATTAAATGTCGGTACTATAGCTAGGCATATCAACTGAAATAATAAGTTGCAAGATCCGGGACAAATCCACGTACTAACTAATCACCATTTAACCCATTACTTTTCGCAGGTCCCAAAAGCACCCTGGACCTTCTGACAACATTTTCCAGACACTTGAAACGTCGGTAAAATATTTGGAATTGGAATGTAAATGTGAATGTAAATATCTTGTGAAACTATTCTCGAATCCATAGATATTGTCGAAAGTATCATAGATCCTAAAGACAATTTTATTTCGAGAGGCAATTGCATTGTATTGTATTGTACCTTATTGACTGCCAAGAACAAGACAACATTCGTACAGATACAAAGCGTATTGCAACAGAGCATGATAAACAAAAAAGAGACAATACGAAAAAGCAAACTGGAATGCAGTAGGATGCACTGTAATCGCAGATATACTATGGTTAAAAATTCATTTATGCTTCTTGAGATGCTGTTACTTGTGATATTGTTTGTTAATGGATTAATACCCATTCCTACTTGACTGTATATCTTTTACTTTGACATACACTCGTTGAAAATGTTTGTATCATAACATAGAACCTCTTTTTGTTTGATGAATTATTATGATGATGAGAGACGAAAACAAAAAACAACTGCACTGCAGAGAATTAAAAAAGAGATTTTTCTTATAATTAACCATTGAACCAGCTACTGTGACTGCCTGCAAAAATGAATGAATGAATTGATGCCAAAAGACACATCGACGCACAAAGGCCATTTAGTGCCATAACATATGTGGAAAATAACTGTCCTTTGTTGTTGTCGAAAACATCAACCAACTATTGTGACACCTGTTGTCATGGTCTTCATCCCATATATTTTCCTATCAATAACCCTTTCAGGTTTTCACGAGTCCAGTGATTGATTCCCGTTACCATCAACTGAGAGGCTCGATCATCTCATCCTAACGAAGTGTGAGTTATGATGAGACCTTTTCTTTGCTGACGACGAGATGTAATTTCCTTGTGTCCATCAAGCACATGTGCAGGTACACCTACGCGTTGGCACACCTGTAGATCTGAGGAAAGGCTCAACAAGTGATGGATGACACCTGTCTAGTAGGGGCGCTGCTCATATGTGATGGAGTAGTCCATCAGAACAGCAACATAGCACCTTGTCAGCCCTCAGCGACGAAACCATATACTGTAAATCACTTAAATATGGCGTGAACATTATATAGCGTAATTACGGTACTGCTCTGGATAGCGTGATCTAAGTATAGCGGTGAACGGCAACAGCAGCAGCAAGTTCAATTAAGAATTTGATAAAGACGGGATTTTACAATAGAGCATATGGACAGAGCGCTATTATCGCTATCGTATTGATCCCGCTATACTTTAGTGATTTACAGTATATTTATATTTATATATATATATATATATATATATATATATATATATATATATATATATATATATATATATATATATATATATATATATATATATATATATCGGTATATATATTCTAGTCATTAAGAAGGTATTTGAGGCACGCTGTATCCCGGAAACGTTGCCCCTCATCATTTGTCATCTTCTATCATGTACATTGTAGACCAAAGCACAAATGCCTTGCCAGCCCCTCTAGCGCTTGGTATATCCCCAATATTATCATGTAGAATGCACTACAAGTTCTAGACCATTTAGAAGCCATTTCAGATACACTCTCTCCTAGGAATAGTGCGCCTTTAATTACTAGACAAATTATATAATGTAGACCAATTGAAAGCACAAACACTTCAACAGTCTTGCTATAATTGACACGCCTTGCCATTGGCAATATCATTAGGTACAAAACATTATAAAGTCTAGCTATTTAGAAGCCATTCTAGGTACCCTCTCTCTCTCTCTCTCTCTGTTGCGCCTTTAATCACCAGACATGTTCTATAATGTAGACCAAAGCACAAACACCTCAACACCATTTTCAGCCTTGACACGCCTTCTAATTGTTAATATCATCAGGTAGAATGCACTATAAGTTCTAGCTATTTAGAAGCCATTGATGGTACACGTTTTTGTACAATGTTGCACCTTCGTTTATCAGACATATTCTGTAATATATACCAAAGAACAAATATCTCAACTGTCCTTCTAGCCTTGACACTCCTTCTATATGAAATTGTTAATATCATCAGGTAGAACACACTACAAATACAAATTCTGGTCATTCAGGTGGCGTTTTAGATACATTGTGTGTCAGCAATGTCGCACCTTTAATTACCAGAAATGTTCTATAAATGTAGGCCAAAGCATGAACACCTCAACAGTCCTTCCAGCCTTGACATATCTTATAGGTGTTAATGTCATCACGTAGAATACACTACAACTTCAAGTGATTTGGATGGCATTTTAGGAACACTTTTATCACCTGGCATCTTCTATAATGTCGACACTTCAACACTCTTTTTAGCCTTGACACGCCTTCCCATTGCTAACATCACAGGTAGAACACACTACAAATATCAGTCATTTAGAAGCCGTTGAAGGTATACAGGCTCTATGCAATGCCAAGCCTTTGATCAGCAGACATATACTCTAATGTAGACCAAAGCACATGCATCTCTATCAAAAGTCTTTTTAGCCATGACACATATTTTCATTGTTAATACCATGTAATTTCTAATATACATGTACATGTATATGGCTATAATTTGACTGCAACTACTGGTCATTTTCTTTGGGTTACATACTTGTGCTTTAATACCACTTGTTAAGTTTAACTTTGTTATATCCTGTTCTAGACCACTCACACAATTGGCCCAATATGTAGGTTGTATAGCCCAGATGTTTGTGATAACAATGTGTATATTTGGCATTGTACTACTTCAAACTTGGCATATTGCACAATTGTGCAATTACTTTTCTTTTTGCAAAACATACAAACATAAAGAAGGTAACATGAATGTTTCCATTTTGTATATATATATATATATATATATATATATATATATATATATATATATATATATATATATATATATATATATATATACATATATATATATATATATATATATATATATATATATATATGTATATATATAAATATGTATATATATATATATATATATATATATATATATATATATATATATATATATATATACTAGTATATATATATATATATATATATATATATATATATATATATATATATATATATATATATTCATAACGGCATACATTATTATTTAACATCCCATCTACTTTTCGATTGGCTTGATATTTTCCCTAAATTCTTTTTAAGTTTTGCCACCATGCTTAACCGGTCACCTTATGTCGGTTGAATTCAAAGGCTGTCCTAAGTTTACCGCACAGTCAGCAGTTAGTATGGATAACATAGGTGAATGCCCCATAGAAACCTGAATATTTCTTATAATTATCTAGATGGTTGACATTTGCATAGGCTTCTGCGAGTGATTCCTGGCGTGTGATAAGAGATAGCTTGCTCAGATCCATTTACACAGGACTGGGAGGGCTGCGTGCTGCTTATCCTATAGGCTGAGGCCACATTCTCATAATTAAATGTTACTTGGATCAGTCATACTTTTTTCTGCAGTTGATTCTGTGGGCTGACTCCACCAAAACGGGTCATCGATTTATTTTGCTTTTGATATTGAATTGTCACTCTTCCACTGTTTGTATGTATATATGTGTAAATATATATATACACACACACACACACATGAGTACTTTACATACGAATTAAGATTCGTTCCATTCCCTCTTCAAAAAAATCTTACTTCTTTGACTATTAATATATAGCAAAACAGCTAGGACATTTTGGTTCGCTTGAGTCACAGGTTGGTTAAACATTGAATTCTTGGATAGAACTCTGAGAAACTGTCGATGACAGCCTGATGATTTTTATAAGCATGTGTGGCCTCCTAGGCCTGTCTGTAACGCGGTTTTCATCCAAACACTCAACTCGATGGAAGTTGCTCCTCTACTTTTTCTGCACTATTAGTCGCATTCCCTATTCAATGGCCACTCTTTCTATGGCTACTCAGCTGCTTGCATGTGTCAGCATACATAGAGTAAACACAGTATATATATATATATATATATATATATATATATATATATATATATATATATATATATATATATATATATATATATGTATATATGTGTATACATGTAAATTACCCTATGCCTTCTAAGTAAAAATTGTTTCGCTATTCACGACAACTGAAGAAATAATTTTCGTCACATTGATGCTCTTTTGGAGTCATCGCAGTTCCACCTTGAGTAATCAGACAAGGGGATTTTAAAATTGCAAAAAAGAACTGCTTGTTTGCAATCGGGGATATTGCACATGGCTATATGACATACGAGTGTGCTTGCAAAAACTGCCAAATAATCAATCATTAAAAATTTTCAACACAGCATGCTAAGAAACACTGTAAAGTTTCTTTGAAAAAATTAAATCAACTTCAAGGTCGATTTATATTAATCATATTATCACCCTTGCTATAATATTGTCTAACACCTCCAGGAAGACAAACTTATTCTATAATGATGTATGTCCTCTTCTTCTAAGGCTCAACACAAACGTCTTTGCACACTGGGTCAGAGAGCCTCGAAAATGGACACTTATCAATATGTCTAAGATGCCATAATGATTCCTTTCGATACTTGGGATATGCATTACATGAGAGAAAACATTTTTTGTGATAAGAAATTTGACCTTCAAATGACCTTGAATTATGAAAAAAACAAATTAATATTTTGCTCTCTATTTTCAGGCATTTAGAAAAAGAAAATCAAAATTCTAAAATGATAGCATCAATGACATCAATACTCAGGCATTATTGAAAAAGTTATATGGAGCATGAAAAAAAAACATCACAAATTCTATAGTTTAAGGTCACTTTAAGATCAAATTTTGTAATCAAAGAAATTGTTTTCTCTCAAAGACTGCATATCCCAAGTATCGAAAGGACTCATTATGGCATCCTAGACATATTAATAAGTGTCCATCTTTGAGGCTCTCTGACCCAGTGTGTTGCAATGAATATATTTAACACAAAATCGACATAACTAATCATAAAGGTAATCCTCACATAAGCAGCAAAAATCACTCCCGAAACTTTTTGCAAGAAACGCACCAGTTTGTCAATACTGAGGTTCCACGGCATCCAGACCAAAGAACGGGTGTAAGGACGAGTCATAAAGGCCTATGATATAGTATTACAGGTTCTGAGGGTTGCATTCTCAAACATGTGAAGTCTATAGGCCTGAGTGCCACTCAAGGCACATGAGACACTTCCTAGTGACTTTTGGCCGGACAGAGTTTACCTTAAATCCTCCAGTTTCCACTACCATTAACCACTAGATTCTTATCATTGGAACTGGTATGACAGAAAAGCTAATGAAGACCAGCTCCTTTCAATACATAACTTTTTATTATGTATTTTTTTCAGATATATATCCATGCATGTATACCAGGATTTCAGTCATTTTTCCAGTTTCTTTTGGATAATTACGTATTGGCCAAATTAGCCAACAGCAGTGTAAGGGCAAATACCTGTCATCTACAGACAAAATACATGTTATATATTCTACTTGTACATAATATGTTTTAAAATATATAAATATCAGTTTTGTTGTAAAATTCAAGAAGAACATACGAAGGCGTACAGACAGAAGTAATAACATGAAAGGAGTAAAGATAGCGGTGAGAAGATTGATAAAATAATGGTGGAGTCCCCCTTACTACTTCTAGGGTAAGACAAGGTGCGAGTTGGGAATTCGCAGTGTATCTTACCTTTTCTTACCATATCGCGGTTGTTCGCAGTTATTCTTAGCGTTTCGTAGTTAAAGCCGCGGTTTAAAAAAAAAGTTTAACATGTAACATTTTTGAGTGCGACAGAATTTTCGTCGTTCATTGACGTACATAGTGGAATATCATTTCGTATATGTTCGTATATTTTCGTAAATTATCCTACAGATAGCGGTGAGAAGATTGATAGTGAGAAGTACGAACGAGTATTGGTAAGGAGTGACGGGGGAAATAAAGAAGTACAGCACACGTACGATACCAGAAGAAGCAGGTGCAAATTGAGATCCTTTGATCTAGGAGATGCCGGATGAGGTCTTTCAGCACCATGGATACAGGAATATTTAACACTTCCACGAAATCCGCAACAACATGTGGTACATGTACGTGACCGTCGAGCATTGGGGCTCCGCAAGACCAGTGTTCTTTACAAATGCACTGTTTTGCAATGTACAGTGCCGACTTTTAATTACTGCACTAAATGAGTGGGCAGTCGGACTTAATGCACGACCGCACGCCCGATTGCCAACCAGTTTCATGGACATGTATGCATGGATGACCTCACAACTGAACGAAGCTTTGATTCGCAAACTACTTGTGTCTTTAATGTCCTTTGCTTATTTGCTGACATGTAATCCAAGGGTGTTTGTTCACCCAGGCACTGGCAGACGACCGGTCGACTAGTGCAGGGAATAAATGTCTGTACTGCATCATACTGTAAAACGTAGCTCCAACTGACTGCCAATAGCAAGTTCAACTTTTCTGCACCGTCAAGTAGAGAGCAAATGATCTCCTTAGAAAATAGTTGCAAGAACGATTAAGATATTGTGCAAACATGTTTAGGGCTTTCTCATATTAGTTTTAAAGTAAAATTTTGGTTTTCCGATGGTATCAGGGCGTTCTAGGTACTGAAAACTTTTTTAAATGTTTAAATCATTTTTATTTTCTTCCTCCAACATGTCAACACAGGGTACAAAAGTATATTTGCTAATAGTCAGTATTGGTATATGTGTACATTGCAGAACTATATGTATATACATATTAAGTTTTCACATATATATTAGTCACTAGCATATATTGTTTATCAAATAGTTCACCTTTGTCTCAGATAATCTCCTTAGAAAATAGGTGCAAGAACGATTGAGATACTGTGCAAACATGTTTAGGGCTTTCTCTCATTAGTAATATGGTATAACGTTGGTTTGTCGATGATATCAGTAGGTTCTAGGTACTGGAAGCTTATGCCACTCTGTTTAGGAAAACTGCCTCGATGATCTTGTACCCCTAATTGGAAAAAGGTTAAGGAAAGTTGAAAAGTTATTCCTTAAAAGCTCTATTCGTGCAAACTATTCAATCATATGAAAGGATATCTGTATTCATCCCCTACTGATTGTATGCATGGGTTTCTGACAGTACACTATTATGTTTCAGCTTGTATAACTAGCTTTTCACGTTTTTATTTTTTTAATTTTAGCTCCCTCTCGCATTGATTGTGAGGAAAAATCATCCTAAAATAGAAAATAAGTGGCCTTATCTCTGGTTAGCATAACTGGGGAGACGGCGTGCTGTCGTGTGCGGCAGTGTGTTTTTGCCAGATGTGTGGTCACAGCAGCATATATCACACACAGAGACCACCCTGGAAAGAGTATGTAATCGCACGCATAGCGAGCACGGCGTAATAACCTCTCGTATGCCAACACTTATCATAGAATCTGCTCAAATTTCAAAGTTAAGAAATAGTGTTCAAATTTCAAAGATAAAAAATACAAAAATAGGTCTGTTAAATAGGAATGTTAATTTTTTCAACGTAAATGAGCAATCTGGACAAGGACATATATAGTGGGAGATTGAAGGGAAACCTTAAAGCACACACACACACATACATACGTACATCTATATGTATATATACATGGGATTAAAGAGAATGTGCCATCTTGAACAAGCTGGTAGTCAAAATAGAATATGTAATGACAATCTCAAACAGAGTATAACCTCTAAAAATGATATGGATGTAAGAGTGACTGTGTGCTCGGCGCAGCTTGCTAGTGGCTCACGACTAACAAGAAAACTATTTTGTCAAAGTGCATACATAGTTTATGTGTCTGTGGACCACCATCAGAACATCTTCCAATGGTGAAAAAACTACCACAGACATGCGTTTTTCTAGCACGAAATGGCAGTGAAACTTCCCTCAAGAGAGTCGTTGTTACAAATCACGGTAAAATAGCATAAATTGCCTCTCAAAGCAGCGAAATGATATCATAGCAGGAAGTACTTGTGGGAAGAACAAGCTGAAACTATAGAGGTACATGGAGCACCAGTCATTATCCCACAACTGACGTAGAGATGCAATGACCATTCAGCAATACAAAACACAAATGGCGGCAATAAGACAAAATCCCAATATGTTTAATGGCAGGGATAGATTCAACAACAAAAAATGATTATCGCCATCATTTGTATCATCACATGTATTAGAATCATTACCATTACATGCTTTTCTATCAAAAATGTTATGATTGATAGTATTAACATTATAATTATCATTATTTCTAATATTATTATTACTATTTCTATTATTATTATCATTGTTATTATTATTATTATTATTATTATTATTATTATTATTATTATTATTATTTTTATTATTATTATAATCATTTAATTTTTCATTATAATTATTTTTAGTATTATCATTATTTTCATTTTTGTTATTATTATTATTATTATTACTATTATTATTATTATTATTATTATTATTATCATTATTATTATCATTATTATTAATATCATTATTATACTATTATAATTATCATTATTATTATTACCATTATTATTCAGCGGTTTGACCAATAGTAGTAGTAGTAGTAGTAGTAGTAGTAGTAGTAGTAGTAGTCATGCATGTAATACTAGCAGTAGGAGGAGGAGCAGCAGCAGCTGCAGTGCAACTAGGAGAATGACGACAATAAACGATGATGCTGAAGACGATGACAACGATGATGATGATGAAATTTTAAAGTTGGTTTCATCTAAACGGTTCCTGCCCGAGGAATCATCAGTGCCTCCCTGGTTTACGCTGGCTACCATTATTAGGCAATAGTGTTTAGCCGCCGCTAAGACGGCCAGAATACCGTGATTCCACGCGTCAAGTTTTGACAGGGCTATCGTTCAGGGCCCATTATCTGAGCTCTAATTCGGCGCTGTATTAGATTGCGATAAAGACCCTCGATGCTAGTTTCTTCATCTATCATCATTTGTGTACATCAAGCAGTGGAAATATTTCACAAGCTTCACCTCGTGCGTATCCGAGCGCTCCACTCACATTTGAGGGCGACAGATAGCTTAGAATACGAGAACAGGATTCGATTTAATAAATTCCTGTACTTGATATCCGCTCAGAGCTCTTATTTAGGGGATGTTTTCATAGTCGAGCGGTCCAACGCATTTAAGTATAGTTTCTTGACAATTTGAGGGGATCAGATAGCTTAGAATACGAGAACAGGATTCAAATTAATAAATTCCTGTACTTGATATCCGCTCAGAGCTCTTATTTAGGGGATGTTTTCATAGTCGAGCGGTCCAACGCACTTAAGTATAGTTTCTTGGCAAATTTGAGGGGGTCAGATAGCTTAGAATACGTGAACAGGATTCAATTTAATAAATTCCCATACGTGCCATCCGCTCAGAGCTCTTATTTACTTATTTGTGGGCTGTTGTCATTGCCTAACGGTCCAGCGTACTTTAGGATAGTATAATGATACGTATTTTTGCTGTAATATCGGGGATTACAAAGGTCGTACATATAAATGCAACGTAGGGAATATTATGAAAAAGATTACCAGTTGAGGTATGTATATATATATATGTATGTATATGTATATATATAGGTATGTATATATATATATATATATATATATATATATATATATATATATATATATATATATATATAAATATATATATATATATATATATATATATATATATATATATATATATATATATATATATATATATATATGTTACAGTAAGAGTGTCAAACCAGGGATTTAGTCAAATCCCTAAAACTTTCCAAACAGATGCCAATACAGGTTGCTCTCCGTGTGTGCAAGATTATACTATTCTTGGCTATGTGAATGTTATATGCAGCATGAGTATTAAGTCAATGTCCCGCTAAGACCTTTTTCCTGTTTGAGGAAAGAATCCGTCGTTAATTATGGGCCCCTCGTTGAAAAAAGTTAGGGAAAGTTAAAAAATTATATTTGTGCATGCTTTTTATAATGACAAAAATAGAAAAGAATACCTACATGTATTGTTTCTGACAATACAACATTGTTTAAACTTGTATAATGACTTTTCACTTCGTTCTTTAACTTTTTTAGCTCCTTTTTGCATTGTTTTTCGGAAAGAATTGAAAAACTTCACACAGGAGCCAATATAAGCTGCTCTCTGAGCAAGGATAAAAAGCATTCGTACAAATGTAGCTGACAGTGTGTACTGTTTCTGTATGGCTTTGCTTTAGAAAGCTACACTAGTTGGTTTTGTCTTTAGAGTGCAGTGAGTACTAGACAATTTCTTACAAGTACAAATCCTTTTTAAAATCCTTTTTGGAATACTTATCCTGTTTATGCCTACCTTTTATAAAACATCCAGAAATCTATTAACAGCCACATGCAGATATTTTGTATATAGTGTAATTTCTACTACATGTTTATATCATCCAACCATATTGATGTATGAATTTTGTAAAATGGTATTTCACAGTCAGTAAATATACATACATACTACTCAGCATGATAGTCAAGTATATAGTGTAATTTCTAATACATGTTTATATCATCCAACCATATTGATGTATGATTTTTGTAAAATGGTATTTCACAGTCAGTAAATATACATACATACTACTCAGCATGATAGTCAGGTATATAGTGTAATTTCTACTACATGTTTATATCATCCAACCATATTGATGTATGATTTTTGTAAAATGGTATTTCACAGTCAGTAAATATACATACATACTACTCAGCATGATAGTTAAGTCAATTCTAATGTCTATATATGCAAAAAAAACTTCCCATATACGCTAATAAAATTTGATCTCTGTTCTCTCCGCGTGCAAGGGTTAAAAGCATTCTTAGTTCAGGGTAAAAGCGTTTGCTAGAGGTAGTGGCATAATGTTTGAGTCAACGACTGTCTAATGTCTATAAGTACAGAACATCCTCAAACAGATGCCAGTAGCAATTGCCCTCACCAAGGGTTAAACGCATTCATAGCTGACAGTGTGTCATATGCAGCATAAAGGTTTAGTCAAGGTCCATCTAATGTCTATAACAACGAAAAAGGCCTCACATAGAAGCCAATAAAAAATGCTCTCAGTGTAAGGGTTAACGGCATTCCTAGCTGATCTGTAGGTAGTCCGCAGCATATGGGTTAAGACAAAGTCCA
>OZ012698.1:21924526-22011601 GCA_963942565.1 Maea johnstoni | reverse complement strand
AGGAGGCCAGGTTACGCTACAGCAGCCAATTGACCGGTCGTTCGGAGACGCCTGGTCGACAGGTGCAGGAATTACATATCTTAACTGCATACGTATAGCCCTGCCGACTTATAAACGTCATAAATTCTATTCCAGAGCAAGGGAGATGTATAACTCATTTCTCTGCTCTAATTTTGCGATTTGCAGATGCTTTTATTGATAAACAAGGCCATTTATCTTGCGACTACGTGGATTCCATCCCTTAGATATGAACGCAAAACTCTCCCCCTTATACCATGCGATGGCTGGAATCTGTGATAAGCAATCACTTTCAGGAGACATGAGGATTTATATAGTTCATTGCATAGCTGGCTTGGTCTAGCTTTGCCAGGCGTCGCCGAGAAAAAATATTTGTAAGGATATATATACAGATTTTTCTGCATCCCTGGTCTAATATTATAGTTTAAATTAACCTCTAGTAAGAGATTACCTGTCTTAAGAGACCATATTTTGTTCTCCTCTTGGGTAGACTCTTAATACAGGTTTAACTGTATATATATATATATATATATATATATATATATATATATATATATATATATATATATATATATATATATATATATATATATATATATATATATATATATATATATATATACTAGTATATATATCTATATCTATATATATATATATATATATATATATATATATATATATATATATATATATATATATATATATATATATATATATATATATATATATATATATATATATGCATGCATACCTGGAAGGATGAATGGGTAGATAGATACCATTAATAAGTGCCACAAGATAGCATGGTTCTAACCTGTTTTATTCCTGATAAGATAAGACTAGCGTGGAACTGATTCACGAAACCACTGCACCATGAGATATGGGAACGATCTAGCCATGGCTCGAACTTTAAACTTTCGTGTGTAAACGACAGATCTGCACCCCATCAAGTCAGCATCGGATTGCCACAAGACTATCCTAGATTCTAAAATAGAACCCCTGCCATTACCTCAGGCCCGGTGTGGGTATATAGGGAAATCTGGCATGTAGAATTTAGGGGGGAATGGATGCCAAACATTATATCAACCAATCTGTAAAACATATTCGGTTTAAATCTTGAACGTACAATTTGTACTTTTGCAAACAAATACACGATGCCAAATTGTAATAATTTGCCGAAATCCAGTACCATGTGGTTAATGTTTGCAAATCTCATACACATTTTGTCGACCATTGATATACGACAAAAAATTATCAAATAAAACCTCCAATCGGGCTCAATATTCAAATAGCCCATTGTCTAGTTCCTAAGCTTCATAGTGGACGGCTTTATATCACGACTAAGCCAAAAACGAAAGAAAAAGTGACGATGCTCAAAGCTCCAAATTCTTAGCCAGGGAGAGGGTCCAAAGAATTATAAAGCAGCTATTCTAGATACACTGTTATATAAGTTGTGGGTAGCTGAGTCGATGATTCAATACTAAATCTCCGTATCAGTCGATAGTATGCTTGACTATTCGTGACTTAGGCAACCGCATAATCCAATAGATGCCCCTAATCCTCTAATCTCCCCTGATTACCAAAGCCTGCTTACCTAACCTCACACCGATCAATGCCAAAGCAAGGTGATGAAGATTCCCACTTAATGCGGTTATTTCAACCAGTTGTTTCCAATCAGACTAATGTAATGCACGTGGGAGAATGAAATAGTATATATACATATATATATATATATATATATATATATATATATATATATATATATATATATATATATATATATATATATATATATATATATAAATATTATATATATATATATATATATATATATATATATATATATATATATATATATATATATATATATATATATATATATATATATATGTATGTATGTATGTATGTATGTATGTATGTATGTGTGTGTGTGTGTGTATACATATATGAGTGCATATTATCAAACATTACATGAATAAAATGCATACATGCATACATATATACATATACCTGCCTTTATGTATGTATGTATGTATGTACGTAATATGATGAGAAAGCAAAGCTTTAAATGCTCGCGCAGCTCGATGATATTTCTGCATTCCCCTTCAAATGCAGTCACAAAGTGTTTGTTATTGTTATCCGTGACGTCATTCCTTACTTAAACTTCGCTGAAACATATTGGAAGCCCCTTCATATGAGCTTCATATTTGTGCAATAACCACACACAATATGCGTAGCGATTTACCGAAAATATGGCATAACAATTACTACGACTTCAACCTGTTGCAAAATCGTCATTTCACGACAGATTTCATCTAGAATTAAGAGACATGTAGAATTATTTGTGGCGGTTGTAGCAATTTTAACTGCATTGAAATCGATTCACGGAAAGATGAGTAAAGTCATTTTTACCGTGAACATCGAAGTTACGACTTTAGAATACGCGGAATTCCATCGTAACATGACGTCATTTCAATACGTCAGCATTTGTCGCACGTGAGCATGTATGTTTCAGTTGTTGCATAGTTCGGCGTGTGTTGCACGATAGTCGGCGACCAAGACGCTATTTTGACACAATTTAAAGGAAACAATCCAAATTTATTATTTGATTAAGAAATATTTAAAACATGAAACGATCTGGCGGCAAAATGTGCTCTTAAAGCAAAAAGTTATGCTCATTTTTCCGAGGTAATCGAGCGAGCAGGGTCGAGCGAGCGAGCCCGACGAGAGACGAACAGACAGACGTCAACACCAAAAATCCTGCCTCAGTGTGTATCCTGCCATTACACTTACACTATATATATATACCGTAAATGCTCGCTACGCTGAGCCGGCCTTCGGCCGACTCACTACGCGAGCTAATATGATGAGAAAGCAAAGCTTTAAATGCTCGCGCAGCTCGATGATATTTCTGCATTCCCCTTCAAATGCAGTCACAAAGTGTTTGTTATTGTTATCCGTGACGTCATTCTTTACTTGAACTTCGCTGAAACATATTGGAAGCCCCTTCATATGAACTTCATATTTGTGCAATAACCACACACAGTATGCGTAGCGATTGACCGAAAATATGGCATAAAAATTACTACGACTTCAACCTGTTGCAAAATCGTCATTTCACATCAGATGTCAACTAGAATTAAAAGACATGTAGAATTATTTGTGGCGGTTGTAGCGATATAAACTGCATTGAAATCGATTCACGGAAAGAGGAGTAAAGTCATTTTTACCGTGAACATCGAAGTCACGACTTTGGAATCCGAGGAATTCGATCGTAACATGACGTCATTTCAAAACGTCAGCATTTGTCGCACGTGAGCATGTATGTTTCAGTTGTTGCATATTTCGGCGTGTGTTGCACGATAGTCGGCGACCAAAACGCTATTTTGACACAATTTAAAGGAAACAATCCAAATTTATTATTTGATTAAGAAATATTTAAAACATGAAACGATCTGGCGGCAAAATGTGCTCTTAAAGCAAAAAGTTATGCTCATTTTTCCGAGGTAATCGACCGAGCAGGGTCGAGCGAGCGAGCCCGACGAGAGACGAACAGACAGACGTCAACACCAAAAATCCTGCCTCAGTGTGTATCCTGCCATTACACTATATATATACCGTAAAAGCTCGCTACGATGAGCCGGCTGAAGGCCGGCTCACTACGCGAGCTATAAAATAATATGATGAGAAAGCAAAGCTTTAAATGCTCGCGCAGCTCGATGATATTTCTGCATTCCCCTTCAAATGCAGTCACAAAGTGTTTGTTATTGTTATCTGTGACGTCATTCTTTACTTGAACTTCGCTGAAACATATTGGAAGTCCCTTCATATGAGCTTCATATTTGTGCAATAACCACACACAGTATAGATATGCGTAGCGATTGACCGAAAATATGGCATAAAAATTACTACGACTTCAACCTGTTGCAAAATCGTCATTTCACGACAGATTTCCTCTAGAATTAAGAGACATGTAGAATTATTTGTGGCGGTTGTAGCGATTTAAACTGCATTGAAATCGATTCACGGAAAGACGAGTAAAGTCAGTTTTACCGTGAACATCGAAGTTACGACTTTGGAATGCGCAGAATTCCATCGTAACATGACGTCATTTCAATACGTCAGCATTTGTCGCACGTGAGCATGTATGTTTCAGTTGTTGCATAGTTCGGCGTGTGTTGCACGATAGTCGGCGACCAAAACGCTATTTTGACACAATTTAAAGGAAACAATCCAAATTTATTATTTGATTAAGAAATATTTAAAACATGAAACGATCTGGCGGCAAAATGTGCTCTTAAAGCAAACAGTTGTGCTCATTTCCCGCGAGGTTATCGAGCGAGCGAGACAAAGCGACGAACAGACAGAAGTGTTGACGGAAGTGCGGACACGGTTTCAAGGGCCTCAGTATGTACTTCCATTGACAATGGCATTGTTGACATCCTATACCGTAAATGCTCGCTACGCTGAGCCGGCCTTCGGCCGACTCACTACGCGAGCTATGAATACATGCGTGTAAGGGTTTATGTATGAATTCTAAGCAGTTCAGTTCTGCTAACAACTAGGATGGGAAATGGATGATGCTAGTTGGCTCATCCAGCCACAGTTGTTGTATACATTCCCCGTCTCCGCCTCGTAGCAGAGACCCTGGGGTTAATTGCTCTTGTGATTTCTGCGAAGAGAAGACGAGATGTGAAAGTATTGCCTTCTTTCATAGATGGTCCTGGGCGTGGGCAATTTGTGACAGCTTTTAGAGCCACTCAATATGCTTTTCCGATACCATGCATTCAAAGGCACTCTTATTGCACCAGTCTGTTTCAACGTTCTCGCTTACACAATTTCATATTTGATATTCAAAATAGACAGCCTCTGCTGTTATGCCAATTCTTATCATCATTGGTGATCCATTTTTAAGACGGTCTGACATTCGCCTTGTATAAGAAAACTTATCTAGCTCAATTCTACAAAAACAAGACATACCCGGTATTCATCTGTATATGGTTTATTTTCCTGTTATTTGTGTTTACATATATATTGCTTTTGTACTTGCTACAGTCAATAAAAGATATATATTGTATTGTTGCTGCTGCAAATATGCAGTACGACCAATTTGATAATGGTTATAATAATAATAATAATAATAATAATAATAATAATAATAATAATAATAATAACAATAATGATAATAATAATAATACTGATAATAACAATAATAAAAACAATGATAATAACAATAATGATAAAAATGATAATAATACCTTTAGGAAGAAGAAAATAATAATAATAATAACAAAAATGATAATAATAACAATGATAATAATGATGATAGTGATAATTAATATTAGTCAATAATCACTTATTAATAATAATAATAATAATAGTAATAATAATAATAATAATAATAATAATAATAATAATAATAATACTGATAATAATAATCCTGATAATCCTGATAATAAAAATAATAATAATAATAATAATAATAATAATAATAATAATAATAATAATAATAATAATGATAATAATAATAATAATAATAATAATAATAACAATAATAATAATACCAACGTCAACAACAACAGCAACAATCGGGATTGACATTTTCAGCAGCGATAAATAAACCAACCATTACACCAATAATTACAAAGACATTAACCGTGTCACCTATACTAGAAACCATACAAGAAGTAATGAAATCCCCTCCCTGAAGATGCGACATGTTTGACCTCTGCTAGAGGTGTCAGACCTGCGGAGAGCCGGGTGACATAAGAGGAATGATTTGATGCTGGAGTGAGGTTCCCGGGAGGCAGACTGAGGTAATGATGCCAAGTGATGAGCCTCCCAAGCGTGCTATTGTGGACAGCACTGCTCCCCCATCTATAACCTAGCCCATGCATCACTAATAGGGGGGATGCTAAGACGCTGGACCGGTCAGTGCCCAAGTGTCTGGCGGCAGAAGCTTGAAATCAATTTCGATTTTCAATTTTCGTCACTTTTTCTGCTGAGGGGACAGCTTTGGATCAACTTCGATTTTCAATTTTTTTAACACTTTCTGGCAAGTTGTTCTTTGTTTGGATCATTTTCGATATCCGTCTCTTTTTCTGTCATATTATTTTCTGCCTTATTCTGTCTTCTATGGATATGAACCCTTCTATAATTAAGGCCTAACGATTTAAGAAGGCAGGCATATCTAAAATAGTCGCTATCGGCACTTGCATATATAGATGTAAGTGTAATGATTTTTCAAGGCCGTTTATGTTTTATGTACCTTTCATTACTTACTTTATGGACAATAAAGGCGCATACCTACGTAAATCGCGGCTTAGTCGTGACCAGTTTGAAGTGGTGAAAAAAACGGATTAGTCCTTGCAAAAGCTACCTTCTAACCCCACGTCACTGGCAACTTTCTCTCCATTCCCCGGTCGTGATTTGAACCCAGGGCATTGGTGCGAGGCATTTAGCGGTCAGTGGCAATGCAGTAGACCACACGGCCGTAGGGGCAGGCCCCAACAACTTCGGAAGCTTGAGAGATAGTTGGCAGGTAGGGCAGAAACTTTCTGTAATGACAGCCGTCCCAGTTCTTCATTAAATTATTTCATTTCATTTATCATATTTTTATTAACAGTATATAGTATGATAAAGCAATTAGTGACTATACAGGTATCGCGAATTGCACATTCATCATATTAGGTGCCCATACAATTAGGTAAAATATCGTGCCCATATATGGGCGCTGTAAAAGATAGGTCTCTCACAACTCTAAGATTACGTCAGCATGATTTATGCATGAGCCGGAGGTGCCTTCACGATACTAAGGTGCCTTCTATGATACTTGCATAATCTGGATGAAATCACATAAATCTGTATATGTGGTGAACACGTGCTCCTGCGGGATAGCCTCATTACCCTAGTCACAGGCAAAGGCGACAAACAGCGTGTTAAAGAGATGCTCACAGCTATAAGTAGATAATCTACACTTCTCACTTAATAGTTGTCGAGCTATTGCATATTTTATGGTTGGGCTGTCCATGAAGATCAGGTAAATTGCCCCCAAAGGGCTACACGGCTATTAACGTTGATTAGCCAAGGGAACGGCAACCACGGGCAGGATACATACATTGTTTAAGAGTAAATCGTGAAGTGCAACCATAGTCAATCTATCTATATATATATATATATATATATATATATATATATATATATATATATATATATATATATATATATATATATATATATATATATATATATATATATATATATATATATACAATATACATATTTAAATATATACTAGTATATATATATATATATATATATATATATATATATATATATATATATATATATATATATATATATATATAATATATATATAAGTGTGTGAAGATAACCATAAGTTCACTCCATACACACACTTAACCTACATTCGCTGATACCAAATAGTCACTATAAATGAAACTGTTTAATTCGCTCTGTGGACGTCCTTCGCATTGCGGTGAAAATGTGAAAAATCATAAAAGATGCGCTATCGTCCATTTGCCTTCTAACAATACGTAAGGCACTTTGGTAATAACCACGGTTGTTTTGCAATTTGCCTCTATATAAATCCCCACTCCGCTAACAGTCGCCGCTGATGTGTTATACGGCACTACTTTTCTTTTATGAATGATAGATCGCAAATCAAATTCGCATTTTCCCTTATCGTTTTATTGCGCCTGTTCGCCGTAATATCCCCAATAAGTTATCGTCCCAATGCCCTGATCGCATGCATGTGGATAGCATCAAGACTCGCTGTCCATGGAGTGCCTTAACTAATAGAACTGTTGTCCAATCTCGCATGGTTCCCAGGGTGACGTCGCAGACCTGGTTTAATCTTCGGCGTATCTTTTATGCCAGTTGATGGTGTTCTCACACTGAAGGGGACTAGATGTGGATACGGCAGACTGGATTGAATTAATCCCTTAACCCATTCATGCCTGTAGGCGCCAAAACTGCCTGATAATTTTGGTGATATCTCTCTAACAAAAGCAATATTTCAAAAATATTTGAAGGAGAATTGTTTATCAGAACTCTATCTCCAACTCTCCTTTAAATATTTTGCAAAGATTTATGCTTATTTTCCAAAGTTATTTTCCAAAGTATGACGGGTCAATACGACTCTGGTCAAGTAGATCTCCAGGCATGAATGGGTTAACCCTTTCGATGCTAAGGCTACTTCCGTCAAATGCACACGAAAGCAAGTGTGTTTGAAACCCATCTCAACCCTATCATGTTGTTACTCATTGGATAGCCCTCACATATGAGTACGCATATGCCAGGGGTTCAATGATTTTTCAGGATTTTGGCATTAGTTTATATTGGCCAATTTAGCTACCAGCAGCATAACGCTTAATGCACATAGCGACAAAAAGAAGCCAGGCAATTTTGATTAAATCTTTCAGACGAAAGCATAGCTAGTAATGGATAAACTTGAAGGAGAAATGTTGATCAGAACATTACGAACATCACTTCTCCAATTACTTTTTGAAATCATCATTAATTCCTAAGATAATGTCACATGTATCATAGATCCAGACGACAATTTGTTATTCTTTAGCATTTCTTTTATACTAGTTGATGTGAATTCTCACAGTTGGGGACTAGATATCGATATGGCTTAGTGGAATTAAATCAAACCCTTAAAAACACATGGCGACCAAAAGAAGCCGGACGATTTCGATTAAATTCTGTAGGCGAAAGCATAGTTATGGATATATTTGGAGGAGAAATGTTGATCAGAACATTAAAAACATTCTTCTTCTAAATATTTTTTGAAATCATGCTTAATTCATAAGTAGTTGGTAGTGTTCTGATTAGCGTTTAACTTTCAATTATTTTCCTGCTATGCTTTTACCTGCACAATTTCACCATAATAACATGTTGATGTTGGCCAGTGTGGGGATAAATAAATGGGTTAACCCGCCTGTAAATAACGACCACCTACAGTACAGACACTTAATTCCTGCACCAGTCGACGGGACGTCTGCCAGAGCCTGGTTGTAAAAAACACTCGTGGATAACATGTCAAAAAACAAGCCAAACACATAAATGACCCACGTATCTTGCAAATACAAAATACCTCTAGTTGTGAGCTCATCCATGCATCCATGCCCAGTAAAATGGGTTGCGATCGGGCGTGCGGCCGTGTATAGCCAACGCATTTAGTGGAGGAATTAACTGTATGACCTGTATCTATAAACTTCAGTCTTGCAATTCTTCTAGAATATATGATTTTTTTAAGTCTTCCTCTAACGTGTAGCCTATACTGGTAGGCAAAATGAGTGTATGTTCCTCCTTACACCACGTTTTAGCAAAGTCTTGCGATACTTAATTAAGGTTTCCTGAGTCAGAGCTCATTATAATCCTTAGGTAGAGAAGAATGGTAGACGTAACGTCTGTTTCTTTGGGGTGGTACATCTTCAGCTCGGTATCCTAGGGTCGACGAACTGGGAGAGTGTTTTTTAGACCAGAATGGTTTCTGGTATGCCTCATCAACCCGGTGATCTATTTTGAGAATAGTGTAACGAAGCCCTACAAACTTGACGAAATGGCTTATTGGCTTCAACTTTTAACTCACAGCATATGAGACTGTATATATATATATATATATATATATATATATATATATATATATATATATATATATATATATATATATATATATATATATATATATATTTATATATATATATATATATATATATATATATATATATATATATATATATATATATATATATATATATATATATATATATATATATATATATATATATATATATATTTAGCCAAATAATCCATTTATCTATCTTTATATCTAAGATCATCAGCAATACCAATAAAAATGATATAGCACAATTACCTCATTAACTCACTTCATAGCTACAGAAAATAACAATACTGTTAAAGTAAAGCACCAGCCCAAAAACGGTAGTTATTACTTTTCCGTTTTTAAATTTCGAAATCGACTACTAGAAATTTCCAATCAGGGATGAATCTTAACGAATTCCATCAGGTTATTTAAGTGTCAGGTGGCTGCAAGATACTTGTGATTTGTAGAACAGGTGTTCTGCATACCCCTCGTCACGAACCCACTTGACATCTCTTATAATTGTTTTCCTCGAATTTGTTAGATGTAGTGATTTTCAAAGGTCACCTGAGAAACATAGGCCAGAGTGACTGTTAACACTAAGCAGAATGGACAGTTTAATGAGGTTTTCTCAGGGGAAACTATTGAATTGCTCCCAGTTAGTTGAATTATCAAAATAACATGTTAGGATTTCCTTTTGAACTCGTATAATGCTACACATCTCTGGGGAAAATACACAGATGTAGCTGATAAGAGATTTGAATTCCAAGGTAGAAAAATCACGCTTGAATCACGAATACCAAATCATGGCGTTGCTGTTTGCCATGTTTAATTATCCGGCGTGTCTTATTCTAGTCATCACAGCCAAGTACTGTTGCCACAAAATGACCGGTCGACCGGGAGTCATGGCGATCCGAGATAATATCCCGTACGACTGATTTCCGACGTGAAGAGACATACGTCAAGGTTGGCACCGAACGTTCGGTCGACCAGTGTTCATGGCGATCAGACAAAATATCTCGTACGACTGATTTCATTTGTGAAATGACCTATGTACATAGGTACCAAACGTCCAGTCGACCAATGATCATGTTTACTATTTTTGTATGATGTCTGTCCTATGACGCATTGTTCTTCAATTAGAGATGTTGTTGTTAGTATGTATTCCTATTTTTAAATTTGTAATTTCATGCCTCGTGCTGTGGTCAATAAATAATGCAATTCAATACAATTGCGATCTGAGATATTATACATGTATTCCGGACGACTGATTTCAGGCGTGAAGTGACGTACGTTACGTACATCTGCATCGAACGTCCGGTCGTCCGGTGTCCATGGCGATCCAACACAATATCACCCCGGACGACTGATTTAAGACTTCAAGTGAATAATCTACAGTACACACATATTATCTACAACATAACGGTTAACATATTATAACAGTAAGTGAATATCGCGGACCAGGTAACTTTTACTTTACATTTAGCTGATGAAGGAGGGAGGAAAGGCAAAAAGACTAGTGGGGACCTGGGTGAAAAATTGATTGTATGATTTGTTCATTAGAATTCTGCGACTGTTTTTACAAAACCACTCCCATGAAAAGTTTCATGCATGAAAAAATCGTGGCATAAAAATGTTATGCATGAAAATGATTTCACCTCATGTAATTTTCATGCTACGATTTCTTCATGCATGAAACCAGAGAAATACTCATCTCAGATGAAACTTTTCATACCGGAACTGTATGCTAAAATCTCTACTTCTAAAAGGTATTGTATATCGACAACAGCATTCGCTGATGTAGTTTCATCCAATGGCTTCCGAATGCTGAGCGAAGCGGCGCAACGCATCCCTTATGATACTGTGACCCATCAGATGTTGTAGACAGATCTTTTGAGGAACTGAATGACTCCCCTAAGGGTTGCATGGTAGACTAATTAGCTGAACAGACTGCTAAGCGCCCGCAGGGGCAGGTCAGTGGGTGCTAATTCAACCACAACCAGATGACCTAATAGCTACGTATCTGCGGCCGATGGCTAATTGATCACATATGAGCAATCGAATCAACAACTTCCAACAACTGTATGCTGTGTCTGAAGCACAGCATACATACATACATACACAAATACATACATACATACATACATACATACATACATTCGTACGTACATGCATTCATACATTCGTACGTACATACGTACATATAGGAAAATATAAACATGAGTATGAAGCACTGCACACATACATACATATATAAATACATACATACATATATACATACATACATACATACATACATACATACATACGTTCGTACATACGTACATACATACAGACAAGAAAATTTAAACATCTGCATACATAAATACGTATTTAGATAAAATCATTTTCAAAAATCTTATATACATAACTATTGCATACATATCTATAAGAATGGTACTGATATGCATACTAATATGCATGCATACAGTATACATTGAGATATGAACAGAAAGATACATACCTACATAAATACATACATGCACATACATATGTACACTCATACTTTCATACATACGCACATACATACACACGTCCATGCATACATAAATACATACACACTTACACACATACTTTCAAACATAAATACATACACACATACATACATACATACATAACACAGATACATACACTCATGCATTATTGGTGCACGCACACGTGTACACACATTACAGAGTGTTATATCTTAAACGTTTAGATAATCAATTCCGCCTCAGTCCATCAATAGAAAAAGTGTACTCTATAGATGATACTGTAGGTGATACGCAGTTCACCCTGTGGTCGTCATGTCAACGATCGGTCATGATGGAATAATCTGTTAGGATGATGTCTGAGAGGTTCTTAGTCCCAGAAGTTGGGTTGGTTACTGTTTTTTAATGAGAGGGTGATATATAATATATATAAGTGAAGGCTAAACATTGCATTGATATCTTCAGTCGTCTTCAGTCCCCCTTTTCCCAACACGGACTAATGGCGTGTGTCTTTGCATCAGTATAATACATATTGTGTCATTGTCATTGCGTCATAAGAAATCGAACCCGATATTCCAAAATGACAGATTGATGATAGTTCACAAGCACCATCAAAGTTCGTGTGCATATGTATGTGTTTGTATATATATATATATATATATATATATATATATATATATATATATATATATATATATATATATATATATATATATATATATATATATATATATATATATATATATATATATATATATATATATATATATATATATATATATATATATATATATATATATATATATACATATATATATATATATATACATATACATATATATATATATATATATATATATATATATATATATATATATATATATATATATATATATATATATATATATATACATATATATATATATATACATATACATATATATATATTTATATATATATATATATATATATATATATATATATATACGTATATATATATATATATATATATATATATATATATATATATATATATATATATATATATATATATATATATATATATATATATATATACATAGTTATTCATTCCTAAGTTATTGTCAAACGTATCATAGCTCCATACGACATTTTCTGAAGATGCTCTTAAGCATAAATGGGTTAACTTGCAGAGGCAGCATTACATAATCGTTCAGCATGTGCAGATCTCAGGCTGACATTTCTGCGCTGCGGGGGTTAAAGTATCCAATGTAAACCAATTACAACCCTGAATAATTATTCCATCATAACATGTACACTACTTGGCACTCGCCATTGTACAGCACTATCAGATGTCTCAAGTCTCAGTGGTCAGACACAGAGGGGTGTCTACTTCTTTGACCCTAAAATGTTACTGCACTGACACTTACTACTTGTAGCTGTGTGAAATATCTGTATAGATGCAACACTAAAATGACTGTATATGCACGTATGTATGTGTGTATATATGTGTATAAGTATGTATGCATGTAAGTATGTATGCGTGCATCTAAGTATGTATGTACGTATATGTGTGTTTGTATGTATGTATGTACGTATGTATGTGCATGCGTATGTATGTATGTGTGAATGAATATATGTATCTTTGTATGCATGTATGTATGCATGAAATGTATATATGTATGTATGCATGCAGGTATGTATCGTTGTCTGTATGCATGTATGTATGCATGCTTGTATGTAATGTACGTACATGTACGTATGTAGTATGAATGATATATATATATATATATATATATATATATATATATATATATATATATATATATATATATATGTATATAATATATATATATATATATATATATATATATATATATATATATAATATATATATATGTATGCATGTGTGTACGTAAATGCACGTATGTGTGGTTATGTATCTTCTCTAGTTAATGTATGTATGAATGTATGTAAATACATGCAAGTGTGTAAGTACACTAAACGATGAACTAATAATATACATTAATATCCATGTATGCATGTATGAACTATGCGTTAGGTCAAGCATCTCGATACAACGTTCTGTATGTCCAGTTCACCTTGCACCACACCAACCCCGAACGCCAGTGGAGTGTTTGAAATAGACATGAGTGACGTGTTATGTACAGACATGTACCTTTCACCTCTCTGTGTCTTTGAGGCGTAGAATGTGGCACTGTGACAGTTGGATCTGCGTCACACAAACAGTCTGCGAGCAGCCGGTCAATTGTCCCCCCCTTTAAATAGAACGGTTACTTGCTGCCATTAATAACCGTCTCTCTGTGGAAGTGAGCAAGACAATATGTCTTTCACAGCGGTGTCGCCTGTTTCAGTTGGTGAAAGAGTGAGAACCATATACTGAGTGCAATTCCATATCTTGTAACTGAGAAAAGAATAGTTCATGTTGTTGTATAAGCAGTAGCGGTCGTAGTAGTTGGGATTTGGAATTTCGATTATCATCACTTTTTATGCCATATTGAGGCGTGACTAACCAGTTGTAAATGGTCGAGGAAACCGGAGAACCCGGCAAACCAGGCGCCTTATACCCAAGTCACTGGTAACTTTCTCACATGCCCTGGCTGCGATTCAGACCTGGACAGTGATGAGAAGGCTAGCAGTCAGTGGCAGCGTTTTAGACCGCTCGGCCGTCTGAGCATGCCCTTGTTGAAGTAGTAGTAGTAGTAGTAGTAGTAGTAGTAGTAGTAGTAGTAGTAGTAGGAGTAGGTGTTGTAACAGCAGCAGCAGCAGCAGTAGTAGTAGTAGTAGTATAGTAGTAGTAGTAGCAGCAGCAGCAGTAGTACTAGTAGTAGTATAAATATTTGCTATAGTTGCTAGAGTAGGTTAACCATTTGTAATATCCAAAGTGCGAGACTGAGTATGACGTATCTGCGAATGTGTATTACATCATAGTCCAGTGTCGGCCTCCCTTTTCGCTCTGCGAGTCCTGGATTGAAATTCCTTTGCTGTGTGGATTTAGAACCTCGCCCATGCCCGTTGCCTGGGGTGCTGCTGGTGGCACCCTGAGGGTTGTCCCGGGCTCACTGGGTACCGGGTGTGCGGTATGGCAAAGCCCTCGCCGGGGGCTGCCTATCTCTGAGATGTCTCTATACCACAACAACTTAGCTTAGCTACTAGGCTTTACAGGACATCATCCATGGATATGTAATTCAATACTCACACCTACATACGTATGCAGGGGCTTCTAAGTTAGGTAGACACTAAATCCTCGCAGACCTCAGGGACGACGCCATGGAAAATTATGATCTTGGAATACCCTACCTAGATTTAGGTCTAGGGTTAGGAATCAGGTCCATGGTTAGGGTAAGGGCTAGGGTTAGGCAACCCTGACCCTAACCCTGGACCTCATTTCTAACCCTTACCCTAAAGCTAGGTAGGGTATTCCAAGATCACAAGTTTCCATGGCGTCGATTCCTGACATCTGTGGGGATTTAGAGTGTACCTTTTAGGGTTCTAGTTCACTTAGTTCCTACAATCTCCACAAGAGGGGGTTGTACATGCAGTAAAGTACCCACATATGCACACAGCACACATGCCAGTATAATATGCTCGCTCTGTCGATCTTCATCGACAGCTTTTACCGTTTGATTTTCTTTTCCTTTATGCGTTTTCCAATATAGCATATTATAATACATGCATACCTTTCGTATCTGTACAATACGGCCAAACAATCGCTTAACAAGTGACAATGCAAAACATTTGATTCCTGAAGATTCCTGACGTTTTATCCTATTACTAGTATTTAAAGGACTATTGATCACATCTTGAACGGTAATCGTCCTCTCATGGAATTAGTTACACGTATATAAATTCGTTTCATAAGTGTACTTCTTATTATTTATGTGTACCCATAGGTATTGTTGCTATTTCCGCTGTGCAAGTAACGGCTTTACATTAAACTACTATTTAAAAAGGAATCTATCCAGATCGGAGCTGCAGGTCATATTCCCATGTGTTACGATTTTAAAAGTGTTATGATGTATTGCTCGTCTTGTTACTTATCACACAATAAGCTACAGTAAAAAGAATATGCTATACATTAGACACAATTTCTTGTTTCTTTTGTTACAGTTTACATATTAACTACTTCTTATTTCTTTTGTTACAGTTTACACATTAGCTACTTCTTATTTCTTTTGTTACAGTTTACGCATTAGCTATTTCTTGTTTCTTTTGTTACAGTTTACACATTAGCTGCTTCTTATTTCTTTTGTTACAGTTTACACATTAGCTACTTCTTTCTTTTGCTACGGTTAACATAATACTAAGTAGCTACTTCTTGTTCATTGTGTTACAGTTCACACATTAGCTACTTCCTGTTTCTTTTGTTACAGTTTACATATTAGCTACGTCTTGTTTCTCTTGTTACAGTTTACATATTAGCTACGTCTTGTTTCTTGTGTTACAGTTTACATAATAGCTAAGTCTTGTTTCTTTTGTTACAGTTTACTCATTAACTACTTCTTGATTCCTTTGAAACAGATTATTCATTAAAACCTCGTGTTTCTTTTGTTACAGTTTACACATTGGCTACTTCTTGTTTCTTTTGTTACATTTTGCACATTAGCTTCTTGATTCTTTTGTTACACTTAACACAATAGCTCCTTTTTTGTTACAGTTGTACACATTAGCTACATCTTGTTTATTTTTTGACAGTTAACACATTAGCTTCTTCTTGTTTCTTTTGATACAGTTTACACAATAGCAACTTATTATTGTTAGAGTTTTACACATTAGCTACTTGTTTTGTTTCAGATTACACATTAGCTATTTCTTGTTATTTTTGTTACAGATTACACACTATTTACTTCATGTTTCTTTTGTTACAATTTACACATTAGATGCAGTTCATAAACTAATCATATGCTACCAACTAGGGAATCGTACGATATGTGTGCCAACGCTTAAACTGCAATATATCTCCTGCGAACAAAAATATGCATCTATGCATAAATGTATACATAGCTCAAGCATTCGTGAAAACGACGTTTCACTTCACAACGTTCATGCCCACTGACTCTGGTATGCCAAACGGAGAAAAGCGATCTCCTCACTTCGAAAAATACTTGAACTGAACATTTCTTGACCTCAGCTAACCGTACAGTGAAATGTATCGTCCCAAACGAACAGAATTGATACCGTGGTGGAGAGATATTGACGTAAATCCCTGCATTTGTTTCGGGGTGGGGGCACAGTACGCTATCCTTTAAGTATTGATATCACTCAACCTGGCGCCAACTTATCTGCAAATAACTATCTGGACGTGAAAAGTTTAGACGAAGAGGGAATATAAAGCTTAAGTGTGCTAACTAAAGGCATTATGAGATAAACATATATATATATATATATATATATATATATATATATATATATATATATATATATATATATATATATATATATATATATATATATATATATATATATATATATATATGTGTGTGTGTGTGTGTGTGTGTATATATATATATATATATATATATATATATATATATATATATATATATATATATATATATATATATATATATATATATATATATGTATATATATATATATATGTATATATATATATATATATATATATATATATATATATATATATATATGTATATGTATATATATATATATATATATATATATATATATATATATATATATATATATATATATATATATATATATATATATACTATACATATATATATATATATATATATATATATATATATATATATATATATATATATATATATATATATATATATATATATATTACGTCATCAACTGTACTCAATCTTTATCTCTAGTGAGGGCAAAACCATATTCTTCAACTCTACACATCCTGTTGTTATCTCAGGGAGTCTCGAAGACCCCCATCCACCAACTACACTACCAACGACTCCGCGGCTTTATCATTGACCCATTAACGCTCACAACATCTGAAATAGCCTGACCATTTCGATGATAATTTGCAGGAAGGGGGAACATTGGGAAAATATTTGAAGGAGGAATGCTATTTAGAACATTAACAACAAATCCCTTACAAAATTTTAGTAAGATTATTCTTAATTCGAAATTATCACCAAATGTATCGTAGATCCAGACGACAATTTCGTGAGGAACTCGTAATAAGCGTCAATGGGTTAAGTTCATCAAGCATGCTTCGTGATCCAAGTTCTCTCCCCCTCACCGCGGGGGTGCGCTGATAGGGTAAGTGCTTTGTCGAGAGGGGGCGTAAGGGGGGCGCAGTGGGGGAATGAAAGGAGAACCGATAAGGGGCTATCTGGTTAGTGATAGCACGGGTTCACAACCACACTGACGAGTGGGGCGCATGCCCTTACAAGTCGTAATAAAATACCAACTTGATGCAGTGTTATTAGTGCGAATTCCACATCGAATTCCACTCACAGTGCACAACCATTGATACCATTTTAGTTGTAGTGGCAACACTGTCAGAAATGCATTTACATGTTTGCTCAAGTCAGATTAACTGTGATTCATTATTTCGTGTCTTTCTTGAAAGATATAAGAAGCATGAAGTTTAGATATGTGTTCCATCAGTGGCGAATACCACTCTCGGTGCAAAATCATTGATAGCATTTTAATAGTACTGACAACACGGTCAGAAATGCATTCACGTGTTTGCACTAATCAGATTAGTCGTGATTCATTATTTCATGTCTTGTTTGAAAGATAAAAAAGCATGGATTTTAGATAGTAGTGTTCCATCAGTGGCCAATTCGACTCTCGGTGCAAAATCATTGATAGCATTTTAATAGTATTGGCAACACTGTCTGCAATGCATTTATATATATATTTGCACTAGTCATATTATCTGTGATTCTTTGCTTTATGCCTTGTTTGAAAGATAAAAAGAAGCATAGATTTTGGTTCACATACGTTTTCAAAATTAAATGATAAGTTTTTCAAGCTGTTGAGGTACAACCATTTTCTTGTGTTTGTCCCAAATTCTTCGTGCAATAACCCGCATTGTTTGTGTCTTTTTAGCTATCGTGTTCAATACAAACAAACATCGTATGAAGCAGTCTGTATTTAGTATAGACAAAGGTGGATACGACTAGTATTACAAATGTGATGCGACGAAATGCACGTTCATCGGTGATGTCGATCCAAACATATTGTTACTTAAACTTGTTGTTTATTTTTATCATATCAATATGATCATCACTTTTACAAGGAAATTGGATGTATGCAACCTACTTCGGAATTTAATGTCCTAGCACATTGCCTTCAACTAAGGCTCCGCAGGATCCATATCAGCGGGTTGGGCCTGGTCGTTATATAAATGTGCGGCATTGTGGATGTCTGTCTATGGTGCTTCTGCAACTGTGAAAACCCCTCGGAACTATTCATAATGAGAAGGGAATTTCTTCCCGGTTCCGGGTTTCTTCTCTCGTCGCGATATGACCTAAGTTTAGAAACGACGTAAAAACCAATACGTTCCTCCAGTTAGTCCTTCAACTTAAAGGTCTATGCATACAGTAACCCTAGACAGTGCGAAACCAATTCCTATCACCAGCTACATGTACTCAAAAGCAAATAAGCATCAATATACAAACAAAGGCTTACACTATGCTTTACCTTAGCACAGGATGACATTCTAGTTTATTATATGTTTGTATGTTCTCTTTTGTTCTACTAATGTATCATCTTACCATATTAATTAAGTTGTTTTCTATGCTTATCTAGATGTATCGTATTTTCATATTCCATTTTATGATACAATGATGTGAAGAGTCAAATAGCTAATTCAATTAAATTCATTGCCTGCATCAGTTTGTTATGAATGTATTCGAAGCCACGCCGTAAAACGTAAGTGAGTGATAACGGATGATTACCTCACTGGAACACTTACACGGGACAGAATAATGCTATGGACAGAATTCTAAATTCTTATCATGTCATTTTTATGCTTCCTGGATGATGACGTTTAACATTCTTTCATTGATTAACTTAAAATGAACAATTGCAAATTGTCAGTGGAATACGTTATATTGCTATATAGCTACATACACGGGTATATAAATATATATATATATATATATATATATATATATATATATATATATATATATATATATATATATATATATATATATATATATATACAGACAGTTGTATATATGGAAAGATATATAGACATATATACACACCTGTTAGTGAGTGTTTGTAAGGTATGCATCGAGATTCGGTTAGGCTATGTTGACGTGACTCACCACATAAAATAAAACGCTTCGCTGAATATAAGACCAACGGACTTCCTTCTATGTGTCAAATGGAATACCTGTGGGGGTTGTAAAGTCAATAGAAGTGGTACTTACCGAGTAGTTCGTTGACAATACTTAAAGGCATCACGATCACAGATACCAAAAGGTCCGCCACTGCCAATGACATGAGAAAGTAGTTGGTGACGTTTTGCAATTTCTTCTCCATGCATATTGCCATACAAACGAGTATGTTGCCCATTATCCCAGCAAGGACAGGTATTCCTAATAATAACACTGGCCAGTTTGTCCTGCTTTCCTCCTCGAGGGCCAAACTATCCTCTGGACTTTCCGTGAAGGCATTTAAGCCCGTCCAGTTGAAAAACGAAGCATTATTATAGAACTCGAAGCAAAATATCCCCTGGCAGTAGACGGTCGTGGAATCTTCCCTGCTTGTGCTTGCCATGGGGTGGCCACCAGGCGAGTTGCCTGCTATACTATATGCCACATCGGTGACTAGGTTGTTATTTGGCGTTGTCTTCATGGCAACAACATGGTCGTATCCCACCAAGCGTGCGGTACTGCTTGTCGTCGTATGTTCCGTAAGTTTTTCTCCCAGCGTGCTCTGCGCGTTGCCTACGCTCGCACTACCACTCGGCACCGGAACTACCTCACGGAGACTTTTATCTCCTCGCTGCTCCTCTGACCAATCGGATGCCGGGGTTTCCGTCGTCGTCACGGTGGCGATTTCCACGCTGTGATTAAGTATTCCCTGAAAAGCCAGGGTGAGATGCTCCATACCCTGTTACTTTACCAGTGACAGTACCGTTTTTATGTGCTGGTACCACCTCTGTCAGTACAGAATCAGCACCCGACGGCCGCCGCAACTTGACTACATGTCACTTCCAGCGCTCGCTCAGCGGCGCATCTAAACTCCTCTCCGTCTTCCCTTCCCGTGATGCAATGCTGCAAGAGTAAAAATAGACATCATGTTACATTTCGCTCATGGCTGCGATCCACTGCACTGCACACTACTATCCATAGCTAAGAGTTTGCTTTAAAATCACGTGTTTCTACCAACAGCAATCACAAACTACTTAGTGAAAGCATTCCCTACCAATAACCCATTTGAACAGATGAATAAAAAATGGATATGTAGCGAGAGACCAATTACTATATGCGCTACAGTGAAGGGCTGGCTATCCCAGGGATCTCGAATCTGGCCTAAGTGTGACGTAACTAGGGAAAAAGTCCAATTAGGGCTCTTGTATCGTTTACATTACAGACAAACGTGCGCACCAGCATGCACAGAACACGACCTTTTAGTTATTCGCCGCAGCCAGGTTATTCAGGTTGACCGGCTGGTTTCATATCCACTTGTTTTTATTCATCTAAGGCTTAAAGAACCACGTGTTCCTACCAACAGATATCACAACTACTTAGAATTCCTTACCAAAAACTCCCTTGAACAAATGCAGAAAATACAGTGTGCCATCCATTGAAGTACACTATATTATATATTTTCAAGCTCTATGGTGATGTAATTTCGTGCCGTCGTAAAAGAGTTAAATGCACGTGCCCGCAAGGGGCTGGTCATCGCAGGGTGACTGTGGTGTTGACAGCGATGTCGCTACGTGCCCCGAGGCTGCAGGGCCAGTAGTAATCACTATCGCATGTTGTGACGGCTCAATCATCGTACCCTACCTTGACAGATCGCTACAACATGTAGTTCAACCCGCAAAGTGACCTAGGGCACTAATTTACAGACACATTATGAATGAGTTACATTACAACGTGATACATACATAACTGTCACATATATGTATGTGTGTGTGTTTATATATATATATATATATATATATATATATATATATATATATATATATATATATATATATATATATATATATATATATATATATATATATATATATTTATACCTACGTACATACATACATACATACATACTTACTTACTTACTACTACTACTACTACTACTACTACTACTACTACTACTACTACTACTACTACTACTACTACTACTACTACTACTACTTCTATTACCACTACTACTACTACTACTACTACTACTACTTTGGAAGGACGCTACTAGTTTACTAAGGGATGATGGGGATGTTGTATTAGAGTGTCAACTTTGATTTGTAGCGGACTTCCCCTATCGGAGGGAATTCGGAAGGAGCGCATGTTTGTGTCAGCAACGTTTCGCTCTAACATAACTCAGACAGGCCTATCCTTTCATTAGATGGCGGGCTCAGAAATCGCCACGAGTGCTGGTAATAGCTACCAAAGTCGCTCCTGGCAATTTGAGGATGATCCCAGTATGGTCATCGGCCCTATTCCCAATTACTATCCTCCGAGTCCCCGAGGATTGCCACCCAGCAAATTAGGCGGCGAGACCGTGAGGCGATAGATTGCGTGGAGCGAACGGTGGCGATTACAAACCCGGCTCAGGGACCGGCGGCTTAGAGAACCAGCCATTGCATCATTATTGATATGAGCCTTCACACCTAGCCTGCTTTGATCATCAATTACCTAAGACGAATGCGCCATGTATTCAAATGCATAGGAACTTTGTATTTTGAATTTGTATTTTGAATTTGTATTTTGAATTTGTATTTTGAATTTGTATTTTGAATTTGTATTTTGAATTTGTATTTGGAATTTGTATTTGGAATTTGTATTTGGAATTTGTATTTGGAATTTGTATTTGTATTTGGAATTTGTATTTGTATTTGGAATTTGTATTTGTATTTGGAAATTGTATCTAGAATTTGGATTTGGAATTTGGAATTATAATTCAGAATTTGGATTTGGAATTAGGATTTAGAATTTGGAAATTGAATTTGGAATCTGGATTTAGAATTTGGAATTTGGATTTGGAATTTGAATTTGGAAATTTGGATTTGAAATTTGGTTTTGGAATTTGGTTTTGGGATTTGGATTTGGAATTTGGATTTGGAATTCGGATATGGAATTTGGATTTGGACTTTGTATTTGGTATTTTTGTTTGGACTTTGTATTTGGAATTTGTATCTGAAATTTGGATTTGGATTTGGAATTTGAATTTAGAATTTGGTTTTGCAATTTGGATTTGGAATTTGAATTTAGAATTTGATATTTGGATTTGGAATTTGGAATTTGTTTGGAAATTGGATTTGAAAATTGGATTTGGAAATTAGATTTAGAAATTGGATTTGGAATTTGGATTTGGTATTTGGAATTAGAATTTGGAATTGGGATTATCATCATTTTCTGAAATGCATAGCAATTTGATTTTGGAATTGGGATTTCCCAGCCATATCAAATAAACAGAATCGTGACTAGCCAGGTGTAAGTACTGAAGGAAACCGGAGCTCCCGACGAAAAACACCGCCCACCCCAAAGTCCCTTGAACCTTTCGCACATGCTATAGATTGCGTGGAGCGAACGGTGGCGATTACAGACCCGGCTAAGGGACCGGCGAATTAGAGAACCAACCATTGCATCATTGTTGATATGAGCCTTATCACACCCAACCTGCTTTGAACATCCAGTACCTAAGACGAATGCGCAATGTATTCCAATGCATAGAAATTTAAATTTGGAATGTGGAACATGCTTTGAACATTCATTACATAAGACAAATGCGCTCTTTATTCAAATGCTCAGGTTTTACACTCCATACATTCATGTTAATCATGTTATAGTTATGTATTCCCTCATGCAATATGGTTGCCATATGTATGTATGTATGTATGTATGTATGTATGTATGTATGTATGTATGTGTTATCTATGGAATTATGTAGCGGTATCCATTTACATTTTGTCCCTTAGGAAGGGTTGAGTATATAAGGTGTACTCTTTGCTCGCCTTTCCTTTTAAGGCACTACAATTTCTATGTCAATCTGGAATTTGAGTCTCATAATTTACTTTTTGTGAATTCCAAATGGTAATATGTGACCTGGCAGTTGCTAATTGACATATCCGATTCTTCATAACATAGGAATCCTTGCATTCATGGAATGGCTCCTGCATGAACAAAATGTGGCATGAAGATTCCATGCATGAACATTAAGTTTCCATGCATGAAATTGCATGAAAAAGAAATTTTAATGCAAGAAAAATGAAAATTTTGCCCAAAAATGTTCATGGGTGACAATTCCATGAAGTTGTGTACAGCGCTACTACCCATGTGGCGAAAGAAACATGCATGAAAGTTTCATTTTCATGCATGAATATATGATATTTCCATGCATGAAAATATGAAATTTCCATGCATGAACAAGAAATGTTCATGCATGAACTTTTCTATAGGCCACTATCTTTTCATGTATGAAACTTTTTGTACTAGAATCCCTCCTCGGCTTGTTGGGTGAGGGCCAGAGTTGGGGTTAACATTAACATGTAGCATTAGCTTTCAAGTATCCATTCAGAACACACTTAATAGTAAAATGCACCCAGCCTGTGAGATATACCGAAATCGTTAATCGCGTTTCAACGTGGGCTAAACGGGTATTTAGTGGTAAACCCCATGTGCTACGTGTCCGATCCTAGATTCTCGGTAAACGTGATGAAGTTATCCCTCGAATTAAGTATGAATCTCTCCCAGATGCGCCGCTGGCTCGACACCACATTCCCGGTGCAGCAAGTCGTAACAGTCACAGACATTTCTTTGAAACATACAACAGGTTTATACTGCCTAACTATCCCCAGATTACTTCTAAGCCTTTCGTAGATTGTATGAGGCGGTGAAGTTTTATCTGAATTTTAGAGTATCATCCAAACCAACATTTACTAGTAGCCTAGATTTCTAGAGAGTCCTATATTTTTTGTCAAGTTTTCTGTTACCAGGCACCAATTGGCCAAGGTGGCCAGAGTGGACAAAACAGTTTACGTCTATTTCACCAGGTTAATAGAGGATGCTATTTGAGCAGGGATCGAAGGGCCATGTGGTGCCATCTACCTGTAATTTCTGGTACTTTACAGGGACTAGAAGACTAGGCTGTTGGATAATTTTCAATTTAGTTCTTGCTGGTCAATAGTAGTTTGAAGTCTCTCTCTCTCTCTCTCTCTCTCTCTCTCTCTCTCTCTCTCTCATCGTTAGTGTCTTTGAGACATGGCTAATAAACACACTACTACTACTACTACTACTACTACTACTACTACTACTACTACTACTACTACTACTACTAATAATAATAATAATAATCATAATAATAATCATAATAATACTATTACTAGTAATAATGATAATTATAACAATGATAATAATAATATAAATAATAATAATAATAATAATAGTAATTATAACAATGATAATAATAATATAGATAATAATAATAGTAATGATACTAATAATCATTATTATTACCAATAATAATAATAATACCAATAATGATAATAACAATACTATTACTACTACTACTACTACTACTACTACTACTACTACTACTACTACTACTACTAACACTTATGATGATAGTAATACTAACACTGCTGCTGTTGCTGCTGCTACTACTGCTACTACTAATACTAATACTACTATTAATAATAATAACAATTCTGGTGATACTCCTCCTCCTCCTCCTCCTCCTCCTACTACTACTACTACTACTACTACTACTACTACTACTACTACTACTACTAACACTTATGATGATAGTAATACTAACACTGCTGCTGTTACTGCTGCTACTACTGCTACTACTAATACTAATACTAATAATACGACTATTAATAATGATAACAATTCTGGTGATACTCCTCCTCCTCCTCCTACTACTACTACTACTACTACTACTACTACTACTACTACTACTACTACTACTCTGACACGCACACACACGCACACTCACTGGGTCACGTACCAACGTTAGCTTATCACCCTAGTGGTCGCGGAGAGTACAGAATTAATGACTGAAATTCCACTTATCGCCCGCCTTCTCACCCCTATCACCAGATTAATCACTCAACTCATTCTGCTCTAGTGTTGTCGGCGTTTCCTGAATAAAAAGCTGTCGCTTGATTGATGGTGGTGAAATATGTACACGGATCTCAACCATTAATTGGCATGTCTGCGTGAAAAAACGCATCCCGGCATCAACCGATGACGTCATCACTAATCACCATAAAAGATGTACCACAGTACCAGTCCGTCATTCGTATTAATCTTTATTGCATATTTTCTCGCGAAATGATGATTCAAACCATATTCGAAAAGGGAAAAGAGGCAGGAATTCCTTCGACGAATCTCTGATGATAAGTATTGTGATAAATAAGATTTATGACAAACAAAAGATTGTGTGGACCTCACACGAATGACGCATAGTGATACCAACCAGAAAGTCAACTTCAAAGAACGATACAGGTGATGGGGTTCATTTTGTATGGGAGGGGGGTGGGTGTCGTCTCAAACAGAGATAGATATAGCGCATTGGTTTTATGTAAAACTGTAGACAAGTGACAATTATTAGCAAAAACAACAACAGCAATCCAAAATTTAGAAATGTGAAGGGGAGAGGGGATACGTCGAACCTCTGAAAAATTCCAAAAATCCAAAATTTAGAAATTTGAAGGAAGGGGAGTTCGTCGAACTCATCGACCCCCTTTGTAACCGCAGCTGTACATCTTTATTTAGCATTTTCTACTTTCCGGGTTAGGCCGGAATAGCATCGTACTAATTTTAATATTCTGAGCAATTTTACTACTAGTATCAATAATACCAATCGTTGTTGATCGATTTTACATTTTAATCATCGCCAATACTGTCACGAACTTTAACCTAGCAACACTGATTCTAAAATGAAAAGTCAGGCAACCATTTTTGACAACCTTTTGTAACAAGATGTTTTCTATTTGATATCTAGAATCCATCGTGCATAGATGGTATCCAGTGACTAGAATTAGCTTATACCTCTGCATATTCCATTGCATACCTAGAAAGAGATGTTTGAGACACGTCCATTTTTGGACACTTGTTGTGTCAAGAGATTTTCTTTCAAAATTCCCAAACGATTACGCATACATGTTTATAACTGTATGTTTTTGAACCATTGAAGGTAAATGAATGGATGTGGTAAAGTCTTTAGAGGAAACTTGGCAGGACTTCTGAGGAAACTGCACTCGCTTTGTCCACACCCAAAGATGTGGATCAGCAGACGACTTCCGGATCATCCTGTCTCGGGTCGTCTGCTCTACCTCAACCTTGTCGCACGTCACAGACATTTGATGGTTTTAGCTGAGAGCTAGTTGATGAAAATTCGTTTAGGTTCCAAGTGATTTATATAGAGCACTCGAGATTGTTTAGCCTTTGGCGGGAAAAGTCACAGTTTTCGTCTGCTTCAAGCTGTTGAGGTCTAGTGGCGCGTGTTCGCGGCAAATAAACAGACAGACGAGTTTGACCTCTGCTGCACAGACAGGATAGTGTAACTTTGCTGAAAGTCGTCTGCTTTGACGTGGGGGATAGTGAGCAGATAGCACCTGGCGTGTCAAGGCGCCCGCCGCTGCAACAAGTGGACACTACATGTAGTTCCCCTCTGCTGCAGCCACTTATTAAATATAGTACACTCTGCAGAGAGAGAGAGAGAGAGAGAGAGAGAGTTGGTTGGAATGAGAAAGATGGAATATATACAAGAGTAAATAAATGACTAAAGAACGGAAAGTGAGAAAGAGTGTGTGTGTGTGTGTGAGAGAGAGAGAGAGAGAGAGAGAGAGAGAGAGAGAGAGAGAGAGAGAGAGAGAGAGAGAGTGTGTGTGTGTGTGTGTGAGAGAGAGAGAGAGAGAGAGAGAGAGAGAGTGTGTGTGTGTTAAAGAAGAGGTGGTTCGAGAGAGATGATGTGGTATCTTGGATATTAAATATAGATATATCATTAAGTGGTCATTATCATTTAGGTGGCAGTGGAAAGTGGAGATAACCACCGATTACCCTACATCCTCTTTTAGGCTCAAGTAATTATGTTATCGTATATATATATATATATATATATATATATATATATATATATATATATATATATATATATATATATATATATATATATATATATATATATATATATATATATATATATATATATATATATATATATATATGTGTTTGTGTGTGTGTGTGTTTGTATATATACCAGTATATATATATATATATATATATATATATATATATATATATATATATATATATATATATATATATATATATATATATATATATATATATATATATATATATATATATATATATATATATATATATATATGTATATATATATATATATATATATATATATATATATGTATATATATATATATATATATATATATATATATATATATATATATATATATATATATATATATATATATATATATATATATATATATATATATATATATATATATATGATGAAGGGCAAGATGATTTTAAAGAGCAGAGAGGGAGAGAGAGGTCATGGTAAATGTGTGAGAGGTGAGCATCCCTTCATCCCTCGAGGTAGTGAATGACCCTGAATGTCATCAAACCGAAGACAGTTCTGTCATTTGGCTCATAGAACACTAGTCTATCACATGTCGCCCTGAGGTATTGACCACATACTATCATACTATCGTTCTTGTTCATTTCGCGCTTGACCTATGGTTTACCTTTGATTAAAGCTTTTAAGATCCATAACTGTTCTTATCTAAAGTAAATCTTCTTCTGATGGTATATATATATATATATATATATATATATATATATATATATATATATATATATATATATATATATATATATATATATATATATATATATATATATATATATATACCACAGTTGCTTGCCTTCCACCAATCAGAGGCCTCTAAAAGCGTAGGGTTATAGGAAATAACCCAAACTGTTCTAGCCTTTGTTCTCTAAGCTGCCTAAACCAAAGGGTGTTATACCCAAGGGTATTTAGCAAGACTTCTCTGCAAAGCTTTTCTCGGCCTGTGATTGGTGGAAGGCGGTCAACTTTGGTACAAGCCACATAGACTCCTCGGAAGCTGTGGTGTATCTGATACCTTCGGGGTTACTCGGCTCCGCCTCGTAACACCTTGGGTATATCCCATACACCACAGCTTCCTTGGGGTCTATCTATCACATAATATATGTCAGTTATATTGCCAGAGATACTGTTTCTGTGTTTGTTCAATGGCGTCTTATGAGTTAATCAAACGACCACACTTGGTCAGAAAGCCTCAGGAATCGACACTCATCAACATTTCTAAGATGCCAAGATAGTTCCTCTCGATATATGGGATATGCAGTGTATGAGAGAAAACTTTTTGGATGAAAATTGGACCTTCAAATGTTCTTTATTGACTATAGCGACAGCTATGAAATTACTATTCATACAGGAATGACTTTGACCTATCAAAAATCAAATATTGTGGCCTCTTTTTTTCAGGCATTTAGAAAGAGAAAAAATATATATATATATATATATATATATATATATATATATATATATATATATATATATATATATATATATATATATATATATATATATATATTTATATATGTATATATATATATATATATATATATATATATATATATATATATATATATATATATATATATATATATATATATATATATATATATATATATATATATATATATATATATATATGAAGAGATGCTTTTTAAGGGCAGAGAGGGATAGGTCTTGGGAAATGTGTGAGAGAGGTTAAATGGATGATACATTTGCCTTGATCTTAGAGGTGCATCTCGTCTTCCCTAGAGCTAGTAAATGACCCAGAATGTCATCTAACTGAAGACAGGCCCTGTCATTAGGCTGATTAACTGCTGGTTTATCATATTTGTCGCCCGCAGGTACCTACTACAGACTATCATTTCTCTTGCTCATTTGACGCTTGACTCATGCTTGACATTAGTTCATCCATCACATTGTAGATTTCATAAGGGAAAATGTTTAGTTCCTTTTTCCTTTGTGCGCCTATTTTGCTGTGATGTTGGACAGATCAGTTAACAAACACGCACACATAGAGATATATTCTTATTGTGTGTCAAGGATATATATATATATATATATATATATATATATATATATATATATATATATATATATATATATATATATATATATATATATATATATATATATATATATATATATATATATATATACACATGTGACATACTTTCATTAGAAATGGAATTCGGACTATTGTTGTATACGCTTGTCATAAATGACAACATCCAACTTCCATAGAGAACTATTCATAGGATGAGGACTGCCTTAGCTGTGTCATTCCCGGGCTCTGACCAAAGTGGGCGCTGGTATTGTCAGTTGTCGACCCGTGAAGAATTGATTAAGGGCAAGTGTCGCTCAAGTTGGAAATAGTGTGCTATAACGAGACATGAACAAACATGAACATGGACACTATACAAGTCCTAAAGGAAAAGACTTTTCAACCATTGATCGTTTTTGGATGCCCCCGTACAAAACGTTTCATGCATCCAAAGAATCGTGGCATGAACATTTAATGCATGGAAATTCCATATTGTCATGCATGAAAAGGAGATTTCCATGCATGAAATGATAATTTTACCCCTGGCCTGATTTTCCTGCCCCAAAAATGTTCATGGTCAGTTGGGTTTCATGCATGAAATGTTCACCCATGAAAATCTTTGAGCAAAATTTTCCTTTTAATGCATGCATGGAAATTTCATTTTTATGCATGAAAATGTTCATGCCACAATCTTTCTTTTTTCATGCATGAAACCTTTCGTACGGATCTACTGGCACTCAAGATTCTATAACAGTTTTACTTTGGAGTGTAGTATAACTTTGCACATAGGTATAGTGATAAGTTAAGATAACAGGGGTCCCCATGCTTACTTTTAAGTGAGGTCACACTGTAAGGTATTTATGACCGGGATATGTAACCGCATAATATTTAACTTCTGTACATTCACAAAAGATAGTTTAATGTAAATTTTGCGAATTTACAGAAAATTGGTTTTTGCGTTTTTTAACTTTGCGAATTGGCCGCAACATGGAGTGCCAGCTATACACTTAAAGTGGCAGCACTAACCATTGCGAATTTTAATTTTGGAACCGAGGCTAATCGCTAAAAACGCAAAAATTCAACCGACGCAATATTTTGCGACATATGCCGTAATTGACAAAACTCTTGTGCTAAAAGACATGGGGATCAAAAGTATATATAATGATAAATGTTGCAATAGACATCGATTTCAAGCTCAAATAGTATCATTCCATGCAGTACAAATTTCATTACGACAAGCAGGCACCAATAAACACGGCACATATGTTGGTACAGGCAACTCTACTTAATCCGGACTGATGTGGACCGTAATTTTTTGTCCGGATTAGGCAAAATCCGGATTGTGCGTATAGGAATTATATGTAAAGGAAGGGACCGGGACCTTCCAATCTGTCCGGTTTAGACGAAAATCCGGATTACACATGTCCGGATTAAGCAGAGTTGCCTGTATGCGCCTTCTCACACAGATCAACCCGCCTGAGAGACCACCTGTTGATAAAGAGCATCTGTCTATGAAGAGGGCTTCATCTTTTCGCCTAGGTTCAGAAATGTCTCAAAACTGGCTCCAGTCTTAAATAGACGTTCACATGAAGGCTGCTGAAAGGGAGAAATAAGATGTCCGGATTTTTATTGTTTCTAAGGCCTAAAAAAGTTGTTTGCTTACTGAAACCCTACACTAACAAGTTTATATTCCAAAAAATCCCTACCCTAAAGTTTTTTCTGTCCTCCCAACTCCCAATCAACGTAAAACATGCATAAATCACACATTTTTGACCAAAATAATAATGCAAAAAAAACTTTTTTACCGACCTACCTACCCTATTCTTTTTCAGACCGTTACAGGAAACAAGCACTATTTTTCTCTTGGCCTTATATCTTGATTCCAACTTCACATTATCACAATGTTCCAACACTTTCCATTTTCCCTACACCAGCTTACTAACAACTCCATTACCATGTGTGATTTCGTACTCTGAATCTAGCGTACCAAATTCAAATCACAAACGTAATAAGTGTGTCTGTTATAGGACTGCATATCTTATACATTCTCACTCGTAACGTCACACTTTGATGATGCCTCCGTGATTACCATTTTAATGCGAATCTCCGTTCATGTTTGATAAACAAAATGAATGTTTTGAAGCGACCGTGCCAAATTGCTATTCAATATCTAAATAAAATAGCCAAAAACCTTTCCTGCTTGTGTGCAAGCCCATGTGAAGTACTGCTATAGTTGATCTCTTCAATTGGTCACTGATGGCGAAGAAGGCTAGTTTGTAGGGCAGGTTTGAGAGTATTGTGCAATCATTCATTAGTAATACATGACGAATATAAATTCCTCGTGGCAATAGTTGGTTTTCTTTCTGCACTTATTAATTCGAATCCAACGGGATAGAGGTTATCGACTAATCGCAAAGAAAAAGGGAAAATCGTATTACAGTGCCGATATTTAATTCCTGCACAAAATGCGTGGACATCACCAGATAAAATACCTGACCGCACGCCCGATTGTCAACCACTTAACTGTCATGGACGCATGGATGACCTTTACAAAGCTAGCTTTGATTCGCACGCTACGTTGACCATTGATTTGCCTGGCTTATTATGTTGACATGCTATCCATGGATGTTTGCACAACCAGTCGACTGGAGCAAGGATTAGATGTCTGTAATTCAGTCCAAGATTATACATTTCTAGATATGTTGAAAGCGAGGAAAGGCAGCACAAACAAACAAACATGCCCATCAACAGTGTCGCCCAATTACCACTCCACATGGACAAACTTGTGACCGTCAGCTTTAACACAGAAACCCTATAGCCTGTTTCTCTGTAGGAATTAGGTAAGTATGATGCCCCACTACTGTGAATTCGGAAAAGATCGCGTTAGTTTAATATTTGCGTTTTTAGCGTTTAGCTTCGGAAGCAGAATTAAAATTCGCAATGATTAGTGCTGCCACTTGAAGTGTGAATTCGGAAAAGATCGCGTTAGTTTAATATTTGCGTTTTAGCGTTTAGCTTCGGAAGCAGAATTAAAATTCGCAATGATAAGTGCTGCCACTTGAAGTGTACATGTATAGCTGGAACTCCACGTTGCGGCCAATTCGCAAAGTAAAAACCACACAAATCAATTTTCTGTAAATTCGCAAAATTTACTCCACACAATCTTTTGTGAATCTACAGTATACGGGACTAAATTATAAGTGAATCTATTCAACCGTACGAATAGTTTCAAGCATGACAAAATAGAGGAATGAAGATTTGGAATTTCCATGCATGAAAATGATATATAACCATGCATGAAAATGATCATTTTGCCCCTGGGATGACTCTTTACCCCAGGCACTTTCTTGGGTAAGTGGGCTGTACACATTATCATGCATGGAATTCTCATTCATGTAATTCTTTGGGAATAAACTTGCATTTTCATGCCACGAGTTTTTCATGCATGAAACTTCTCGTATGCAGGTGTGATGTCTCTATTTTTATATTGTTTAAGTTAACAAGCGTGTAGTGATACTACTTATCTTGCTAAAAAAATGCACCCCGTCCTTAGGAGGAAGAAAGATGTTATTGCTTGAGATTACCTCTAAGAATTCACCACATACTGTATATACAGGCTAGCCTGTCTTGCAGGGGAGGTTGGACTACAGAGCGATTGATCCATAACACATCTACAGACTAGCCTGTCAACTTTTCTTTACAGTTTAGTGAGTTTGATCTATTTCTTCTCCAACTGCCGTGAGGTCGTGGGCGATCTGTCTCCGCACAAGTTATCTTTGAATCATTGTGCTATGGACGAAAGTAGCATCAGCATTGGGAGGGCGAATTCACCACACATACACGCTAGCCTGTCTTTATACTGGTGTGGGTGTGGAGGGGGGGGGGGATCAGGACTCCACAGCGCTTGATACAATACCTCTAGGTTTACTGTGGTGATGGCAAATTCACCACACAAGAATTCACCACAATATATATATATATATATATATATATATATATATATATATATATATATATATATATATATATATATATATATATATATATATATATATATATATATATGTATATATATATATATATACAGGCTAGCTTGTCTAATACTGGGGAAGTTGGACTACGCAGCGATTGATACAATTGACACCTCTAGGTTTTACCCAGTAATGCTCACTGCGGCCAAAACCAGCCTGACAATGTTGATGAAAACTTTCTGGCTAAAGCTTAATTGGCAAAATATTTGAAGGGGAAATGTTGATCAGAACATTACAAAAAACTCTACGTCAAATATTTTGTAAAAAAATTCCAAATTCAAAAGTTATTGTCAAAAGTATCTTTGATCCAGACGAACTCTTAAGTGTTAATGGGTTAAGGTGGTGATGGCAGGGGAACGTGCGTGTAATCTCTGGAGTAACATCTCGCGATATGTTCAGAGAAGGTTAGAATGCTAATCAGCGGTAAATGAGGAGGTTTTCAACTGACCCGTTGGCGGCTTCCAGATAAGCTGCTGGGATGGGAAGCTAGTGGGAACCGCGGGAGGCAGGCTGAGTCAGTCCACAGGCAGTGGGAGAAACCATTACATACAATCAGCGCAACCCATCCCCACTGTGCCCACATACACCACTGATGATACAAAGAGCAAGTGAGTGAATGAAGTGATAGAGAGAATGATCGAGAGAGAGAGAGGGTTAATGAGTGAATGCTAGAAAGAGGGAGAGAGTGAGTGGGTGAAATGAGAATGATCATTGAGAGAGAGAGAGAGCGAGTAATTACCCCATACCTGATACGTATAAGAGAGAGAGAGAGAGTGTGAGTAATTGCCCCATACCTGATACGTATGAGATCAAATACTTTCCTGACCGTGCCTTTACTTTCATCAAAACTGACTGTCAGCCATTGTGAGTATGAACGTGTTAACCGCGACATCTGAGAGGTCCCCACTGAGGTTACCTCAATGACATCGCCATGAAGATACGTCCAATCTCAACTGTACCTGTTACGTCATCGCTTGCTTACAGATTACCCCGGTACATCCAATTTCGTCATCCGTGACTCGGCGTGTTTCACTTCTACGCACTTGTAGACACACTCCATGACATTGCTGATTTTAACCCTTTCATTCTAAGAGACATTCTGAAGAAGGATCGTCTTGACCTATCATACGTTTGCAAATTAACTCTGGCGTAAAGCTTACACTAACACTATATTTTAAGGGAGAGGTGTGTGGTAGCTTATGAGTTAAAGAAAGATCAGCACTGTAGATATTACGTTACTATGGTGTGCATTTGGAGGGGGAAATGGCTAAATGAAACTATTTATAACTTTTGTTGTTCTTGCTTAGGTATTACCAGTTACTCTCTGGCTATATATACATATATATATATATATATATATATATATATATATATATATATATATATATATATATATATATATATATACATATATATATATATATATATATATATATATATATATATATATATATATATATATATATATATATATAAACGTGTGTGTATATATGTACAAACGTATTTACGTTTAGGTTTGTATGTGTGCATGTATGTGTGTGCTGTAATGTTAATGATGTATGATATTGTAGGTTGATACTTTAGTCAATAAACAGTACACTTACTAGGGTATTATAGTCTCCTCAGCTTTGCCGTGCTGGGTGTGTTAAGTGAGAAGAGGCCACAGTCGGCGCGTGTCCTCTACAAGTGTAGAGCATTGTGTCCCGTAATTCGACACTCCAGCCATCTTGTCATTACGAATGACTTCTGTCACTGTCTGGGACAGTCGACATCTGCAAACCGTTACCCGGAAACCTGTGACGTCAGTGCTTTGGCAAGAACAATTCTTTAAAGAGCATGGGCTCACTGACTGTCTCGAAAGCGTTGTGTTAGTGTGAAAATTACAAGTGGCATGTGTTCTAGAACTTTAGGCCGAAGAATCGAGATATTGGTCTTTTTGGTAGCACAGTCGACAACACGTTTTCTGAACCATCTAAATTAGACGACTCGATTGCGTAAGGTCGTCCATTGTGTGTATGTGTGTGTGTGTGTGTTTGTGTTTGTGAGTATGTGGGTATGTGTGTGTATCAACGTATGTACGTAAGTAAATATGTATGTATGTATATAATAATAATAATAATAATAATAATAATTGGAATTTATATAGCGCCTTTTCCATTCATAAAATGTTCAAAAGCGCTGCACATTGTCATAGTTTGAGTCAAAGTCAACAACGCCTCAATGGGCGAGCCTGAAAAGGTGTGTTTTGAGACACTTCTTGAAGGCCTGACACGATGTAGAATCCTTCAGGTGTTGTGGAAGCGCATTCCATAATCTCGGTGCACTAATGGAGAAAGCGCGATCTCCAAATTTGAGTCTAGTCTGAGGCTCATCCAGAAGGCCCTTAGCTTCTGATCGTAGATGGCGTCTGGGTTTATAAGGCACGAGCAGCTCCTTGATGTACTTAGGTGCAAGTCCGTTGAGCGCCTTGTATACCAGCAGTAGGACCTTAAATTGGATGCGGAATTTGATTGGTAGCTAGTGAAGCTTGATGAGAACAGGTGTGATATTTTCATACTTCCTGGTTCTCGATACTATCCTTGCTGCACTGTTTTGTAGTCGCTGCAGCTTTGCAATCAAATCCTGTTGTATTCCAATTAGGAGAGCATTGCAGTAATCCAAACGAGACATCACCAGTGACTGCATCACTGTTTTTGTGGCATCTTCTGTTAGCACACGTCTCGCTTTTCCAATATTTCTCAGGTGAAAGTTAGATTTTTTGACAACACTTTTGACATGGGGTGCCATGATCAGTTGAGAGTCAAACATAGCTCCCAGATTCCGCACAGGCTCAGATGCAACAGACACATCAGTCCCCGCTACAGAGAGTGACTTAATGTTCAGTTCAGCTAGGTGTTTCTTAGAGCCGAATAGAATGATTTCAGTCTTGTCATTGTTGAGTTTCAGCATGTTCTGAGACATCCAGACACTAATGTCACACAAACATTTCTCAAGATTTAGGATTTCACGTTTGACTATTGCGTTATCACTTGTCTTTTTGAATGATAAGCAGAGCTGGGTGTCATCAGCATAGCCATGATTGTTCAGACCGTAGGTTCGGATTAGCTGTGCCAGAGGTATGATGTATATAAGGAACAATAGTGCACCCAACACAGATCCCTGTGGTACAGACCACAGGATTTCCTGATTTTCGGAGAAGTCATCATTGATTTTAATCCTCTGTTTCCTACCTAGCAGGTACGATTTGAACCACTGTAGAGCAGATCCTTTAACTCCAAGAACTGACTCCATCCTAGATAGAAGGATGGAGTGATCGATTGTATCGAAAGCAGCGCTAAGATCGAGTAACACAAGGATGGCGGCCCCACCCTGATCGAGAGTGCGAAGGATGTCGTTCTGTACCCGCACAAGTGCAGTCTCGGTGCTATGACATGCTCTGTATGCCGAATGCATGGGTTCATGTAGCTGATTGATAGTCATGTTGTTGGTTAGCCTTGCCGCAACTACCCTTTCCAATACTTTTGACAAGAATGATAAGTTGTTTACAGGACGATAGTTCTTGAGCACTTCCGGGTCATCATCTTTCTTCAGTACCGGAGTGACTAATGCCTGTTTCATGGAGTCAGGTACGTTGGCACTTTGTAATGACAAATTCACTAAAATCGTAACTATTGGAATAAGCTCATCCACCGAGTCTTTCACTATCCAAGTGGGAGCGGGATCTAGAGAGCAGCTCTTAGTCGCTGATTTTGCTATAATTTTGCGAACTTCGCTTTCAGTCACGGCCGAGAAAACATTCAGTGAACATGTTAATGCCGGGATAGGTAAATTTAACTGGTGTCTGGAGAGATCTGGCAGCTCATCGCATATCTTACATACTTTGTCAGTAAAGAACACAGCGAAGCGGTTTGCCAATTCTTCTGTTGATGCATGCTCAGGGAGTTTCATCTCACTCCTTTGATGTAATATGTCTTTGACAATGTTACTGAGGTTTTTTGAATCAGTGGAGGACTCAGCTATCAGATTGTTGTAGTAGTCCTTCTTAGCGTGTAATAACATGTTGTTAAATTTGGTTCTCTCAGTTTTAAACAGGTCATAGGGTTGGTGTCTCTCCACTTCCTTTCCCATTTCCTCTTTTCACATTTTGCACCATACAAATCGTCTGAGAACCATGGTTGTTTTGGCCGAATTGTTACCATTTTCACTCTTGCTGGTGCATGCTTGTCAAGTACCGTTGTTAGTGCAGAATTGTAGTGATTAGTCAAATCCTCCAAGGAGCAGCCTTCAGCATTACCAGGTTTTAGAGCGTCCTTCAAGTCCTCTCTAAAACTCAACATGTTGACACTGCGGAGTTTACGCACTGACATCGGCACCTGGATCGGACGTGGTTTAGGGTGCGACTCATCACACAGAATGAGGTTGTGGTCTGAGAGCTGGTCTCCAACCTTCCACTGACTTATAAGATTCTCATTGTCCCTGGTTATGACAGCATCAAGGGTGTGTCCCGATTTATGGGTTCTGGTTGTGATATGCTGCTTGTAATTCAGGGTATCAAATAAGTCATTCAGTTTGAGTGCTTCAGTGTCATTCCTATCCTCAAGGTGGAAATTGAGGTCTCCCAGAAGCAGGAAGTGGCCAGTGGAAGAGATCCGGTCATGCATGAATGGTGAGAATTCATCAAAGAACATCTTATTTGTCAATTTATTCTTTTGTGATGGAGGTGGTCTGTAGACCACATTGACATTAAGTTGCTTGGAGCCTGTGTTAAAAGTAACCTCGCAATGCTCAAAACTGCTGAATTTACATGAGGTTTTTGACAACACTGATAGATTTTTCTTATACAATATTGCCACTCCTCCATATCCACCATTTCCTTTACGTGGCACACTGAATAAATCATAGCCACCTATCTTCAGGCCTTTGATAAATAGCTCATCCTTTGCTGCTGAAGTTAGCCAAGTTTCAGTCATAGCTAGTACGTCAATATCATGCTCAATAATTGAATTCCTAATGATTTCAATTTTGTTTCTTGCTGACTGTGTATTCAAGAGGCAGATACACAGCTCTTTAGATCTCCTATCCTTTCTACTCACAATTGGGAAGAGGTTTGTCCTGGTTTCAATCTTTATCAAGTTGTCCCAGTTCACCCCCCTGCCCTGTACAGCCTGATGGGTTGGCTTGGGTGTTGTTGTGACAGTCAGGATATTCCGCACTTTTGATTTTCCTCCTGAAACCCCTCTGTGAGTATATGTGTATGTATGTATGTGTGTTTGTATGTGTGTATGTATTTTCGTATGTATGGTATGTATGGATGTATACATGTATGTATGTATGCATGTATACATGTATGTATGTATGTATACATGTATGTATGTATGATATGTTGTGATTTCTGTTCCAGACAGGCAATGTATAACTCCTAGCTAAGACACTGCCTTGTCCTTATCTGTTCTTTATTGACCGCAGGCAAGCTGCAAAAGGTATACAATACAGACAAATAAATCAATCAAGCAACACATGCACTGCTATATAGTCAGCGTAGTAGCATGCTGTGAATTATATGAAAAAATCAAGAAAATATAACTGTAAACTAATAATACACATACAAATAGTAATCCATATAGGAAATCGGGTGTTTTCTAACACCAGAAATCAGAGCAATCTCATAGTCCATTTTAGCCTGCTATTATTTACCACGCATATACACCAGCGTCACATAATATGACTAACCTATACCTTCTCTCAGCACCATACTACGCTGATACATTTTACTGTTATGCAAGCTAGATATCAGCCAAAAAGCATCCATCTGATCTCCAGTAAGTACATCGACCGATCTACCCAGCAGGACACTGAGAATGTCCCCATGATTCTCTAGAACCCTTTCGCCTGAGCCTCCCCCGGAGTTTCTCAGCTCAGTGAACATAATGGCCCTCTCGGGTTGTAAACTCAGGCACTGCATTACTAAGTGCCTGACATTATCATCCTCGTACATATCACATAGTCCACAGACCCTCTCTGATCTGTGGCGCCTCTTGCGACGCACATCATCAGTCATTAAGAGACTGGCATGGCAGACTAGGTGTGCGAGCGTTTCACAACGTTTCATTGCTGTGGGGACCTTGTCCGAAAGATACCACCAAGTGAGGTATGCACAGTTCAGGTTCACATTACGGATTATGTCTAGGCTCTGAACAGCCTGAAATTGAATATTCCAAAAAACATCTTCCAGTTCCCACGCTCGGGACCACACCAAGTTCTTCCATACAGATTTCGGATAGTGCTGCCCTCTCAACACTTATGTATGGAATAAATCGTACTTCACCAAATTCTGCTTCGGCTTTGGCTGATTAAGTAGGAGAATACCAAAGCAGTTGATACCTTATATACAGGTATATGCTAGTTCATCTACCTGTTTAGTCTAAGTAGGATGAAGGATCAATTGTACTTCACCAAAATTTGCTTCAGTTTAAAACTTTTGGTTAACTCAGTAGCAGAATATCAACCGAAGCTGTCCGTAGCTTAAAGGTATAAGTCTAAGTAGGATGGAGGATGGCGGATCAATTGTACTTCCCCGAATTCTGCTTTGGTTTTGGTTAACTCAGTAATTACGTAAGGGGATATCAACCAAAGCCGTTAGAACCTTATATACACAGGTAAAAATTGACGGGTCCAAACGGGTCCGTTATATTGATGGGCCCGTTACGGGCTCTTTATAACGGGCCCTGTTACAGGTCCATTACGGGCCCGTTACGAGCCTGTTACGTGCCCGTTATAACGGGCCCGTATAGATAATAAAAATAATGGGACCGTTGCTGGTTTTCAAGCCGTGAAATGTCGATATATTGAGGGATCGAAAAACTGGCCCGTTACGGGCTCGTTTGCACACAAGGCCGTAACGGGCCCGTTACGGGGCCGTACGGGACGTCAACCTGTGTACAGGTACATGAAAATTCATCTACCTGTTTATAGTTTAAGTAGGATGGTGGATCAGTTGTATTTCACCAAATTCTGGCTCGGCTTTGGTTAATTTAGTATAGGGGAATATCAACTAAAGCTCTCAGTACCCTTTTTACAGGTATATGGAAGTTCATCTACCTGTTTAATGTAAGTAGTAGGAAGGATCAATTCACTAAAAAGCTCGTCAAAGGGAAAGAGTGGCGAGTGTGATTTGATGAAATAAACGCGCAACAGAGTGGCACTTTCAGCCAAAAAGGTAAATGTTGTGATTGCTGTTTCAGACAGGCATTTCTAAATCCATTCCTGTCTAAGATACTGCCATGTCTTTATAATAAAGAAGGAATGAATTGCACTTCACCAAATTCTGCTTCAGCTTTGGTTATCTCAGTAGGGGTTAAGAAACCAAAGCAGGTATATGGAAGTTCATCTACCTGTTTAGTCTAAGTAGTAGGAATTAGGATCCATCCACTAAAAGCATGTCAAAGGGAGAGAGTGGCGAGATTGATATACCGGAATAAACGCCCCACAGAGTGGCACTTTACGCCCAAAATACCACTTCTATCGACAGTAGAATGCAAAGTAACACTTAGACCAACATCATAACTCGCAAAATCACCTCATGGCCTATCATACTGTCCATAGCTAATGTTGGATGTGTATTGTGGATAAATATTCTTGGAGACATGGGGGTCTGGACACTTTCTTGATCTACTTAGGTAAGAGCATCTAAAGGTGGCTTATGGGGTTACTTTGTGAATATAGTGTCACTTTGAGATGTTCACATTATGTTGAAGACTACTTACCTTTTCCAGCGTATCGTTCAACTGTGACTGACTGGTAATAACTTGGCAGAGTAAGAGAACGACTGATAGAGAAACTCTTAAAGGCTTCCACAGAAACCGGAAAGGCTTTTTTCTCGGTAACTATTTTGGCAGAGAAATTGTCACTTCAAACATGAAATTTGGTTTATAGCTTCGAGTATTTCACAGGGAAGGGTATCACACTTTTTCCAATGTTGACTCTGTTCAAACAAAAGTTATGGAATCTAAATTTTTAAAAATATATTTTTTTTCCATTTTCAATGAGAATTCTTAATAAAATATCTAGAAAATGTGAATGGAGTTAGATTAGAAAAAAAATGAAATACCATTTTTTTTGTATTGATATTTCCTTCGCACTTGCAAAGTTTAAAGGTTCTAGCTGGTCCACGAGTGTTGATAGTAGCTCAGAGTGCATACACTATTCATGTATTTCAGTTTTTTGCACTCAAAATATATCTTCCTGCCCGGGAAAGTAGTTTTGTAACGCTTACTCTATTCCTTCTCAGAAGGCTTTCCCGGCTAAATTGTCAAATGAAAGCAAAATAGAGGTAAACAATAAAGACATTTACACCATACATGTAAGCTAAGTAGTTTAAGTTAAGTTAAGTTAACATAAAAACACCAAACGCATGTAGTTCATTAAACATTGTATGTACGGAAACATTTAAACGATTCATTCAAATTACTAGATCAATATTAATTCTAATAAACACAAATAGGAATTCTGACAATGCCACGCAGATGTCACAGAATGTCACAGAGAGATATTTAACTCCAGTACACAAAAATAGAGAAAAGGAAATATCATTTTTTTTCTTTGTTCCATGCGATATGTCATTGAAGTAATAAACCTGTCTTCAAGATAAATTGCACACAGCATACAACTTAGCTATGATGAATAATACGATTAGGATTCTTCGTGGAAGAAAAGCATTTACCGAAGGCACGTATACTCAAAAACGAGGCACAGCGATTTTAAGATATTTGATGAACCATGCATAGTTAAGAGAGCTCGGGACCTTTGTTCTTTAAGTTAGACTTCCATGTTAAAATTGACCAATACTTGTGAAGATGTCACATAGTAAGATTGGAATATTTGGCCTCTCCAAAGTCTCAGCTTTCGTAACATATATAGTTAATTGGTTTTTTCTAGTACATTGACCAAAGTATTGGTCAATCTTTACATGGAAGTCTAACCTAAAGACTACTTATGCGTGCCATAGGGCAACACCGATTATCATATATGGCAGATACCTTCCAATTGATACGCAAATTTGAATATAACCAGATAGCCAAGGCAGGGCACTATTTAGGAGACAAGGACGATGACCTTAGGCTAAGGAATGCCCTGAGAATTTACATTACATCCAGTGATAATACAATAGAAAATGCTAAACATATTATTCATACGATACCATTGCATTTGACGGATTGGTATGCCATGCGTTAATCTATGACTGTCAATACTTGTTAAATAGGAGATATAACACATTTCGTAAGTTCACTGAACCTTTGGCCTAGAACGACTGTGATACAATTCTTTATAGTCTAAAAGTGATATTTTGACACTCTTTTGAAATGAATGCCACCAATGTGTGATACAGTATATTAGTATTTCTCCTTTAATCATAATTACACGATGCTCAATCAGATTAAGCTTCGCCTATAACCCCATGTAATAGTCCTTAATCGCTTACCATAGTGTTCGACAAATGGGGAAAATCATACCTCTTTTATTACTACTCCATATCAATATCTTTTATGGGTCTGCTTCAATTGATAATTCTACGATGAGCGAGTATATTCCCAAGGGTAACCTATAAGGCGCTCATAAAAGTATCATAACTTCCTTTGCGTTTATAGATGAGTTGATGTATGGTTTAATTAATATCTCACTCGATCAGATAAGTGCGGATATGAATTTTTAATCACGTTCGGCGCTTCCAGGTGATATGTGCAGTTAATATCAGATGGATGGTGCAATATATATATATATATATATATATATATATATATATATATATATATATATATATATATATATATATATATATATATATATATATATATATATATATATTTATATATATATATATATATAAGAAAAGCTGAAAGGCTGTTGAGGAGAACTGGCCTGACAGTTCATCGTGGAAGAAAAAGCCAAATACAACAAGCTCCTCGAAAGTAGCAAAGTGTCATATTACAATCAGAGGATTATTGATTGTGGGCAGGATTCAAAAGTGATGTCTCAGACAATGAATGAACTCCTCTTCAGACAGAAAATCTCAAAACTCCCAGAACACAGCTCTGCAGATGAACTTGCAAATAGGTTTTCATGCTTTTTCAAGGAAAAGATCGATAAAATTAGGGATAACCTTCCTGACTGCTCTGAAATCAACCTGGAAATAACACAGTCACCACCTGTTTCCACTCTGACTGTTCTGCGAAATACAACAGAAGCGGAGGTATGGAAGATAATTTGCAAGTCTCCTGCAAAAAGCTGCATGCTGGATCCAATCCTACCTTGGCTCATCAAAGAAAGTAGAAGTGAATTACTTCCAGTAATGACTAACATCATCAATTCTTCTCTCAGATCTAGCCAAGTACCAAAATCCATGAAGTCGGCTGTAGTCACTCCATTGCTAAAGAAATCTACATTAAATCCAGATATTTTGAAGAACTACCGTGACTAACTGACTACATGACTGAGAACAACTTGCACGAACATTTACAATCTGCTTACAAGCATGGTCACAGCACAGAAACTGCCCCAGTGAAAGTACAGAATGACATACTAACTAGCATTGACCAGCACGGAATAGTTATACTGGTCATGTTAGATCTGAGTGTGGCGTTCGACACCATCGACCATGATATTCTATTCAGCAGAATGGAAAATACACTAGGTATTACGGGTCAAGCACCTGCTTGGTTTAAGTCTTACCTGTCAGGTCGCACACTCCGCATCAAGATTGACAAGTCATTCTCTGAGTTACAGGACATTCTGTGGTCTGTACCACAAGGATCAGTGCTATGACCATTGTTGTTCCTGATCTACCTCCTACCTCTTGGGAAACTCATCAGAAAGCATGGTTTAGAGCTTCACATATATGCAGATTACACACAGCTCTATCTGTCAATAAAACCCATCACTCAACAAGCAGTCAATATAGGAGTTGCTAGGCTGGAGGGTTGTCTCACTGACATATATACATGGATGTCACAGAACAAGCTGAAACTGAATGCAGACAAACAGAAGTCTTAGTGCTGGGCACCCCTAAGCAGCGAGCCAAAATATCTGTGCCTAGCATTTCCATAAATGGTGAGATTCTCAATATAAATATCGGCAATCTGGGCTCTGTTTTTGATCTAAGCATGAATATGGCAGCACAGGTGTCAAAGGCAGTCAAATCTGCAAACTATTACCTTCGAACCATTGGAAGGATCAGAAAATATTTGACTGCAGAATCAAGTAAAAGTGCTGTCATATCCCTGGTAACCTCAAGATTTGACTACTGCAATGGACTTCTCTGTGGAATACCCGAAGAGCTAATATGTAAGCTTCAGAGAGTACAAAACAACGCTGCCAGGGTGATCACTCTCACAAAGAAGCATGATCATATCACTCCAGTACTTAAGGAGCTGCACTGGCTACCAGTCAGGAAGAGAATTGAATTCAAGATTCTGCTACTGGCGTACAGTCAAGTGTTTGCATGGAACTGCACCTTCTTACCTGAGGGAATTGCTGAAAGAGTATGTCCCATCACGGACACTGACATCAACATCCAAGAACTTACTCTGCGAGCCGAGAAACAACATGAAAACCTACAGTGACAGATCGTTTAGTGCCTGTGCCCCAAAACTATGGAATCAGCTCCCAGATAATATTCGGGCAGCTGGGAGTGTGGCAATCTTCAAACGACAACTGAAAACACATCTGTTCTAAGATGTATATACCAATTAACTATGTGGATATCAACATCCATCCTTTGACAATGTAATGTAATGCTTCTTTGAGCATGTTTATATGGAAAGGGCGCAATATCAAATGACAATATTATTATTATTATATATATATATATATATATATATATACATATATATATATATATATACATATATATACACACACACACACATATGTATATATATATATATATATATATATATATATATATATATATATATATATATATATATATATATATATATATATATGTGTGTGTGTGTGTGTGTAATGGCACTTTGTTTAGTGCAATATAAGTTTTCAGAGTTCAATATAAATTGATATTGCACGAAACCAAAGTACCATATTTGTTTTATTGTTGAAATTGTAAATATTGTTTGTATGTTTTTCCATGTTTAGGTGTTACCTCAGACCAATGGGTTATTGTAAATTTCTGAGCTAGAGTGTAATTTTGTGTTGATTAAGTAATATCGCAATCAAAATACTATAAATAGCTATAAAAGTCATGCATTATTTCCCGAAATATAATGATTTATTTTCATTCGTTATTGCATACTTATTCCTTATAACAGAGTTAAGATGTGTGTACTGTTACGATAGAAAAAATACTTTGCACAACAAGACAAGATGGGATCAACGAGAGGAAACCCTGTTTCATCCTTGGCGTATACTCTTAGATACAACTAATTTTCGAGTTTTAGTCGAATTTGACATTTTATGCTAGCCTCATTAAACAAGAAATGGATTAATCCAAATATAACTATCGATTCGAGAAAATCAAATTGATTGCAATATCTTTTTTAATATTCTAGAGTGTATAATGATTACTGTAATTGTATCGAATTGCTTACCATGTAATTATTTTCTATTCTTTGTCACTATTTAGATTAATCTTCCCGACTTGGTCTTGGCATTGTGTGTGTGTGTGTGTGTGTTTCTAAATATGGAAAATGAGACAGTGATAATGAATGGGGTCTGCATGGAAGGTCTTCGATCCAGACCATTAAGAGTTATTCCTAGACACTCTTACGGTGAGAGCATATACTACCATTTTACTCAGACAGTGTCAATTACTAGTATGATTTCTGGCAAATACCAGTAGATGATACCTACTTCTAATACATATATATATATATATATATATATATATATATATATATATATATATATATATATATATATATATATATATATATATATATATAGATAGATAGATATAGATATAGATATATATAGATATATATAGATATACATTATATATATAGATATATATAGATATATATATAGATATATATAGATATATATAGATAGATATATATAGATATATAGATATATATTCAATTGTTAGCGTGGGAATATAGAACTTAAATGACAAAAGCAGCAACATCACCACATCTCTTTTAGTTGAGAGCCTCTTGATGAAATGAGACACTTCTATATAGAAAACGTGCTAACTTCATTATTTCTCGCTTAACAGAGAGTCACGCCTATCGTATTCCCATCTGCACCTTTCATTAATGAAACATCAGGAAATATCTTTGTGGCAGTATTGAAACCTACACGCAAATTCCTCTAATGAAATCTACTTTCTGACGTAATTTACCTTATGTGGATATCTACGATTGTGATGTCAGTTTCTCTTACAAGTGCAATCAGCATTATAACCATCACAATGGACCTATTACGAGGCCATTTTGCTTTGTCTCCGCTCGCTACTAGGACCCCGCCATGTAATTAGAAAAAGGGTCTGGCATCCATTTTGATAACGTGTCTGCGTTAATGCAATTAGGAAAGTGTTACTATAAAGGGTCCTTGTGATAACATTTGCCACACTCCTGCATGCAACGTCATGATGATAACGAATGTATCTAACTAAACTGATTCAAGCAAAACTGATATTATCACGGCAGTTTCATTGAATAAAAAGACATTGCTTTAATAGATTCAATATGTGTTTTTTTCAAAAGTGAATGACAATGAATGAATGAATGAGTGTTTAAAGGCATATCGAAATACAAAGGTCATTTAGTGCCATAAAGTATTACCAAAAAGTGTTCGTTTGTGATTGTTGAAGAACAACGACAAAGCATAATTACAATTAAGGGGGAATAGATTATATTGAGACTAATTCACATTTCTCGAAAAACTTAAACGTTTTCGCTTCCATTAACTTGTGATCAGAAACTATATATTGTATAAGATATAAAATCTAGTGCAGGATTTAAATGTTAGCACTGTAGAAGTCTCAGCAACACGTAATATTCTTAGGTGTCAACCCTCCAAGTACTAACTGCATTGGATGTTGCCTAGCTTTGGTGATTAGACAAGATCTGGTGCATTTAACATGAGATGGTCGTAGGCATGATGTACTGACAATTATGATGTCTAGTTAAGTCATTGCTATAATTTTTTTTTCTTTTTTTATTTTTTTTAAATATTTTTTTAATTTATTATGGATCAAGTCAGTAAATACAGGTGTACAGAGATGCATAACGTTGAAAATGATATCTCATACAAAGTGTAAACATACATATTCAGAATATCTATAAGGAGTTACCTAGTCTATAATCTTGGTGGTGTATTGTGAGCCCGGCAGAGATCACAGACAACCTGGTCAGTCCTAAGCACGAGATCACATTAGCAGATATTATTGATGTACATACTGCAGGGATGAATGCAAATGATATCATATCTATCCTTTGTATCGTTACCTGGTTGTTCACATGCTATTTATAGTGACGAGACTTTATTTTGTAGATACTTCAAACTCAGACTGCCATTGCATACACTTTAGAAAACTTCCCATGATATGATGGCCTTTGATCTGCCATCAGTATCCAATGATTTCCATGAAAGATATTGACTCATTCCTAATAAACTCCACAGAAAAGTGGCAAGTAATGGCTAGAACGCTTGTCCCAATCAAGCATTGCACCTGCCCATATAGTAGTAATGACTTGGCACTTTTACTCGATCTTGGAGGAAAAGGAGTTGAGTCAGGGATTATATATTTTTACCGTGAATAGTTTCTTGTGAAAATGACAGATTAGGCCTGTGGTGTAATTACTTAGATTAGCTATTACTGTGAGTAAATATTGATTAACACCAAAAGCTCCTTTGATGATAGGTACACAGCAATAACGTACCTGAATATGGTAGTCAGCCAATAGTTATAAATATCAAGAATTCAAGTTAATTAACTTGCAATTCACACTCAAACACCTCCGCCAATCTGATACAAGTCCATCGAAGTAAGCCAAAAAAGTAATCGAATAGTTTTTTAAACATGCATCCAACTGTACCCATGAAAACTATATTTCATGACAGAAAACGTTATTTTCTAGTAGAAAACATATAATTTGATTCCATTCATTTAATATTATTTGTCCACTTGTTGGGACAATCGATATAACTGGACGTTCAGGCAATTGCGTTAAATCATTACTAAACACATAACTATATGAAATCACGGTTCTATTTGTCTCAAACTTTAATATTGTTGATTTGTATGCCGTGTTAGTGGAAACTTGATGTGTAGGAGCAGGTGTCTTCATTACCAATAATTTAGTGTGAATCTGCTTATTAATAGTTTATTTTCATTATTCCATTCTGTTTCTCTCTCTCTCTCTCTCTCTCTCTCTCTCTCTCTCTCTCTCTCATCCTATTCTATTGTTGTTGAAACATACTGATTCTAGAGCCATCCACATATGATATGTGTTCGTGTTTGGTTAACAGTGAGAACCGGCTCACTTTCCTTTAATGGCTGATCTAACACTAAACACATGGTCATCAAAAGGAATTGTTGAGTGAAAGCTGCTGGAGGTACATGAGGTAGCATCATGCCTGTGTGAATATGATGGATGATTGTTCACCTTTCTTTAGCCTAAACGGCTCTTCTGAGTTTGCACATACTGTAGTTTAGCCAGATTGGCTTTAAGGAAGAGAGCTGAATATATCGAGGGTTTCTTTCTAGTGTGATTTGTGCCTTCATGCAGTCAGGGCATTGAGGAAGGCAAAGTATTTGGAGTTAAACACAACATTTGTTATGATTGTACACTTTCAAGATCAAATTTCAAAAGAGGGGTTTGAGTATTTATTGAGTAATCTAAAGATGCATATGAAATATGGAACATCCTGTCCCATCGCTTCTAGGATGGATATAAACAATGATGATAAACTAAGGGGAATACTGAAATGGGACACATAGATCATCTATCAGATGACGTTTATGGTATACTTTATCTGTTAATTTGACCAGATGAGTTAAGGATGTCATCTTGGATTTCAGGTAATTACAAAACTAAAGGTGATTTACTGAAGAGGTCTCGACCTAAAAGTCATTGCTTCGTCCTATTATGGGAATCATGTACATTCATTCAATATGGGGTGAAAAAGGTTTCTGTCATAGCAGCAATTGTCACTTTTAAATAGAAATTGACGTGACGTCTCTAGAATTAAGGAACAATCTATATTTATCAGTTTTTAATCAGCTTCCAATAGTAAGCTAAATGATATGCAAAGGCACATGCTGAAAAATCAACTGCTAATTTAAAAAGTACTCTTATAAAACTAGATGTGTCTAATCATATCTTGTCCGGTATCCTGACAATTTCTCCTAGTGGACAGTTTCAAAGCTACAGTAAAGCCATTTACTTCCTGCACCGGTCGACCGGACATCTATCAATGGTTTGGTTTAGACACAACCATGTATAAAATGTCAAAAAATAAGCCAAGCTCATCAAAGACCCACAAAGCTTGCGAATCAGAAGTACGTTCAGTTGTGAGGTCATCCATGCATCCATGCCCAAGACACTGGATGGCCATCACGCTTCAGTGTGTGTATTATGCACGCACTTCACAGGAATTTAGTGTAGGAATGAAATGTTGACACTGTAATCAAAAGCACATGAACTTGTAAACATTCCACCTTTCATTATAGGTCTAGCTTCTGGTCATAATATACCTATACATATAAATGCCTGAAATGGTGCTTCACTGTCTAATTGATTATGCTCTGCACATAATTGTTTACTATAATATACTTAAAGGGACTTTCTGGGGAGGTGAAATTTGATTAATGCACCATAAAATCTGCATTTATAGTCTCTCATGCACAATCATCACTTTTTACTGTGAAGTATTGCTTTTACTCATATAAATTTACTGCCTTTCTATAGTTCTTTGGTACACCATAGAGCTTTATATTCCTCTGAGAAGCCATTCTTTTGAGCATTTCTAGCATACATAACATCATCATCCTTCCACTGTTTTCCCCAAACACTCTGGTACCTTGGAGCACACCCATAACATCATCGTATACACCGAAAAAACTCTCCCATATTCTTACCCATATCAAACCCTTCCACTCCTTTTTCCCAAACTCCCTGACACCTTGGAACATACCCATAATATCATTGTATACACTGAAAAATTCAGACACTTTTAACAAATCAAATATTGGACTGTTGCATCTATTAATCCACCCTTCTTCTAGGTTGTTTGAATAGTAGGTCACTCTGTGGATGAGTATTCTCTTATAAATAGAAATGTCGTCTAACACAGCAATGCTTCTAGCATTCAGCATTCTTAACATAAATAAATAGTTCAATTCTCACCCAACCTAAACTCACATAACTTGCACCTTAACCCTTTTCTCTGAAAGTATATACCCTTTTGGAATTCTGAGAATGTTATATTGGACTAAATGCTTGACAAATATCTTCATGACTTCTAAGGCAAATCACACATTAATAATAGTGCGTTCCTTGATAGCCACAATGCTGAATATTAAACTGCTATTAGAATTAGGTATCAACTATTGAATATCACCTTTCATATATATATCCAATATTTGGTGCACAGACTTTGCTCTATGTACCGACCCTGCAAGGGGCTCACCCTATTGTCTTGCTCAATGATGTGCAATAGGAGCTGGAATCTCCCGTGAATCGCTAGGCTGGTGTGGCACCCTGCTCGCCTTATAAAAGAAGGGGGATGTGTGGATTTGTCTGTGGATACCCTGCATCTAAAATATCCCTGGGTCCTCTTTGGATCTAAAGGTACTGCTCTTGTTTTCATTCACTTAGAATAATTGTGCTTTATGATTGTTCTCAAACAATGACAAAGGACCACTTTTTGGTAATATTTCATGGCACTAAATGACCTTTGTGTGTCGATGGTCCTTTAAACACTCCTTCATTCATTCATTCATTAGATATATCCAATGTTGGGTGCATGGAATTTTCTCTATGTCCCTTCACTGTACGAGATCTATAGATGGAACTAATCCGATCCTAAGCGAAGCATATGGTACAATTGGCAGTCACTTAGGTACAGGTGGTGGTTGTATCTAAATATAATAAAATAGGTTATCACAAAGACGGCTTGCAGTGGGTGACTGCTCTACAAGGTCAATAGTACATATACTGCTTATATTAGGGCATGTGCCATGTACGACTCGTTAGTTTACACTGGGGGATTACCGTTAAGTACTGCCTAGCCTCTACTTAATGGTAACAACTAGTACTTAATGGTAAGAGAGAGAATAGCTGTCATTTTTATATATACATGTACATATATATATATATATATATATATATATATATATATATATATATATATATATATATATATATATATATATATATATATATATATATATATATATATATATATATATATATATATGTATCTATGTATATATATATATATATATATATATATATATATATATATATATATATATATATATATATACATACATACATACATACATACATACATACATACATACATACATACATACATACATACATACATACATACATACATACATACATACATACATACATACATACATACATACATACATACATACATACATACATACATACATACATACATACATACATACATACATACATACATACATACATACATACATACATACATACATACATACATACATACATACATACATACATACATATATATATATATATATATATATATATATATATATATATATATATATATATGTGACAATTGCATAAAAATAGTACCAGCGGCCAAAACTGAAATTGCATGGTTAAAGTTCCATCGTAACGAAATCTCTGTTTCCCGCACAAAAAAAACTGGTTTACAATTCTGTATATACTTTTGGTGGGAGTCAAAAAAATTAACTAAAAATCATCGTTTGGGGCAATTCTCGAAATGGAAAATCATTGTAGGGGGAGTGGGTCTTGATGAAATAGAAAATCATTGCGAGGGGGTTCTAAGAATCGGTGTGTTCCTAATCCCCCTTTTCTGGAATAGCCCTCAGAGCGTATTCGAAAACTGATTTCGCTTGAGTACCTTGCGCTTTATCCAATGTACGCTCGATTGCCCTACACCTGGATTGACTATCTCTCCGTGATCTCTTAGAATAACGTCAAGGCGTTCAGACGATAACAATGATTAACGGACAAAGAGCGCTGGCGATTGACTTGTTTTGAATAGGCAGATTGTAGGCTAGGCGGCTTAAGTCACTCACATACTCTACTTTCTCTTTTAGGAAATTACTGCTAATACATACATCTATATAGCTCTGAGATAAAAAAAATAATAACAAGGTGTATGTTTTAATGTGTATTTTTGTATTTTCTTTGGATGCTTGGTGATAGAACCCACATCAGTGAAATACTATTAAGGAAACAATTTTTATTACTTTAAATGTGCAAGATGCTCCTCTAATAATGTTTTTACATAGAAAAACACCATATTTCCATCGGCAGATATCATTTTCCCTCGCGGATCCATTCCAACAGGTTACCCCCACTGGGATGTCATATTTGTGTATTGGAAGTCAAGTCCATGAGTTGTGTGTGGTGACACAGCTAGCACCAGAGTTAAGGCGCTGGGCATTGCACTATTCTGCTCTACAGTGGCAATTGGAGGAATTTGGATTTGGAGTATCGATTATCGTTACTTTTCTGTCATATTTAGACTAAATCCTCTCTAGCCAATTGTAAGTGGTGGAGGAAATCCTAGAGTGCCCGGTGAAACCCAAAGGCATACCAGAATAGATAGATATTGACATATGCATAATTTGTAAGTCTGGAGGCCGGGGCTTTGCAGGGTCATCTCAAAAAGGAGTGAAATATGACATCCTATTATGAAATCCCTTTGTACACTTACATGTAGTTACTTCAGAACACATAAATGGCAGATTCGGATATGCACGTCGCAGTATACATTTCATCAACGTTAGCGTCATTTATGAAGCTGCCTAGCTACTACTCAAAAACTATACATGGGTTTTCTTGAAAGATTACTTGCATATTCGGGTATTCAAGGTAAATATCCGAGAGTGACCGGTGAAGACTCCCACCTATAAACGGTCACTTGCAACGTCTTCATATGCGCCAGCCTGAATTAGAGGTCATGCAGTGCTGAGAGACAGCGAACAGTCAGTGGCAAAGCCTTAGACCACTCGGCTATTAGGGCAGGCCCTTACTGTTTAGAAACAGCGAGCAGTCAGTAACAAGGCCTAAGACCACTCGTCCATCAGGACAGGCCCTTAATGCTGAGAGACAGCGAGCAGTCAGTGGCAATGCCTTAGACCATACGGCTATCAGGGCAGGTCCGGCAGTGGTGATAGACTGATAGCAGTCAGTGGCAATGTCTTAGACCACTCGGCCATTAGGACAGGCCTTAAATCCTGAGAGTTAGCGAGCAGTCAGTGGCAATGTTTTAGACTACTCGGCCATCAGGGCAGGCCCTCAGTGGTGAGAGACAGCGTGCAGACAGCAGCAATGCTTTGGACTACTCCGCCATCAGGGCAGACCCTGCAGTGGTGGAAGACAGCAAGCAGTCAGTGACAATGCATTAGGTCACTTAGTGGTAAGAGACAGCGAGCATTCAGTGGCAATGCCTCAGACAACTCGGCCATCAGGGCAGGCCCTAAGTGGTAATAGACACCGAGCAGTAAGTACCAATGCTTAAGACCACTCGGCCATCCGGGCAGGTCCTAAGTGGTAATAGACACCGAGCAGTCAGTGTCAATGCTTAAGACCACTCGGCCATCAGGGCAGGCCCTAAGTGGTAATAGACACCGAGCAGTCAGTGTCAATGCTTAAGACCACTCGGCCATCAGGGCAGGCCCTAAGTGGTAATAGACACCGAGCAGTCAGTGTCAATGCTTAAGACCACTCGGCCATCCGGGCAGGCCTTAAGTGGTAATAGACACCGAGCAGTCAGTGTCAATGCTTAAGACCACTCGGCCATCCGGGCAGGCCTTAAGTGGTAATAGACACCGAGCAGTCAGTGTCAATGCTTAAGACCACTCGGCCATCAGGGCAGGCCCTAAGTGGTAATAGACACCGAGCAGTCAGTGTCAATGCTTAAGACCACTCGGCCATCCGGGTAGGTCCTAAGTGGTAATAGACACCGAGCAGTCAGTGTCAATGCTTAAGACCACTCGGCCATCAGGGCAGGCCCTAAGTGGTAATAGACACCGAGCAGTCAGTGTCAATGCTTAAGACCACTCGGCCATCCGGGCAGGCCTTAAGTGGTAATAGACACCGAGCAGTCAGTGTCAATGCTTAAGACCACTCGGCCATCCGGGCAGGCCTTAAGTGGTAATAGACACCGAGCAGTCAGTGTCAATGCTTAAGACCACTCGGCCATCAGGGCAGGCCCTAAGTGGTAATAGACACCGAGCATTCAGTGTCAATGCTTAAGACCACTCGGCCATCCGGGCAGGCCTTAAGTGGTAATAGAAACCGAGCAGTCAGTGTCAATGCTTAAGACCACTCGGCCATCCGGGCAGGCCTTAAGTGGTAATAGACACCGAGCAGTCAGTGTCAATGCTTAAGACCACTCGGCCATCCGGGCAGGCCTTAAGTGGTAATAGACACCGAGCAGTCAGTGTCAATGCTTAAGACCACTCGGCCATCCGGGCAGGCCTTAAGTGGTAATAGACACCGAGCATTCAGTGTCAATGCTTAAGACCACTCGGCCATCAGGGCAGGCCCTAAGTGGTAATAGACACCGAGCAGTCAGTGTCAATGCTTAAGACCACTCGGCCATCCGGGTAGGTCCTAAGTGGTAATAGACACCGAGCAGTCAGTGTCAATGCTTAAGACCACTCGGCCATCAGGGCAGGCCCTAAGTGGTAATAGACACCGAGCAGTCAGTGTCAATGCTTAAGACCACTCGGCCATCCGGGCAGGCCTTAAGTGGTAATAGACACCGAGCAGTCAGTGTCAATGCTTAAGACCACTCGGCCATCCGGGCAGGCCTTAAGTGGTAATAGACACCGAGCATTCAGTGTCAATGCTTAAGACCACTCGGCCATCAGGGCAGGCCCTAAGTGGTAATAGACACCGAGCATTCAGTGTCAATGCTTAAGACCACTCGGCCATCCGGGCAGGCCTTAAGTGGTAATAGACACCGAGCAGTCAGTGTCAATGCTTAAGACCACTCGGCCATCCGGGCAGGCCTTAAGTGGTAATAGACACCGAGCAGTCAGTGTCAATGCTTAAGACCACTCGGCCATCCGGGCAGGCCTTAAGTGGTAATAGACACCGAGCAGTCAGTGTCAATGCTTAAGACCACTCGGCCATCCGGGCAGGCCTTAAGTGGTAATAGACACCGAGCATTCAGTGTCAATGCTTAAGACCACTCGGCCATCAGGGCAGGCCCTAAGTGGTAATAGACACTGAGCATTCAGTGTCAATGCTTAAGACCACTCGGCCATCAGGGCAGGCCCTAAGTGGTAATAGACACCGAGCAGTCAGTGTCAATGCTTAAGACCACTCGGCCATCAGGGCAGGCCCTAAGTGGTAATAGACACCGAGCATTCAGTGTCAATGCTTAAGACCACTCAGCCATCAGGGCAGGCCCTAAGTGGTAATAGACACCGAGCATTCAGTGTCAATGCTTAAGACCACTCGGCCATCAGGGCAGGCCCTGCAGTGGTGGACGACAGCAAGCAGTCAGTGACAATGCATTAGGTCACTTAGTGGTATGAGACAGCGAGCATTCAGTGGCAATGCCTCAGGCAACTCGGCCATCAGGGCAGGCCCTAAGTGGTAATAGACACCGAGCAGTCAGTGTCAATGCTTAAGACCACTCGGCCATCAGGGCAGGCCTTAAGTGGTAATAGACACCGAGCAGTCAGTGTCAATGCTTAAGACCACTCGGCCATCAGGGCAGGCCCTCAGTGGTGAGAGACAGTAAGCAGACAGCACCAATGCCTTAGACAACTCGGCCATCAGGGTAGGCCCCGACGAGGAGTTGGTAGTCAATTTAACCACTACACCTCAAACATAAACACTCAACTCAAATCATCAAATTACAAAGTAGCTTTGATAGCCGAGTCATTAGTGCGTAATATTATTCCGTTTAACATTTGCCGCATATGTTATTTACCCCCAATTAAACAGTTTCCCGTATTGCAATAGGACAGTTTAGTAGTGCCACTTGGTGAAAGGGATCCGATGCGATCATTTGCGAAGCTCTGACGCCAGCGCTGAGAAAATTTACGGATAAAATAGGTGCAGGCGAGGTTAAAACACGAACCACTTAAGCGGCCTAACTTGTTATTTTGTCACAGTACAGCCCGCCTTGGCAGACCTGGCATAACAAACAAAACTATCGGTAGCTGAAGGATTTTGGGATACGATTTCACCCCCCTCGATAGGTGTTTATATATGTGACCATCACGGTGGGGTCAAATTGGGCGTTTCACTAAATACAATCAGCAGTCAGGCCGACCAACCTTGGGTTTACCAGTTGGGAGTCCGGGGCTCCCTGTGTGGTGGAGTGCTACAGTGCCGACCTTTGATTCCTGCACTAAATGCGTGGGCAGCCCGGGCATGATACACGACCGCTCGCCCCGATTGCCACCCATTTTCCTGGACATGGATGCAACCACGCGTATCAGACCCGAACTCACAACAGAACGCAGCTTTTATTTGCAAGCTACATGGGTCATGAATGAGCCTGACTTATGTTTTAACATGTTATCCATGGGTGTTTGTACAACCAGGCACTGGCAGACGTCCAGTCGACAGTTGCAGGAGTTAAATGTCTGTAATGTTCATGTACATGTATGAGGTATACCACGTTAATGCACAAATAGATCCGTGCTAGAAATAGATTGATGACTGGATGTCCAATTTGGTACGCTTAAATTCCACTGATTCATATTTACTACTTAAGGAAAGTTGTGGCCATGATGTCGTAAATTCATAGCAGGCGGAAAGTTGCACCGTAAATCAGTCTGTATAGTTAAATCATTCTCATTCCTGTTTAAACAAATTTGCAACTACGCCGCACTTTAACCCGCGCACTAAATCACAATTTAAAACTTCGACGTGGTGTTTACGATGTACCACGTCAGTCAGGCCATATAACCATTCAGGTAATAGCTTTCAGGATGTATTGGAAAGCTTTGAAGTTTAAATAAGTTTTGGACCAGGCCGTGGTGAGTTGAAAAGAGTATCAACGTAAGAAAATAGTTCCCTCATTTCTTTTATAGTGCAGACATTTAATTTCTGCAGTGCAGACATTTGATTTCTGCACCAGTCGAACGGACGTCTGCCAGTGCTGGTTGTACAAACACCCATGGATAACGTGTCTAAAAGTGAGCCAAGCACATCAATTACCCACGTAGCTTGTGAATCAAAGCTACGTTCAATTGTGAGGACATCCATACAACCATGTCCAAGAAACCGGGTGGCAACCAGGATGGGGTCGTGTATTATGCCCGGGCTGTATACGCATTTGCTGCAGGAATTAAATGTCGGCACTGTAACTAGAATACACAATCTTACACATCGTGGCCATTGTCACCTTTTTTTCTAAGTCTATACTGCGCGCATTACCATCCTCTTGCCCATGCACGTGCAGTTTCCCGCCGTTTTTGATCCGGTAGGACACGCGCCTTTCTTGCATGAGTTTGGATATTCTCTGTCGTTGTGGACTGAATTATATTGTATACTACAGTATGTTTATTGACCAAGTTATCGAACTTGAAAAATACAAGCTTGATAATTTGGTCAATAAACAACATAAAATACAGTGAATGTTACATTTTACAACGTATTACTAATAATACGAAATGTAAATAACCTATGTTGAACCGCCAACTTCCCTTCTGTCCAGTCTTTGGTCCATAATGTTCAATAGTTGTAATAGTGCGTCATGAGAGCTCTTCCGGCTTCTTCTAGTTATATGTGTGAAGTCGTCCTTCATATTGGCAATCATTCTTCATTGCATAAGGTCTACTTGATACCTGGGTTGTTAGCGCGATTATACTGCACCCTAAACATTTCCAAGAAGCGTCTTTAAGCGTGTGCGTGCTTATCATTATTTTACAAAAGGTTCGGTTTTATTACTTAGAGGTGTAGTATTGATGTGACCTAAACTTTGCAATTTTCTTTTATTGAAGACATTTCGGGGAGTGGATGTGTCGTTTACCGAGGCACCATAGCTTTGCCACCTTTGCCCTACACGTTATTTGGTACTAAACGTCTCGGGGCATCTATGCCAGAATTGTCACATGCACACCAATATATACTGGTTAAAATGTCCTAAAATGTCCCAAAACATATGGTGCTCCTGCAACCGCAAGACCGCTTGGAACAATTCGTTAAGAATAGGGAATTTCTTCCCTAATCTGGTCTCGATAAGATCTTATATTTTGAATGCGACTTAAAACCAATTCAACCCTTTATTCATAAGTGAGTCGGAATTTGGACTTTTGATTTTTCGTCACCTTTTCTGCCATATTGCGGCTAAGTCATGACTAGGAAATCGGAGAACCTGGACAAAAAAATGCCTAACCCCAAGTCACTGGCAACTTTCTTCTCTCATGCCCCAGGATTTAGTAGGACTAAGAATGAGGCTGGAACAATACACTTTGTCCAATGGTGGGGCACAGCCAACAGTATTTGTACAATACTCTTAACCACTCAGACGTGTATAGAGACATGTACACAGTTGATCTGATAATAATGAAAAGGGTGCAGGTTTTAACATATAGAAAAATCTGGAAATACCCTATATTCACAAATAAATCCCATAAGCCACCTTAAAAGTAGAACCCATCAACAAATTATCCGCTTGGTGGGATTACAGATTTTATCATGCTCGCTTCTCGGATTATAAGATATTCAACTATCTATGGCGAGTTAGGTCGTAGATCAACGTCTGGCAAATGTTCAGTTATTTTCTCGCAGAGAACCTTATTTGCTATGCAGTAAATGAGCGTTCGGTTAACATATATCACGGAGTCGGTTATCAAATATGTGCGATGATATATTTATAGTACTGATTGCAGCAAGAATCGACAAACATCATCAATTTCTGTCTGAGATGAAAAGGATTTGGAGTTTTATATTTGCATGAGTTACAGGAGAAGCCGGATAGTTTGAACACTCGTAAACAAGGTCAAATTATTCAACCTATGCAGGTGTTAAATTAGTACAGATCCTTCATTCTAAAACTCAGACTACAAGCAATAGCGCACTATCCAACAATAAACTCAGGGAGGATAATTGTAGGCTAGACGAGTTTTTAGAGCTCTGTCAGTGATTCTGGTATGTTTATTGACATCTCCGTCGTACCCGTGTACTGTAGATTTACAAAAGATTGTGTAGAGTAAATTTTGCGAATTTACAGAAAATCGATTTTTGCGGTTTTTAATTTTGCGAGTTGGCCGCAACATGAAGTACCAGCTATACATTTAAAGTGCTAGCACTAATCATTGCGAATTTTAATTTCGCGTCCGAGGCTAAACGCTAAAAAACGCAAAAATTTAGCTAACGCAAATCTTTCCAAATTTACACTATTTCCGTTGTAATTTCCATTGTAATCATATTATATGTTGTTCAATATTATGTTTTTCTATATCTGTATATTCGCACCTTATCGATACGGTCAACAAACAATACAATTAAAGACATCAATTAATTATTAAAGCCTTTCTTTTGCGGCTTTTTGAATGCATAATTCACTGAGATGTACGGTAAGATTCTTTTGCCGCATTTCGGTCTTTCACGGGATAGAGGGGTGCAAAAAAGGGGCTACACTTCCTGTACATAAAGGGTTAACTTTGACTGTGTTATGAACTTTCTGAGACCCCGCTGAATCACATATACCCGAATGCCAACTAAACCATCACACCCTAATACGATCCTGTGAAATGTCATAAAGTGTTTCCGTACAATCAGAGTGATGTGAGAACAGTCTTCTCCCTTCCAATGCTGAGCCTACTTTTGTCCAAAGCACAAGAACGCAAAGATTTTTGAAAACCATTAAACCCTACCATGTTGGTATACATTGGATAGCTCTTGCTGAGCACTTTCAGATGTGTACCCATTTGCCAGGGTTTCAGTAAATTTTCCGGGTTTTACATTATTTTGTGATAACCAAAATTAGCCACCAGCAGCATAAGGGGTTACTCTTTTGATGCTGAGGCTAAGTTTGTCAAAGACACAATACCTTAAATGTAGAAACATTTTCTAAGACATGTCAGGAAGGCATTCATCTGAAAGCGCTCACTGATTACTATCATATGCATACCAATATGCCAGGGTTTCCATTTTCTAAGATTTTTGAAATTGTATCATTTTGAATTAATCAACATCCAGTATAGTATAGTATAGTATTTTATTGACCATCTCAAAAGAAATGAAATACATATACAAAAATAAGGTAAGCATGTAAACAAACCAAACAGAACTAAACATACTACGAACTATAAACAGAACAGAAATAGACTAGAGATTAGAAAGTAGAAAAGATAATAAATAAGGAACAAAATATACACATAAAATCTATATTTAAAGTAAATGGCCGCGGTACCGTAAGGGTGCTGTCGGCCGGATCTACAAATGTGCTGTAGTGTCGAAAATAAAAGTGTAATCAAAACTGCTGTTTGTAGGACTATCTTTAGGATGGGTAAACATTCTGCATCCATACAGTTATAGAATTTTTTTAGGCAAGTGGTACGAAGAGGAGACTGTACAGGCCAGGTGAGGGCGGTTTGTTGGGTGCGATTACCAGGACATTATGGCTAGATATAGGATTATTGCTTATATCCTAAGGTACATGTATCTATCGGTGCTCCGCATGTCTTACAACAAGGATACAGTTGGAAGAACCTGAGCAGATGGTATCAAATAGCCCTATAATAGTTATACGTAATCTTTGGATAAACACACTTCGACTTCTTAGATTCTTCTAAGTATTACAGCTAGTCTTCGTTTTTTTTAAATAATGCTACTGCGTTACATGATTAATTAACGCTATAATTCATTAACGCCATATAAGGGTACAATGTATGTCAGGTCAGACTTAACTTTACATTGTTGCTATATATATATATATATATATATATATATATATATATATATATATATATATATATATATATATATATATATATATATATATATATATATATATATATATATATGGGTATTTCTCCTTCCTAGTGGTAGTAGAAATTTCTTCCTCTCGTTCCCATTACAGCACCTCGTAAAATGTTTTTCAACTAATCCTTTGCAATGATAACCTGAAAGCACCATAGACCCGCTATTACATCCTAAAAACCGTGTTTACGAGATACCATCCGACAAGGGTAATTTCCCAGTCATGTGGGTCATTTCTTTTAACTCTTTAATGCTCAGAACAGACAAACGCAGTCCAATAATGCTGGTATAATCTTGTATGCAGAAACAAATTTGGAAAATATTTTAAGGAGAAATGTTATTCACAACTTTATTAACAGTTATCCCTCAAATTCTTCATAAAATCAAATATGTTTTGGAAAGTATCAAAGATTCGACACCAATGCCAAGAGTATCGCATGGGCGATAATGGGTTAAGCATCCTCTTGCATTCCGTAATGGACGGTTTCTGCACGTTTAGATGGTGAAGTCATGCTATTAGTCGTTTATTCCCTCTTATTACCCTCGCCCCAATTACTCTCTGAAAGGCAACAAACACATTTGCCACCTCTACTACTGAAATTGACAGAAAGAGTCATTGAGACTTACGATTGACATTCTCTTTTAGCATTGACTGATTTACACCCAGATCAAGCCGGTTATATTACGCGCACTGTGAGGAAATCATTAGGAATGTTAGACATTTCGGAAGGGGTTGTTCCCTTACCGTCTATATGCCCAAATAACCCAAATTGGGATCTGGATAACATATACCTTTCTGATTCGTTTACATATTCTCAGATTTTTTGGCCGTAAGATAGCCAATGGAGATACAAAATTTTAAATGAATCCCAACGACCTTGACTGACCTTGGAACACCTTGAAAGGACCTTAGAATACATTTCTATCTCTCAGTATATCCATCTTTCAATTATATCCTCTCCTCAAAATTGTGTGCTAATGAGAAATCTACTCCCAAACGATTGTTAGAAAAACACTATAGAATACATTTGCAAAATAATCAGTACGATACACATATATATATATATATATATATATATATATATATATATATATATATATATATATATATATATATATATATATATATATATATATATATATATATATATATATATATATATATATATATATATATATATATGTATATATATGTGTGTGTATGTCCGTGCGTGAGTATGTGTGGGTTTGCAAAATGTTCCGTGAGGTAATGGAACTTAAGTGTCATCGTTTTAGATTACATGGTAGCCCATAGCAAGATATAGCTGTCCTTTCTCTTTCTCGTCTCCCCAAAACCACAGGGAGCCATGGAATCCACCATAGCCATGAGACATTAGTTCTATTCTTGGGTATTGTTTAACCCATTTCATGCTGAGGCTACTTTCACAAGTAAGGCACGAGAAAACACAAAAAATGAAAACCATCTTAACCCTGCTATGTTCGTCTTCATTGGAAAACTCTTGCTGGGTACTAACTGAATGAGTACCCATATACCAGGATTTAATTTTTTTGGCTTTTGTCACATTATTTTGTTCAAAGCAAATTAGCCACCAGCAGCCAAAGAGTGAACACATTTGTGGCTTAAGTGTACACATTATTTTGCACAACGTTGAATATTAGCGTCCGGTGAGAAATTGTAAAATGAAAATATCTCGAAATGTGCAAGAATATCTGTATACATTAGATGTCCAAGAGTTTAGGCGGTATTTCATGATAAAGGTTATGATCAGCTAAGTTAGAAAGAACAAATATGTTTATCCCTGGCAATATGAGTAACCAAATTGAAAAGACATCTCAAATTTAAGGGAAATGTGTTCTTTCCGCGACAGGCTAGACCAGCGATTTACTTACTATAGGTAAACAATATACTTCAAAGAAAATTAGCGGCTTCTATGCTATCTATATTCGTGTGCAGACCTGCTATTTTGCAAGGGACTACGATATATAGTGGCAGCTTAATAACACATTTAAAGGAAACGTTGAGGTAAATACATGATCTTTACCTAAATCAAAATAAGTATGGTATAAGTCATTGCCTTCTTCTAAATCCACTTACAAATTAAAGACCCTACATGTACGTAAACTACAAATTGTGCTTAACATACCCACACACAAACACATATACACACACATACATACGTACATACATACATACATACATATATATATATATATATATATATATATATATATATATATATATATATATATATATATATATACATACATACATACATATAATATATGTATATATATATATATATATATATATATGTACATTTACATGCATATATACGTGAATTTGTGTATGTATGTCAGCAATGTATGTATGTATGTATGCATGCATGTATAAATGACAATAAACATGTACAGCCTGTCGTTTTGCAATCACTCTCAGACGAGTTATTATATGAGGTAACCCTGTAATATATCAATCTCTAGAACTATTGATCATGCTTTTGAAAATGGTATTTGTACAAGTGGTAGGACAGAGGTAGTCGATACTGTTGATTTTGTCAATAACCATGCATGTTGATATACGTATGGCGTATGTGTATATATCACTATCATTTGTTTCTGCAGAAATGTTTGATTATATTTCTAAAGCACATGATCTGCACATGTGTATGTGATTTGAACTACTGACCTAAATATTTTGATATGCAAACCTAAGAATAACTATCTGATCCCTTTGCTACTTTGCCAAACTGAAAAACATTTATGTTGGCGCCACAATAGCAAATAAATGACATAATTTTCAGTGAGCTGATTAAAAATCTCTTATTTTAAACCCCGCCTTAACCTTGCTTATAGTTCGTGTTACAACTCAAGTTTGTTATGCATTGTACCTCATTCACCTGTCAAAATAAATGCTACTAGGAAAACACTCTAAAATGACAAAATACCATTATATAAACTGCTCCACCCATTGTTGTAATCTCAGTCGAAAGATGAAACAAAACGTATGTGTTTGTTTATTGTATACCCTGTCATGTATAAAGTGCTTACTATGTACCACCCGCAGTTTCTTACACGTACCTTCCATCTGGTGTTATTTGTAAAATTTGTAAAATGTCATAAGAAGATATAATGAAACAGAGAAGAGCATTTAGATAACTATTTTCTTTAACAAAATCACAATTAATTTCAGAGAAAAACACAAACCTAATTATGTTACATATAGCAAATAATAATCCAAAGATTTTCTTTGGAATCAAGAAAAGTTTAAAGGTCTATAAATTTGTTCGTAAATTTCGAGTTGTCAAAATTGTACACCCAGGCCAGACATCCAATCAAAAACACATACATTTAGTACACACGTGCTAGAAGTGAAGTGATATAGTTTGTTTACATGTGACGAGATGATTAACATTTTTAAGGCTTGGACATTACTCAAATATGTGCCACAATTGTTTGATAGTACTCTTTAGCTCACAGTTGTGCGGTATGGACCACTCCATGACGTGTGTTAAACCGCATAATGTAATAAACGTTGCGAAATGTAATACCTACGCATAATGTAATACAAAATCGTTGCGAAATGTAATACCTACGCATAATGTAATAAAAAATCGTTGCGAAATGTAATACCTACGCATAATGTAATAAAAAATCGTTGCGAAATGTAATACCTACGCATAATGTAATAAAAAATTGTTGCGAAATGTAATACCTACGCATAATGTAATACGAAATTTTCACGAAATGTAATAGCACAAGGTACGCATAATGTAATAAAAAATCGTTGCGAAATGTAATACCTACGCATAATGTAATAAGAAATTTTCACGAAATGTAATCATGTAGGCTGGGTTCGCCCATTTCTAACTGGTCTGGTCAGTGGTCTGCCATGATTGCTATTTTCAAAATCATACCAGCGAAAATTAAGACTGTAACAAGAAAATGGTGAAAACTAAAACTTAATGGGTAGATGACAAATATTTACCAGTTCATTATAACACAAATTCCAATTTAGTTGATTATATGAGAAAAAACAGATTTAAAGGGGAAAATGAAATGTTCACCAGAATGACACAAAGAACATAATCGACCCATTGTTAAAAGGCCACCATGGATTAAAACAGCACACCTGGCAAAGACTAAAAAAATGATTTGGGGTGTTAATTTTTGATAACAAAAATATTTTGACTTGCTATAGGGTCACTCTGGCTCGAAAGACGCAATTTTCAAAAAAGTCGCCAGGTGACCATCTCAGATTTTGACGAAACATCCCTCTTGTGTGCCTTTATGTTTAGGAAGATTGCACGAAAAAATTCAGTTCAAAATTCCAAATGGTTTTTTAGAAAAGTGAGGTTAAAGGCATGGGGGTGTACATGTAGCTCATATTTTCACTCATGAATCTAAATAGTGTGTTGGACCATTTTCAGATGCTCACAGCCTAAATTTGCTACTATAACTAACTGATACCTGGAGGAGAATCACATTATGAATTTTCTTTTTTCATATCCCTTATGGGTACTGAGATAAAGAGGTCCAAAATGTGATTTTCGTTCAATTTCTTAATTTTTTTCAGTTTTCATGCCATTTTTTCTTCCAAGCCATTCATATTTGATGAAATGTTTTACTTGATTTATATTGTCTATTCATAGGGGATTCTAGAAAAGTTAAGACGTTTTTCTAAAAAGGTCAAATTTTGACACAGTTGGTGGGCAAAAGTTGGCGTATCAAATTTGTAGTAACCAGGCCTAACTTAATAGCTGAGTTTGACCATGAAGTGACCTTCAGCTTATGATATGATAATCTGACATATATCAGCTATATCTATACCAAATTTTGTTTTGTGGTGTCAATTCTTTCACATAAAAAACTACATTTACTAATTGACTATAGCGACTGTTTCAGATCTATCGGTCAATTTTATGGCCTGTGTATTAATTTAGTAATTATTCTACATTATTAGGATTTAACATATTCAGAACACAGACAATTAGCAAATTGTATTGTTGATTGATTTTGTCAATCTTTTTGGTCTTTTTTGAGGTAAATGGTCTAAAATCAGTTTTTTTGTTCATTTTTGTTAATATTTTTGTATTATTTAGGGCACTTGTACTTCCGAATTCACATTAGTCGAGTAGTTTTACTTGATTTTTACTGTTTGATTGTAATTACTTTCCAAGGAAATTCAAGTACTTTAAAAAGTCAGTCAAAATGTTGGTGCACCTGTTTTCCAAATATAGTCCCTGATCAAAACGTACCTATACTGCACCTGATTTCATGGTTTGATTTGACCATGTAGTGAAATGCCCACTGCCATCACATTTTAATGAATGAACTGTACTGATATAGGCTGTTAATATGTCTAGGTTTCGTTTATGGTTCTTGTTCATTCACTCTGAAATTTTTGTTTTTAATACAACTGTGGCTCTTTTTGGTTGATTTGTCACTATGAAGTCATCCATTGAATGTAATTTTAATAGTACAAAGATAATATTCTATATAATGTTTGTATATCAATAATCAGATTTTGGAACAATTTTGTTTTTGCTTATTGTTATTCAGACAAAATGAACTAAATATAGGGTTTTGTTTGAACATTTTTGTTTTTCCCATACAATAACAAAGGAAATGCATATTTATTATGCAAATTAATTATTTTATTTATAGTGTCTGATTAGAGGAGCTTTTAGTGATAAGATAAGATAAGCAAACTGGGTGTATTAACAGCCTATATTAGCACTTTTCATGTATCAAAAGGTGATGGCAGTAAATGTTTCTCTGCATGGTCAAATCAAACCTTGAAAACAGGGCAAATTTTGATCTGGGCCAATATTTTGTACAAAAATTTGTACACTTAATTTTTCTGGCAGTAACTACAAATAGACAGTATAACTCAAGTAAAACAAGTCACCTAATATGGATGACAAAGTACAAAAAGTGGTCTAAAATTTAAAAAAACAATAAATAAATTAACAAAAACCCAATTGTAGTTTATCTTTAAAACGCCTTAATGTATAAACAAAATTAATCCATAATATGATTTTTTGATTGTCAAATACTACCGCTGTGCCTTTATGACAATGTTTATAATGAGACCACAAAGTTGACCGATAGACCTGACACGGTCACTACAGTCTATGAGTAGAAGCTAAAGTAGGTTTTTCATATGAAGGAATTGAGACTGCAGAACAAAGTTCATGATCGTAAGAATGGTATTACTAAAATCCTCTAAACAGACATTAAAAATGAAATAATAAATTTGCATCATGTATGCATTTCCTTTAACATTGTATAGAAGTAACAAAAAAACAAATTTTGGTTCACTTTGTTTAAATACTGGTAAGTAGTAGCAAAAACAAAATTGATTTCAAAATCTGATTCTCTATGTGTTGATGTACTAAAACTGTAGTGAATATCATCTTTGTAGTATTAGCATTACATACTTTACAACGGATGACTTCAAAGTGACCAATCAACCAAAAAGACACCTAAACATATTAACAGCTTATCTCAGTACATTGGAAATATTACAATGTGATGGCAGTTGGCATTTCACTACATGGTCAAATTGAACCATGAAAGCAGGGGCAATATAGGTACGTTTTGATCAGGGGCAATATCTGGAAAGCAGGTGTACCAAAATTTGGACTTATTTCTAAAAACTTGAATTTATTTAGAAAGCAATTACAAGTAAATAGTATAGATCAATTAGAACTAGTCACCTAATGTGAATTAGGAGGTGCATGAAACAAGCGCCCTGAATACTAGTAATACAAAAATATTAACAAAAAAGAACAAAAACATGATTTTAGACCATTTTATCTCAAAAAACACTAAAAATATCAACAAAACCATTTAACGTTATTAATATTTTAATTGTCTGTGTACTGAATAAGTTAAATCCTACCAGTGTGAAATTATTACTGTATTTTTACATAGGCCTTAAAGTTGACCAATAGACCTGAAACAGTCGCTATAATCCATAAGTAAAAGTAGTTTTTTATGTGAAAGAATTGAGACCACAAAACAAAACTTGGGATAAATGTAGCTGATATATGTTAGATTAATATATTATAAGCTGAAGTTATTAGATATTTCACTACATGGACAAACTCAGCTTTTAAGATAGGCAAAATTGCTACAAATTTGATACCGGCCAACTTTTGCCCACCAACTGTGTCAAAATTTGACCTTTTTAGAAAAAAACTACTTGACTTTTCTAGAATCCCCTAAGAATAGACAACAAAATCAAGTAAAACATTATATCAAATATGAATGGCATGGAAGAAAAATGGCATGAAAACTGAAAAAAAAAAAGAAATTGAACGAAAAGCACATTTTGGACCTCTTTATCCCAGTACCCATAAGGGATATGAAAAAAGAAAATTCATAATGTGATTCTCCTCCAGGTATCAGTTAGTTATAGTAGCAAATGTAGGCTGTAAGCATCTGAAAATGGTCCAACACACTATTTAGATTCATGAGTGAAAATATGAGCTACATGTACACCCCCCATGCCTTTAACCTCATTTTTCTCAAAAACCATTTGAAATTTTGAACTGAAATTTTTCGTGCAATCTTCTTAAACATAAGGCACACATGAGGGAAGTTTCGTCAAAATCTGAGATGGTCACCTGGCGTGAAAATTGCGCCACTTGAGCCGGGATGAACCTATAGCAAGTCAAAATATTTTTGTTATCAGAATTTAACACCCCAAATCATTTTTTTAGTCTTTGCCAGGTGTGCTGTTTTAATCCATGGTGGCCTTTTAACAATGGGTCGATTATGTTCTTTGTGTCATTCTGGTGGAGATTTCATTTTCCCCTTTAAATCTGTTTTTTCTCATAAAATCAACTAAATTGGAATTTATGTTATAATGAACTGGTAAATATTTGTCATCTACCCATTAAGTTTTAGTTTTCACCATTTTCTTGTTACAGTCTTAATTTTCGCTGGTATGATTTTGAAAATAGCAATCATGGCAGACCACTGACCAGACCAGTTAGAAATGGGCGAAACCAGCCTACATGATTACATTTCGTGAAAATTTCTTATTACATTATGCGTAGGTATTACATTTCGCAACGATTTTTTATTACATTATGCGTACCTTGTGCTATTACATTTCGTGAAAATTTCGTATTACATTATGCGTAGGTATTACATTTCGCAACAATTTTTTATTACATTATGCGTAGGTATTACATTTCGCAACGATTTTTTATTACATTATGCGTAGGTATTACATTTCGCAACGATTTATTATTACATTATGCGTAGGTATTACATTTCGCAACGATTTTTTATTACATTATGCGTAGGTATTACATTTCGCAACGTTTATTACATTATGCGTTTTAACAGACGTGTTCTAATTCTGACAAAAACAGCAAGGGGGAATGCTTTTTTTCTAATTCCGCAAAAAGAATGCTGTTTTTTTATTTTCAATATAAATCATGCATAATAAGTGGATTGTAACAATAATAAACATTTTATGATATAAAGATTCCCCTTTCCTCACAATTCCTTTGTTTTGTCAACTCCTCTGTCAGGGATTTGAGCTTTATATAGTATGAGACATTGGTGTTTAATTCATCATATATATTTTCCCGTTTTAATTGGAAGTATGTTTCTGTTTGATTTAATTCTGAGTAATATTCTTCTATACATAACTGATTGTATAAATTTCTTTTTTTTACGTGATTGATATGATGTTTTTTTGTTATTTTACAATCTTGGTATTGAGTATGATTTTGTCTATCAAAAGATCGTCTGCGTGTTGACCGAAAATTTGTCTGTATCTGAAAGTTTTATGCTATTGGAATTTCCTTCTGTAGACCATTTTTCTACCTGTTTCCAAAACAATATTACCATGGGGCATTCTAGGAACGCACGTTTAATTGTTTACTTTTCTACTATGCATATTTGGCATACGTCTGTATCGAGGGGGAATGCTGAAATTCCAAGAAGCCCACTGTAAAAAGCAATGAAATAGAGCATAAACAAACAGTTTGTTTGAGAGACTAATCATAAAACATTGATACTGTTTTTTTTACTTCACGCATGGTTTATGACTTAACTTTTAAATCAAATAGCTTCGTCTGTCGGTTTTGACTTGAATTTTTAAATCAAATGGCTTCATTCGTAGGTTATGACTTGAATTTTAAATCAAATAGCATCGCTTGAAGTTTGATATAAATAAAAGACTCTCCGTCCTACGAACCAAGCGTAAATACACCGTTTGAGAAATGAAAAATTGAGTCTGTTTTTCTCTTAAGGTTTTTTGCATAGCTGAGGAAAATGTTACCTGTTGACTGAAGCCTGGCGTCAACTTCTCATAAACGGGGTCACCATGTGTGTGTGTGTGTGTGTGTGTGTGTGTGTGTGTGTGTCCGTGTGTGAGAGAGAGAGAGAGAGAGAGAGAGAGAGAGAGAGAGAGAGAGAGAGGGGGTAGGGAAAGAGAGAGAGAGAGAGAGAGAGAGAGAGAGAGAGATGTATCTTTGGTTTTACGTCAAATTTAAATCAAAGTATGTCGTGCCAAAGCAAAATTGCCATGTTCATTTCAGGTGATACAGAGAGAGAGAGAGAGAGAGAGAGAGAGAGAGAGAGAGAGAGAGAGAGAGAGAGAGAGAGGTAGTGGAACTCACTGTATAGAGTAAGAGGGGAAGTTCACTAATACTTGAATTTGTGCTACAGAGCCAACAATTAATTCCTGCACTAAATACACATTGCAGTTAACATCTTTTATTTCTAAATTATTTTTATTTCATCCTCCAACATGTCAACAAAAGGTTACATGAATAAATCTGTTATGCATCTAATAATCAATATTAGTGCATACAATGTATATAGTATGATGGATAATGCAGTATGATGATACATACTATTGCAGTTAACATGACATATGCATTGGAAAGTATGTGATTACCTGTGGTTCAAACACAATACGATGATAGATACACATTTACAGATGCAATAAAAATCATCTCTAGGAATTTAAAAAATGTGTTTTACTGCCTCATCCTTATCAGACCTAACTTGCCTTTTACTATATACCATGTATATCAACGGTTTCAGGCTGCTAATTAGATCGCAAATATTAATACAGGCCCCTGCATCAGTTATCAGATGGGTGGAACATAGTGTATGACTCTTTGGGGCACGTTGAAAATGGAGGTTGAAATACTTTCCTTCATACCTGCTGCCACGATTTATGTTTGTCTCTATTGCATGTAACATGATATATGTATTGATAAGTATGTGATCACCTATGGTTCTAACACAATACGATGATGAATATACACTTATAGATGCAATAAAAATCATCCCTGGGAATTTCTCTTTATTTGCTGTCACAAGTGTTTACCATTTATATTGCCTTTTCATTGTATTTAACCTTATACATGCTTTGAGGAGTACGTGATTACCTGTGGTTAAAATGCAATACAATGACGCATATGTACTTACATGTATGGATGCAATTGAAATCATCTCTTTGATTTAACAAAAAAATAAGATATTTTTTTGGAATCTCTGAGAATTTAGATAATGTGTTTAAATGCCTCTTCGATACCAGAAACGTCTTACTACAGCGCCCCCCCCCCCCCCCTCCCTCCCTACCTCGCTCTGCTCCCAGGCCCACAGGACGCCGACCGTTTGAAGACTTAATCTAGCACGTCGTCGAGCACAGGACGGGGTGTAGACAGCCTATGATGCATGGTAGGCTTCCTCGACTTGGTCATCGATTTTATAATTGGACCAGCATACTAACTTTCTGGCCAAATGGCTTTACCAGTAACCCACTGAAACGTTTATAGGTCAAACCGGAGCAGCATGTGAACTGGGTTTGCACTTTCACATCCAGTCAAGAGTGTGGTGTTATTAAACAAAGTCTTTGCACACTCTTATCAATGGGTTTTTGGGATGATAAAAAAACTCAATTTCCATGTTGATGTCAGCCTCAGTTAGTATATTAAAACCTAACAGGCACATGTTTGAAAAATGGTTACTTGTTTTCTATGCTTTCTGGTTGTCCAACCTTAACCATGGTAGAGTTCCAAGTATCCAGCGAAAATACTTATTTTGCAAGGCAGCAATGAAGTCAATGGCTGCCTCGGAGACTTTCTAAAACATTCACCAAAGGGTTACATATTATATACTACTGTGCATTGGTTTAATAGAATGTATTTTAGTATACGAATCTTATCCAAAAATCATTTTATTTTGTCAAAATCAGTGTCAGTTTAAAGTTTGTCCGTCTTATGAAATATGTATAATACTGCAGAAAAATTTATTAACATTGGAATTATGTTTCGTAAATAATTGTAGTAAAATGCACTTCGTGTTTTCTCTTTATATAATGCTATAGCTTATGACGACTCTTTTAACCATCAAAGGCCGAATTCAGCATTATAATGATTTATGTTCAAAATGAGTTTATTCTTGTCATCTTTAAAATGACCACCCATAAACCTGTCCACTAAAGCAATTCCCAATTATAGCATATGGAGTTGAACAGGGGAGATGAGAGAGACTTTAGAGATGGACAACTAAGAAATGTAGTTAGGAATAAGTTTGACACTCAATAAGCTGTTTGCTTAGACTGAGGAAAAAGTTTTAAAGAAACCAAACACTCAGCATCATAATACAATTGTGGCTAGCTGTGTTGATTGCACTATACCAGATGCCACTTAGAGACGGACAATACCTGTTACAATTACACACCTGATGAGAATGGACAATGTAGATAAATCTGATGGTGATGAAAAAAGCTTTTTCTGGGCTCCTTCATTTGATTTGTGTTGATGGGCAGAATCCATTACGTCCTAATTGCTATGACATCCAGTGGTGCTTATCATTTTGAGGAAATTGCAACACATGTGAGTCAGCAATCAGACCCTCGTGAAAGTAGGGTCTAGACTGGGCTTACTATGTATATATATTTTTTTAACTTCCTGTCATAAAGACAATCATTTAGAGTCTTTAACTGCATTAGGTAAGGGTGGCATAAATCTATGACTAAACATTAACCATTTGTTGTTTACCCTGTTAAGGTCAATTTCGATGGGAAGAGGTTTTACCAAACCCTCCTGAAAATAGTTTGGTCTGACTATCAAATGCCTTAGCTTTTAGGCATGCTAATCCACTCACACCATCAGGTGCAAGCGTCAACTTGAGTTCCAGCTATACAAAACAATATCGAGTCAACTGAATGCTCCGAAACAATGACAGGTCACCCAGTTCTCAGCTGATACTGATAGCCTCTGCAATTACTTTAGAAGATATTTTAATGGCACTTTAGATAGTATTGGTAGATGATGAAGGAATGATTGATAACAAACAAATGAATGCTATTTAACCATATTTACGATCACTACTAAATCATCTATGTAGGTTTAATCTATGAAATTTACTGCCTCTTTATCGTTTAAACTGGAGGAAAAGTAATTATGAGTCCAGTATAAACAAAGATAACTCCCCTGTAAAGCATTTTTCTGGAGGTATGTTCAGATTAGGAATAGAAAAAAATAATATTTTGCCAGCAACATTTCTGTCAGTTCTATTATCATAACATATGCAGCACACAGTATATTATTTTATGAACTTTCAAACATGAACAGGAGAAGTGTGCATTGGCCCAGTACTGCCGTGGTGCTCAATAGGAGTCAGGACATGGGGTCATGTGACACAAAAATGGATGCCTCTTTGGATCTTGGCACTAGGATCTGAGCTTCGCTGGTAAATGCAATTTCCTCTCACACAGGTACTGGGGATGGATTTGTGAGTGGGACAATATAACGATACCATATAGCACTACACCTTTAGATCAAGTTATCAGGATGGTGCATTTGCCCTTTGAATACTGTAGAATAGGAGATAATGCTGGGCATGTAATTAATCCGAATTTACCAAATTAGAAATTATCGATATAATCCAATTCAGATTAAAATCTGCCCCATTCTGTGTTTAATGTGTACACTGACCGTTCGGTAAGATTAAATTTGGAAAGGTCATTTTTGTTCAAATTTGTTATATTTACACCACAGATTGAATTTCTACTCTTACAGTATGTACACTAACTACAGGCAGAAATAGTCAATATTGGATCTTCATTCTCGAGAATATCATTTAAGCGCCACTTGGGCATGTGAACGCTAATAATCAGTGGGTTAAGGAAAATATATTCATCATCTTCTCAGATGTCAAAAGGCACCCAATGACCCTATTCCTCTTTGAAAAATTATAGACACATGGTTATCACCCTAACCCAAAAGTTGAATATGTTAAAGTTGAAAATGTCACACATGGTATTTGCAGGGGGTATACAGATCGGTCAGTGCTAGACTTATAATGAAGTTGTACCGTAAAGCAGACATATCAATACTGATCAATAACACCAACAAAGCCCAAAAACGTACACACATTCAGTGATGAAGACCTTCAACAACATGTAATACTGATATTACATTTCAACAAAAAATGATGTACAGAAACGGAAGTATCACAGAGGAGTATAATCTGCAAAAGTTAATTGATTTAATGAATATCATATACAGTTTCCTGAATATACAATTGCAAAAGACACAACACAGCGAATTATGGGAAATTCTGTTTTTCGTCACTCTTTCTGCCATATTGTGGCTAAGTCGTGACTTCCCAGTTGTAACTGGTGGAGGAAACCGGAGTGCCCAGCAAAAACCAGAGCCTAACACCAAGTCACTGGCAACCTTCTCACATACCCCTGTCAGGATTCGAAACAAAGCAGTGCAGATGATGGGAAGCTGTTGGAAATGATAACTCTAACTACTGATTGACTCGTTAAAACATGTATTGATATCCTAGGATGAAATTCACTTGCACTGACAACACAGTACGTTGTGTGTCACAGTGTCTTAAAACGTCATGTTATATATCTGATGTATGTAAAATAACACATATGTAACAACATCTTTTTAGAATTCCCTTCCAAGCAGGGAATTATTTTTTATTGTTATTTATTATCTATTATCATTTACTATCATCCTTTTTCAAAGATTTCAATAATACATTCTGGAAGATAATCAATAGTAACCAATAAAAACTATCGAGCATGTAGCAACATGTGTGATAAAGTGTTATGTAGTCAACTTTCACTTTTCTGTAATTGAAATTCAGACAAAAACAATACTTCGTTGGCGGATCAGCCATGGTATCCTAACCTTTTTGTTAAACTAATGCAATGGGTCGAGTGTTTCAGGGAGATTCTTACTCATTGCACGTCAAACAAATTTTATGTTAGATTTTATTGATTTCACTCAAGATTTCTACATTTGAATTTTGAAAAAAATGCCCAGATTTCAAATCCTGAAGCCTATACTACAAAGCAAGAACCTCATAGGAGTCGAAGCCTATGATTGGGTCTGCGTCATATCAACTTGGCACCTTTTTTTTAATTTCGTTTTTCGTCACTTTTTCTGCCAAATTCCGGCTAAGTTGTGACTAGACAGTTGTACACGTTCGGGGAACCTGAAGAACCCGACGAAAACAACGCCAAACCCAAAGTCACTGGCAATCTTTCCACATGCCACAGGTGGGATTCGAACCCAGGCAGTGGTGAGAAACAGCTAGCAGTCAGTGGTAATCCCTAAGACCACATGGCCATTAGGACTTGCCCATCGTCACAAATAAATGCAATGTGGTGTTTTGTGTTTTTATACAGTACCTGTACATCCGTTCTCATACTATGACGTCATTAGGCAGAAGGATGCTTTCAGTGAAAGTCACGTGAGAGGGAGATTAATGGTTTATCCATTAGGCTCCTAAGATCCTGATCGGTATGGCATTCGTCGATTCAAATCACCAGGTTTAATGGGCATCCCTGAGTCTGAGTTACCTGTAAGACTTAGCAAAAGGAAGTCTAATCTAAGACGGAGATTCTCACCCTAGAAGCTTGCCACATTTTCTTGTCATTGATGTCTAAACTGAGATCGCAATTGCATAACAATTAAAAACGGAAATCCAAAAGAATATCAAAATCAGACCATCGTGTGTTGGTTCCTAATGTGTAAAAATCAGTCGAGCATCTGTGCTATGCGTTAAGAAAACTGCTTTTTATGTATTTTTATTGTATGTTCACACACACACACATATATATATATATATATATATATATATATATATATATATATATATATATATATATATATATATATATATATATATATATATATATATATATATATATATATATATGAGGGTTTTGTTAAAATATTTATGAAAGTATTTCCTTGTTACGTCTCTTAATTAAAATTTTAAATAATTGATTATGGGCATTAAATTTAGTTCGTCCTATTATTGTCTGAAATAACACTTTCGTATCCTGGACTGATCGAGTTTGCTATGAATACACAATCAAAACCTTCATTCTTGCTGCATTTGAGATGTCCCAAGAACCAAATTCAGTTAGACACACGTTAGAATATAGTTAGAATATTAGCATTCATCCTGTAAAGTGGGTGACGATTGCAGCATAGAGATACGATACTACATGCAGAATTGGGCATAGGCAGACCTGTGGCGTAATGGTTTTCCAATCAACAACTATCTCTATACGTTGCGAATAATTTCGGCATAGATAATTCTATTAGGTAGAAACATTGTGAAAATATCTGTGATGTAGATATACGGACAATGACCTCTGCTCGAATATTTACATACCCTACTGCATACATGTCATTTCCTATTATAGATAGCCTTCTAAGATCGGCATAGTGACCACTTTTCCTTCTTGCTGTCTCAGTAAGTATAAGTGTATTTCCTTTTATGACACGATACATAGTGATTGCTAAAGAATTAGGCTTCATAAAGAAACTATACTTGTATTAATGCTACACACACACGCATTACATACACACACATCCTGAAGAAAATCACACGGTAACAGTTAGACATATGAATAAACTCGAATCAATTCATACACATACTATCCGGTTTTATGATACACTGAATAAAAACCAAAAAGTACTTGCTATGGCTTTTTGTTTTAATCAACAGCATGCCAACTCTGTCACAGTAGTTTTATTCGGCGGTAGTCATTTAACTATAAGAGCACCGCGGTTATCTTTTCGTAACGTTTGTATAGCGAATGAATAGACAACAAAAAGAGGGTCATGGGGTTACTTTTTGACACAGTATTTTGTTTTCCTTTTTTTCCTAGCACCACAAAATATATGTTTCCTGAAAGGTCATATTTTTTCTATTGAAAAATACATTAAGAATACATATCACACAAGAAAGTGTCCCTAAACACGAAAACGTTCTCCTGGTCTGTAGTAATGTAATCGTTAATTTTTCATGCTTCATTATCATCATTATCATAAGTATTATCATTATTGCTCCGAGACTTGGCCTTGGTTGATTGTCCATAAGTACATGTAACTTGAAGATGATATGGCTGCTTAAGAACATAAATGATGCGTTTCATAACAGTTTTTTCCCCTTGCACATACACATCTGTCAGTGAATAGATTTCACGCTGATACTAAATGTTTATGAGGTAGTTGATAGTAGACTGCATTATTAGTTATTTTCGTTAGAGGGGCAAACTTTTGTTGGCAGGAACGAAATTAGGTAGTCAATATCGTCGTGCAAGTACATTTATAAGCACTTGATTAATGAGGAAAAACGTCACTAAATGTCTTTACACAATAGGCCGTCCTGGGACGGCTCATAAAAGGCTAATTTTCTTTTCTTTCCAATCTGTCCCCTTTTATTAAACAGCAGAAGTGAGAAAAGGTATTTGGAGAATAAGGTACCCTTGTGCAGTGCTGACATTTAATGCCTGCACTAAATGCTAGACAGCACGGGCATAATACACGACCGCACGCCCGATCGCCACCCAGTTCTTTGGGCAGAAATGCGTGGATGACCTCACAACTGAATGTAACTTTGATTTACAAGCAACGTGGGTCATTGACGTGCCCGGCTTATTCTGTTGACGTTTTCCTAGGATGTTTGTACAACCAGGCACTGGCAGACGTCCGGTCGACTGGTGTACTGTAATGGTAAGGGTCACTTTTTTCTGATCACAGATTTGGAATCCAGTGATTAACCTACACAATGCAGTGGCCAAAAAGTGACCCCTCCTGCGTACCACGAGTGCCACTATCAAATTAGACGCGTGAACTAATTATAGTTTACTCAAAATTGCATTGTAGTCGTTAAAGTACAGCTGACATCCTAGAACTGGTCCAAATGTACGTCGCTATCAAATCAAACTGACGAACCAATTATATTGTATTCCAATTTGAGTTATAGTCATTGGGTTATGGCTGGCAACTTTGCAATGGTCCAAATTTTGCCAAAGGTAGTTCGTATTCTGCATTTGTTGGACTATGTTCCGACAGTAAAGTCGTAACTTCTCCAATGTTTTAAAGTGACTGTTGCCTCGATAAGCCTAAGAATAAAGTACTGCCATCAATGATCATTTCTTAAATATATTACTACTAGTCATGTATAGAGGCCTAGATCTGATTCTGCTTATTGTAGTGGCTCTAAATAAGCAAAATTACTATAATCATGGATTTGGAATGAATAGCTTGAAAATGATATCAATTTGATTGGAAATATATTAATGATAACCACCAACACTAAAAATTATGGACACAAAATAAATTAAAAGTAACACGATTTGGAACATATGCTAACAAATACAATCAGCATATACTATTTAGAGAAAGACAATCAAAACTATTTTGAAATAAAGCTCACCGTGTATTTGTCTTTTGTGAAAACATGACGGGAAACTAGTTTCCTGTTGTACTTACATGCAATAGGTATTTTGGTGTGCAGTAATACCATCCTGCAAGATACTTTTCTTTTGATACAACTCAAATCTTCTAGAATAAAGACACATTTGATTCAAGTTTGATGTTAAAGATCTTTTCTTCCTTTTAGAATCTTCAACCATATAATATATATATATATATATATATATATATATATATATATATATATATATATATATATATATATATATATATATATATATATATATATATATATATATATATATATATCTGAATGCATAGTATTTACTTTCCTTTAGACCATCAAAAATGTGTGCGTTATTTCCGTATTAACCCGTATGCTGCTGGTGGTCATTTTTTTCCCAATAAACATGATACAGACAAACTGCAAAATGACAGAAACCGTGTCACATGGGTACTCATATGAGAGTAGTCAGCGAGAGCTATCTATTGAATACCAACATGACAGGGTTTAGATGGTTTTCAAAAATATTTGCATTCTTGAGCCTTGGACGAAAGTACGTAGTCTCAGCATTGGAAGTATAAAAAAAATAATGGGAAACAATTATCAGTTCATTTGTATCTATATAATTGCTAGCGGTAGTATGTCGATCATGTCCAATAACTAAACCCTTCTAATAAAAAGTCTACTTTCGTCCAAGGCTCAAGTGCACAACGAGTCCTGCAAATCACCTTAAACCCTCTCATGTTAATATTCATTATATAGCTCCCGCTGAGATACTCTCAGATGAGTAGCCATGAGCCAGGGTTTCAATCTTTTTAAGTTTTTTTTGCTTCATTTTGCATTGTCAAATTAGCCACCAGCAGCTTAAGGGTTAAGAAATAATGGGAAAGAATTATCAGTTCATCTGTGTCTATATACTTGTTTTTAGCGGTTTTTAGCGATCAGGTCGCTATAACTTATAGGATGATTATTCACGTTGAATAGTAGGGTATGCGGTTAGTGCGTACTCGCCAGCAGGGGCCCTTTCAGGTGTCGTGCTAACAGCAAATTAGCCGAATAATGCAATGTGTACTGAGGGCACGGAGTCTCAGATGAATATAAATCGTGTTTGCATCACGGAAACAGAAGCTAAGTAAACAGTTTAAAAGTCTCTCCGCGGAGTAATAATTAATCATTAGAGGAGCCGCGTGGCATGTCAAGTGCCGCCGAGACTGTAAATTCTTCCGCTAACAAAATAGGCCCGCATTAAAACGCACGCATCGAGTCACTAATCTTTGTTCTTGACTCCAATAAGAATCTTTAAGGACAGTTACTGTAGTGGGTACGCCCCTGAGAGAGAGAGGGGGGAGATGGGGGTTGACGTTCCTTGGCTGATATCTACAGAGAGGGAGAGAGACCCTCCCTTGAACCAAACAGGATGTAAAAAGAAAACATCGTTGAAGATGTATGCCGTTTTATTATATGACCACTGACCAATCTCTCTTTTGGTTGGTTAATTCAGGCTATGACCACTTCCTATACTATGGAATATCTCCCAACCAGTCCATCAAAACAGTTGATGGACTGGACAATATTGACTGATCCCAAAAAGAGGCACACCATCCAATGAGAGTGCCAGAATAGTGACGCACCCCAGATTTCCCCAGCATGCCAACAGCCAATGAGATGGGCTGTGACATGACCGGCCACCATTTTGCCCGACCCAAAAAAAAAAATTTAAAATTTAAAAAATTAAAAATTTAAAAAATTTAAAAAAAAATTAAATTAAAAAAATAAATCTTTTTTCTTTTTAAATGTAAAATAAAAAATAAAAATATATATATATATATTTTTTAAATATAAAATAAAGAGATATTTTTTTTTAAGTCAGGGAGGGATTTGATAACATCTGAACTTTTCTGATTGAACATTTGGAAGCCAATAAGGGTGAATTAAGGCTTATTTTGAGGGTTTTGAAGTTTTCAAAACGATGTTTTATTATTGTATTAAGGATAGTGGTAGTTTAATCAAAATGTTTCTTAACAATATGTTTGATGTGTAATTGATCCATTTGTCAGTGGTCATATAATAAAACAAATATGGACTGATCCCTCGAGCAAATCAGGTTATATGGACCGACGGAGAGCAATTATTGCCCAAGGCCGTCGGTCCATATAACCTGATATTGCCATCGGGAGCATATATATATATATATATATATATATATATATATATATATATATATATATATATATATATATATATATATATATATATATATATATATATATATATATATATATATATATATATATATATATATATATATATATATATATATATATATATATATATATATATATATATATATATATATATATATATATATATATATATATATAAAATCGAAAAGCACGAAAAGTGTTATAGTAATAGCAATCATCCTTATTGCCTCAAACAAAAGGTATATACATTCTTATTTTAGCTAGACGTCTTACCCTCTCTCAACCTAGATTATATCCGGAGTCTGGACTGAGACCTACAAAAAAACAGCAACGTACTCAGATGCCATACGTCCATATTCCTACGCCATTAAGGTGTCTTGTTCTGTCACATCGCCATTCACAGAAAAAAACACCTGTTCCAAGAAAACATTCCATTGCAATGTTGTTTTCACTGAAACTCACACGAAACTACGCGTGCCAATCGTGTCACGTGCTCTGTTATCGCCAGGTGCTGCTGACGGATTGCCAAGTTGTCAGCGCCATCTATAGGAACTCTGAATACTATAGGATAACAGTAGATACTGCGAACCCCTATACGGAGTTGACCGGTTCATGTCCATTGCTATCCCTTAAGGGAGGACGATCTTAATTTTCAATTAATTAATTTTATCAAGAGTCCTTAGTTCACCACACATTTTTCTAGTCATTGGTATGAAATCTCGGAAGTGTTAAATCAAAGGCCGGAATGGGCTTGGCCTTCTGTTAGCATATGTCGGTAATTCGACTCAACCTAATATCTATTCCAAGTCTTTATACTTGAATTCAAATCACACCTGTCTGTCCGCATCACATTGTGTGGGCTATATGTTTGTGATATAAATTTAATAAGTTCCAATACTGCCCATTAAGTAGCCTTTTACCAGGTACTCACTACATGTAGGCTATTCTTTTGTATTCTGATTTATTCTCAATCATGTATGTACATTTTTGTTTTCTAAAAAAACGGTCAATAAAGAGAAGTACACATTTCGAAAGGAAACATTTTGCTTGTGTTGAAACATAATAGAGCCGTAGGGAATTTGATCATTTCAAACATGCCTAAATGGTAGAAATGGTCAACCTGCAAAACTATGATTCCGGGGAATTTCTCAAAACTCATTGGATCTAAGGTGTTTTGCGTTTAATAACCCAATACTGTTGCTGTCTATATATGTAATACAAAATACGTAAATATCAACAGAATAAACACGATATTCATAAGCAAAACATGCAAAAATACAAACTTCGTACAATTGCTGCCTAAGAAATGTCAATGTTCTGTAAAAACATACATCTAAGTCAACAAAATGTTAGAAGCCTATGCAACAAATACCCGAGTTAGGGGACCTGTTGCTGTCACTTTAGATAAAGATATAAATAAAAACAAAAGGGCCGCAGCGAGTACTTTGTCCATTACGCAGATATCATTAGGAAGACAACAACGGCACGTGGGTATGATTATAAGTGCGGTGCGTACGTATTATGTTGTTTGGAGACACAAATATGGTCGTTTCATTTATATTTGGAACATAATCCATTCTCAAATTCATTTAGGGATGACCATCAGGAATCACCTTTCTCTGACTCATAATGGTAGAAAATTAGTTTGGCGGTAGCTGAAAGTTTTATCAAGGGCTACATCGTGTGCGCATGCGTGTGCTCTATTGCACGCTGTGTGATCTAGTGGAGATGATACGCAGGTAACAGGCTGTCATGACACCGCCTCTTATCTGAACCAAACATAGTCTATATCCAAAATAGGAATGTATCAAAAAATGATCGGTATCTTGAAACGATTTCTTTGTTATTTGCTTATATATATATATATATATATATATATATATATATATATATATATATATATATATATATATATATATATATATATATATATATATATATATATATATATATATATATATATATATATATATATATGTATATATATATATATATGTATATATATATATATATATATATATATATATATATATATATATATATATATATATATATATATATATATATATATATATATATATATATATATATATATATATATATATATATATATATATATTTATATAATGCCTCTCACCTGATAGCAGAACAAATTAATGTAAATGACAGGAAATAGGAAATGAGCCAATTTGCATGAGTTTAACTGCTATCCTTTTTCCTGATATGTTTATTATTATTATCAATATATGTACATATATTCATATATACATATATATATATATATATATATATATATATATATATATATATATATATATATATATATATATATATATATATATATATATATATATATATATATATATATACTTATACTTATACTCTCTCATTTTACAAAAGACAGCCCTCCTATGCAAATTCAGTATCCGTATTGCTATGAGCATTCCAAAGCAGTGGGGCCCCTGGTAGCTGTGGAAGTGAAACGGTTTATTGCAGCACTGCGGGACTCGGTCACTGTGATAAACATGCTGACCTAGAAGCACACATAATGCCTCACACCTGCTAGCAAAACAAATTAATGTAAATCACAGGAAATAGGAAATGAGCCAGTTTGCATGAGTTGAACTGCTATCCATTTTCATGATATCTGCATTAACTCTTTAAAGCCCACGGACGTATATGGGCCACTAGCAGAGTTCGTATGGCACATAGGAGAACTCAAATCCTCATTATGCATATCTTAATTATTTCATGTTTTCATAACTAAATTGATTTAAGTACATTGTAGACCTTTCAAAGTGATCTTTACATTACATGACTATATAGTTATTTCCACCCATCTTGTGAATAACAAAAATACGATGTGAAATGTGGATATGTGCAATTTGAAGTAGAGTGTTTAATACTTGGAGGTATTCATTCAAACGGCTCTACCGTTTTTTTAGGGAAATTCTTTTCTAAAAAGGCCACAACGAAAAGTCTGAGCCAACTGCATTTTGTTGTGAATGGTCAAGTTCTTTTTTCTGCAAAGGGCATGTTTTTCGTAAACACTCATGCAAAAACAAACACATGCTGGTTCAGATAACAAACAACAACTGCCAAAATTAGATCTCGCCATTTCCGTTCAAATATTGGAAGTTCTTACCTGAATCTCTGCATAATGTTGTTCATATTGTAACTGCACTGATAGTTCATATCTAATTTCTGCAATATCAGTCAGCTTACCCTTCTGCCTGTTTGTGTATATTTTCTTTTTTTTGTCAATAGAATCACCGTATCAATTATGGAGTATCTATTGGCAGTACCAAGTATTTTTCTGAATCTGAAATTTTGATCTTATTTTATCTTTGAATGGTTCATGAAGCTAAAACAAAAAATACAGCTTTAGTTCGCACTCATTTCAAAACTGGCTGGATTTCCGGCACAGTGTAAGCGTACTTCATGTACAAGTATTTGCAATTTCATTGCGGTATTTTGTATTTGTATTTATTTTGTGAAATTCAAGTACTGTCAGTAAAGATACAATGCAACACAATACAAGTTGAGCATTCTCTCGGCTCTCATATGTACTCGGTTCGACCGACTTTCTGATACATTGTCCGGCGGTTTGATTAACATTATTTGTGGATGGGAAATGCCACAATTGTATAGTGCGTTTGGATCGCGTCCAATCTTATTAGTTGTCGTGGGGAGAAGAACCGCAGACACCAGACCAGTGGGAACAATTAGTGAATCAGTAGACACTCGCAGAGTTTCCTCGACCATTCACCGTGTAAATTGAATCTGGCTCTTTAGGTCTGAGCGCATCTCAAAGGGAGCCTACCCTGCCGGCCCCGCGCATGCGCACTGCTGACACAATCAACACAACGCAGGCCGCCATCATTACACAAATCCGCGAAGCCAAGGAATGGGGATAACTCAAGTGGAAGACCTCGGGGGAAATTCCCCACGATTAACCAAATTTGGCCGCAATAAAATTGTTAAAATGCTATCTCTAAAGGTTGATTTGCAGATTTGTATGTAAGCGGGCGGATGTCTGACTGAGATTTACGACATGCTAGATCAACGAAAGACTTGATCCAACGTTCCAGAAAAGTGGGTTTAAGAGATAAGATAGTCATGATGGTATAAAAGGGGAAAAAAGGAAAGGAGTTTGGCAGTTGGTGGCACAATAAAAAGAACTGCGGGATCTATCTATCTGTCCATCTATCCATATAAATATATATATATATATATATATATATATATATATATATATACATATATATATATATATATATATATATATATATATATATATATATATATATATATATATATATATATATATATATATATATATATATATACACATATACACATATATACATATATACATATATATATATATATATATATGTATATATATATATATATATATATATATATATATATATATA
>OZ012698.1:21897661-21920161 GCA_963942565.1 Maea johnstoni | reverse complement strand
AAATGATAATTAAAGGATGTGCAATACAATAAATGTAGTGCATATAGCACTGTAGCTATGAAATGAGGATAATTGACTGTTCGAATGTTGTCCGATTCATGGTCCATTCTGATTACATCACTATGGTGGACCATAATCCTATACGATATTCTTACAAGAACAACCTGGTACTGACCTCACGCCAATACTAACCATTATATTTGGGCATCAGACCTTTGTGATGAAAATTACTGTTTGGACTCACAAGGGTTAACGTTTGAGCCTCACCAAATAAGCGCTTACAAGGCATACTCATTGTCGATATATCAAGTTACATAGTTACATAGTTCAATTATCAGGAAGCCTATCTTTGAGTCGTAATGGACCGGCTAGCTTTGTTTGTATACGTGTGAATTTGGTCAAGTACAATTACTAAGGTCAGACCCGGGTGAGATTTATTTGTTTTCATAAAGACTTATTCGGTAGTTTATCCTACCGGTCCTGGTGAGTTACATGTCGATATATGGATTACGTTATTGTATCCATGAATAGTTAAATATCCATCGCAATCTTGCATTGCGGTATATGCTGGACCGTTTGGTCTGTGGGGTAGTCCCCTAGTTGTATTGCACTGTATGTTTATTGACTGTTCTTGCAATAGAACAAAATCATACATGTTACAATGATATCATTTTCATATAACTAACTTGAAATTATTTTACAGCTTATCATCAGATATGAAGGAACTGTATTAGTATTGACGGACAATTATTATGATAGCCACACTTCTATCTGTAATCAGCACACACTATACTGTCAGTGCTTACATTTAATTTTAAAAAAATTATTTACATAATGAGTACTGTTATTGTTCTCTATGCAATTCTTACATTCTTGAATCTATTATACTAATGTGTAGAAAGATACTCTTCTCACATTACGTACAGTGTCGACATTTAATCTATGCACTAAATGCGGGGGAAGCCCGGGCATAATACACGACCGAACACCCGATTGCCACCCAGTTTCGTGGGCATGGATGCATGGATGACCTCAAAACTGAACGTAGACTTGATTCGCAAGATACGTGTGCCATTGAGGTGTTTGGCTTACATTTTCGACATGTTATCCATGGTTAATTGTACAACCAGGCACAGGCTGACGTCCGTTGGACTGGTGCAGGAATTAAATGGATGTTCTGTATGTTGTTCTCCTCCCCACAGGACACGTCTATATATTCTATAGACACCCAGTAGTGTCAGTCTCTAGAATTTCAGTCTCAGTGGCGTTGAGTTAAATTGATATATGTCCAGTTCAGCCCATGATTTAAGTATAACTGACTTACATAATATATGGATATTTATAATTCTACTTATGCAGCCATTCGGTCGATACCTGTTAAGCTAATAGATGATTATTCAAAGCGGACCTCAATAAACTGTAGTAACGATACAATGGGCGTTACTTATATCAATCACTTTCGATCAATCCTTAATTGAGAGAGGTCTATGACATTTGTTATATAGTACTAATGTTGAGGGGATCTACGTATAGTATTCGAGTCCGCCTGGCTCCCTATATACTAGCGGGTCAAAATGATCGCTATACAAATGTTTAGAGTTGTGAATGACTTCCTATAGTACTTTTGCACTTGATCCTATTCGTAAGGGGAAATGATTTTCCAGTTTCTATTTCATTGCGATATGGGGGCTATGCACACCAAAGTCAATAGTGTGGTACCATTAACATGCACTTGGGATAATTCCTTCACTGCAGACTCTTGTGGGAATAAGGCCAACTACAGGCAACTCTGCTTAATGCGGACAAGTGTAATCCGGATTTTCGTCTAATCCGGACAGATTGGAAGGTCTCAGTCCCTACCTATACATATGATTCCTATACGTATAATCCGGATTTTGCCTAATCCGGACAGAGTTTTAGGGTCCGCATCAGTCCGGATTAAGCAGAGTTGCCTGTATAATGAAATAAGAATAATATCGAAACCATTACGTTGAATTAAGTGAAAAATAAATAATTCTGAAATGTCATATAATCACATTCTTAAAGTTATCCTGTTGATAGTTGATATGGCTACTCACAATTGTGGCTCCTATGATTTAACACCTGGTCACATATTCACATGATCCAAGTAGCAGTACGTGTATTTACTGCAATCATATGTTACAGAAATCGCACCTTAGAAGAAACAGAGCGAGAACAGATAGAAATAAGAAACATAGTCTAAGGACAAACAAAAAAACGTAACCCAAAATTGATTATACATAAGTAAACGAAATTAAGAACTACTAACAGATGAAATAGGATTTACATGGACAGATGCCCCTAAACGACAAATACGGTCAATCCCTATTATGTCACTTCTTTCCATGGTGATTCCCTTATACCAGTTCACAAACAAAGATCTACTTAGTTTGACTAGTACAGCATCTTTAGTAAGGCTTGGTAGACTACGGAGACGTCGGCTTGAACAAAACGTTAAAACAGTCAATTTACTTGACCGCTCAGTAATATTTACGCGCTAAATTGTCTGGCAAATGTAGACTAGGAACACAGCGGATTGAATAAAACAGTCAACTCATTAGACCGTTCACCAATATTTAGGCGGCTAAATTGTCAGGCAAAATGTGAAAACGGTCAATTCATTTGACCGCTCAGCGATATTAAGGCATTAAATTGTCTGGCAAATGTAGACTATGAACAGAGCAGCTAGGACAAAATGTGAAAACGGTCAATTTACTTGACCGTTCACCAATATTCAGGCGCTAGGGTTGTCTAGCAAATAATGTAGACCTCACGGAGATAGCGGCTTGAAAAAAAATGTGAAAACGGTCAATGTTTTGCCAGTTCACCAATATTTAGGCGCTAAATTGTCTGGCCAATGATGTAGATTACGAACACAGCTGCTTGAAAAAAATTGAAAACGGTCAATTTATTTGACCGCTCAGCAATATTTAGGCGCTGTTAAAATTGTTTGGCAAATAAAATAGACTACAGAGTTAGCGGCTTCAGAAAAATGTGAAAACGGTCAATTTATTTGACCGCTCAGCAATATTTAGGCGCTGAATTGTCTGGCAAATGTCTGTCAGTCTGGAAGAGCAGCCCTCTCTCTCTCTCTTTTAAGTCTGCCAATCATATTTATTCGTGTCTGGTTATCAGGACCGGCCTCGTCAGATTCATTCAATTCAACGGAGCCAGAATTTGCCAAGCCTTCAAACAAGTTTTGCGATGATGGGCTAAGATCTGTCACAGGAAGTGCGGGATTGGAAGTAGGATCAAAATAATAAATCGATTGGTTTCAAGGGAGGCATCGCTTAGAATATTAATACGGATAGGGCTGTTGGTCTGTTTCTACCATTGGCCGCGTGGTTTGATTGTTATGATGGATGTTATCAGATCGCGAAGAGTTCACTGACCCGGAGCTGAGGAATACCATACCAAGACTAAGTTCAGAGTTTTAGAGCGACCAAGACAAATAGAGCTGTGAGAAAATAGAATACAAACTTATGAAAGGGTTCTAAGATGAAATATAAATATGATATCCCTGTGGGGTATTGAGCATCTTTCCATCTATCCATACATCTCTCTCTCTCTCTCTCTCTCTCTCTCTCTCTCTCTCTCTCTCTCTCTCTCTCTCTCTCTCTCTCTCTCTCTCTCTCTCTCTATATATATATATATATATATATATATATATATATATATATATATATATATATATATATATATATATATATATATATATATATATATATATATATATATATATATATATATATATATATATATATATATATATATATATAAACATGTGTTTATTATCGCTCATTAAAGATACATTTGGGATCTGATGCTTGATAGCCTGTTGTGCTACTCTCAGACTAGGCCAATTTCTTTTATAAAACTAAATACAGCCCTGTTGTGATTTAATCCAAAATGGTAAAAAGAGTGTCGTTAAACGCAATTCATCGTTATTCAGTAATTCCTCATTTTGGCCAGATCTTGTCAGCAATGTCTCAAAAAACGTATTGAAGTTGACGGAGGTTTGTTTCGTTTTAGCATTGGATCTATCCGTACCAGTACCCGATTACTTTAATTTGATTCTACTACTTCAGTTTTCAGAAGAGAGAAATACGCGACCAAATAAGCTACTTCTGTCGAATGGATATGCTGATGTTCGCGAATGGTGGAAATCATTTAGCGGTCACGTCGACATTCCCAGCGCTTGATGGAGACTAGAAAATCAAGTCTGCCACTTTAATAATTGTGGCCCCGAATTATTAAATAGACGATAATAGAAAACCTGGGAACTGACGTTGTCCATTCAGACACCCCTCATGATAATCTCGTTGGCCTAGATGGATTGGGGAGCATGGAATGAGAACTTCTCGTCTAGAAACGCCGGGAATGTGGCATTGAGATTGGAATTCGGAAAAATTATTGAAGGAAAACTGTTCTTTGGAACTAAACCTGTAACTCTATTACAACGATTTTGCTAATTTATGCTTTGATTCAGATTAACTTTCAAAAGTGTCATAGATCCAGAATACAATTTTCAGGTAGAATCCTAAGCGGAAATTGGAATCTGGGATCACGATTATCGTCACTTTTTCTGCCAGATTGCGTCTGGGTCGTGACTAGCCAATTGTAAATGGTGGAGGGAACTGGAGTTCACAGCTAAAACCACCGCCAAGTCACTGGCAACTTTCGCACATGTCCTGGGTGGGATTTAAAACGGGACAGTTATGCGGTACAGCTAGCAGTCAATGTCAACACGTTAGACCATACGGCCATCGGGGCAGGCCCCGGTATGGTGATTTTATTGCTACATGTCTGGCACTCGAGACACATTTAAGAAGTGTAGTCAAATCTCTTTTTAAATCTTGCATAAAAAGCATGTTTTATCTCATGTTTAATATGTCCTTTCAATATGTCCTTTAAAAGCTTAGTGTTTACGATGCCTGGCTCCCAAACGTGAGGTCGCAGGTTTGGGTCTCCGCTGGATTCCCACAAGCGGGTTGACCTGGTTGCTAAATAAATGCGCGCCGTTGTGGAGTGCTGTCAATGGTACCTCATCAACTGAAAGACCCCTTGGAACTATTCGTGAAGAGGAGGGAATTTCTTCCCGGTTACGGGTTTCTATCTCATCACGATATGACCTAAAGCTGTTGAAAGACCTAAAACGCTTAACGATTTCAACGAGTGTTAGTGTCCGATGTATATTCAGTTTCATACAACTATTTTTTCCTTCCACCAATCACAGGCCTCAAAAGTGTGGGTTATATGACTTCACTCAAACTTTTTGATCGCCTGTTTTCTAAGCTGCTTAAACCACATAGGTGTTACCCAAGAGTATTGAGCATCAATAGAGCTTAGCCAAGCTTTTCTCGCCCTGCGATTGGTGGGAGACAGTCAGCTGTGGTACAATTGCCACATAGACACCTCGGAACCTGTGGTATATGAGATATTCCAAATATTCCAAATATATTGTGCGCACATCCCAACAATCTCACAATTTACATTAATGCTTGGCGTCTTTTTTTCCATATCATAAATGGTAACAAAAGATATGGGATAAAGAAATGGTTTTTAATTCCAGCACCAGTCGACCAGTCGTCCGAAGGTGACCGGTTAAGTATGTACGTGGGCAACTAAGTCGCGCGGTCGAAATAATTGTGCGCTAATAGCCGCGTGATGAAGCTACATGTATGTGTTTGTGTCGTTACGGGCGTCTGGCTATCGATGTCCAGACGTTCGGGCGTACGACCGTGTAAAATGTGTAAAATGACCGAAGCGCCCGTACGTATAGAACAGGACTTAAATGGCTTCACTATGCTAGAGCGTGGTATAGAGTATTTTCGCAAGCACATCGCACACGCTGCAAGTACAGGAGTCCAATGCATATATATGTTCCAATATACGTAATTGATGCAACGGAGAGTATTGAGTCAATGCATATGTAAGACCTTATCTACACATGTGATGTAACCGTGGTCGTGGTTAGTGAATAGGCTAAGTGAAAAGACGATGGGCAACTTAACCCTTACAATTCTGAGGCTACGTTCCCCCAAAGCACAAGGACAAAAAAAGCAGAAATCATCTAAACCCTTTCATGTTGTTATTCACTGGATAGCTCTTGATGAGTAATCTCAGATGAGAACCCATGTGCCAGGGTTTCAGTCGTTTTTCAGGTTTTTGCATCATTTTGTATCGGCAAAATTAGTAAACGGGGTAAAGGATTACCTGCTTACAGGCACGTACAGTAAAGACCATTAATTCCTGCACCAGTCGACCGGTTGTATGGCGGCAACCAGTCGACCTGTTACCTGTGTGTCCCTGGCCGCCCAGGCGTAATACTTAGGGATGTATATTCAGGACTCGCATTGCTTCGTATTATATATAGATTTTACTGTGTTGTCACAAGGGTGCACTTTTATCATCATATCAGGCATGTCTATGAATGCAGTCTTGTGTATTGGCCTGTCATGCCCGCGCATTTAGTACAGTTACTCTATATCGGCACTGTAAAATTGCCAGCCATGTCAACTGCCTAATAGATACACTGTTCTCTATGAGGAATTCATTTACAATATGCAGTCTGTACTTCTTAGAATATATGCCACGTATATGTTCACTTATGTTATAAAACAGCTACTGCGCATCTGCATATTCGTCCATTTTGAGTGTTTAGTTCACCTATGTTTTACGTTTAGTTCAAATTTGAATTTGTGTGTTCTTAATTTGTTTCTTTATTTCTGTGTTATATAGAAAAGAAAACATTTGTAAAATGTATGATGGTGTAGCTACAGTCAATGAAAATACATTACAATACTGTTTACATCTTTCTTCTCCTACTTTGTATTTTGTTCTTTTGCCTATATGGTATTGATTTATATCTGCAATGATTTTGTACTCTAATAACAAAAAAACTGCAAAAATAGTTTAAACAGGGTACTAGATACACTTAAGTTCTTTCACGGGGTGTCTGGACTGAAAGTCAATATTGAAAAAACTAAGGTCGTGCAGCTTGGAAAGTTGGGGGGCAGCAGGATGATAAATTTAGATAAAGAAAAATTGGAGTTAACAGATGAGTTTGTATTATTGGGAATACAATTCAATAGAAAAGAATTACACAAAATAACAGATGAAAATTGTAAATTAAAACTTCCAAAAATGAAAAAAAATTTAAGACAATGGAAGAGAAGGAAATTAACAATAAATGGCAAAATCTCAGTTTTTAAGAGTTTAGTTTCTAGTATAATCACTCACATCTTGCTGTCCCTACCAAACCCCTCCCAGGCATTTATAAAAGAATATGAAAAACTCTGTAAAGATTTTTTATGGGGAGAAAAACCACCAAAATTTAGACAAGAGATACTGGAATATCCATATGAAATGGGAGGTTTACAGTTGCACAATCTGGAAAGATTTTCCTCTTCTCTTAAAACAACATGGTTGAGGAGGATCATATCCACTGACAGTAGTTGGACTGTATTCCCATTGGCATATAAAATAGATAAATGTTGGCTATTCGGGAATGAATAGATAGCGTTAAACAGAGATAAAATGCAAAATATGTTTTGGAGAGATGTAATGGACTCAATTACTATATTAAGAGCAGAAATAAGACCGACGAAGGATTTGGACTATCTATGCTGGCCACTATGGTTTGACCAAAACTTAAATCTCCCATTAATAAAGAAACTTCAAAAGAAAAATGTGAATATGGTCTCAGATATCTTGGGAGAATTCTGGAATATAAAGTCTAAAGAAGAAATAGAGATAACAAAAGGAATTAATTTAAACTTCTTGGAATACATGGCAATACATCATAGTGTATCAAGATTTATATCAAATGCAGAGAAAAATTCACCAAATATAGGCCCATTTAGACCAATTTTATTGAATATAGTCTTTTCACAACAAAAAGGATGTCAAAACATTTAAAGAAAAACAGGCCAGTATGGTAATAAAATTTTGCAAGAAATATCGCAGAAATGGGAGAGAGATATCTTGATAGACATAGACATAGATGAGGTCAAACAGTCCATCAAATTGTTTAAAAAGACAACTAGAAATATGTACATATGGGATATCCAATATAAAGTGTGGCATGAGAGAGTGGCCACAAACACAAGACTATGTCATATGGGTATAAAAAATTCTGAATTATGTGCATACTGCCAACAAAGAGAAACAAATGCACATGCCTTTGTAGACTGTGATAGAGCAACCACTTTTTGGAGAGAAATTACAATATTTTTACAGAGATTTGGCTATCAAAATTTTAGATTGGAAAAAATTACTGTAATTTTTGGAGAATTTGAAATGGATCTCTTCTTTAATATGGTACTAATAATTGGCAAGAAATTAATTTACCAAAACAGAGAAAATAGAGCATCTTATTCAATGGTACATTTCGAGAGAATGCTGGAAATGAAAAGAGAATCAGAAGAGACATATGCTTTAAACAGTGATACCCTAGACATATATGAACAGAAATGGGAATTGTATATTATAGAACATTGAGAGCAGTTATACTACTGTGGAAAGAATGGAAAAATATACATAATAACAGTAAAAACCAGCTATAGTTGTCATGTTTTGTGAGTCCTGTATAAAAAGACCTCCACTGATGTTTATGTATGTTATTTGGGAGGCTGTGTCAAAATGTAAAAAGTATAGATAAGATTGGAAATATATGTAGACACTGTACATTTGTGATATGTGTTATTGTATTTTATTACATGTTTATATGTTTTTACTTTTATGAAAAGAAAATAAACGAACTCTGGGTTATCCAAGGTTCATAAAATTAAAAAAATGATTTTGTACTGACGTAATTTCGTACAGTCAATAAATATACAATACAATACAATATTAACTTCTTTCGGTATTGGTATGTTAACTTTAAATGTACACATCCTTTATTGCCTATGCTATTCCAAACAATGATTGTGTCGACAAAATGTCTCAATATATATATATATATATATATATATATATATATATATATATATATATATATATATATATATATACATATATATATATATATATATACATATATATATATATATATATATATATATATATATATATATATATATATATATATGATATATATATATATATATATATATATATATATATATATATATATATATATATATATATATACATATATAGTTACAGCGTTGTGAGGCAACTGTCTGGGCGGGAATATGTTAAACGTAAATCCTGTTTACTTAGTAAAAGCATTCAGCCGGCGGTACGGTAACTACTGTCTCTTACCAACCGTCAGAAAATCTCTCAAATAATAATCAGTTTCCAATCAGTGCAAGGGGGATATCAGGAATAATCGACTTATATTCATTTCCCGCCAGCGGATCAATGCGATTAATGGGCCAAGGTTAGCAGACAATAGCAACGGAGGGATGAGAAAAGCAATAGTGTTTCCGCAATTGCTCTCTTTCCGCGTCTGCTCATCCGCAAAATAGGGTTTGTGTTTTTTTCCTAGTTGTTCGCAATCCTAGCTTTGCGAGCGCACGATCGTTTGTTCGTAGCCTCAGATCACTGAAGGCGGTTATGGCAGATTACACAAAGAAAGGGACATTAACAAAGAGGTTGAGATGAGAAAAAGACTTACCGTTTAAGCTTAGATATTTTTTGATTGAAGGTATTGCGAAAATCTCAAGTGAGTAATAAAGTGCCATATTGAATATGGCCTCGAATATCTTAAACACACACACACACACACATGCACGGACGCACACAAACACGCAAGCACACACACATACATATATATATATAAATATATATATATATATATATATATATATATATATATATATATATATATATATATATATATATATATATATATATATATATATATATAGTTTTACGTAAAATTTAAATCAAAGTATGTCGTGCCAAAGCTTTCACAAATTACCATGGTGATTTTAATGCGGATGTTAAACGACACATTTAGTTGTCCAAACGATTAAATACTCATTTCCAAGTCTCACAGGTGTTCCCAATCCGTACTTAGTTGTCAGGTAAAAGCCACACCCGAGGGCGAAACTGACAATTAACCCTATAAAACGGGCAACGAACCACGCTAAACAAAACGTCGCACAGGTGCGAAGAAACCTATACGTTATATTTTTGTCACACAGGTAGAGAGACAGGTGAGCCAAAGAGATATATTTCCTCGCTGCCAATTCCCCAGAGGTCCCTCCAAGACAAACGAAGCCAATTGTCACTATCACGTTGCTCGCACCGCACAAGAATGAAATGCGAAATGAATAGATAGCCCGGGTGCTACTACGTATTTCTCCCTCTCACATTTCAGCATGACAGGGATAAGTAGATGGAATAGTTTCTTCATACTCATTATCGCGCTTACCCCTAAGCACACTGTGCCAACCCGATAGGGCATGAATCAGAGGACCTGCAATTTAGATTGCTGATCCTTCTCCCTAAGTCCACATGCAACCGTTCGTTTCGCATACAGTGCAGACGTTTAATTACCGCACGAAATGCACGTGCATAATACGCGACTGCGCGCTAGATTACAACCGATGGATATGGATAATCTCACAACTGAACGTAGTTTAAAATCGCAGGCTACACAGGTAAAATTTGACGGGTCCAAACAGGTCCGTTATTTTGACCGTAATCGGCCCGTTAGGGGCTCAGAACTCGTTATGACGGGCCCGTAACAGGCTCGTTTTAACGGGCCCGTTACGAGCCCGTTTCTAAAGAACAGACTTTTTAAAATCATTTTCCGAAGTGTTTATGTAAGAACCTTTGAATAACCAGAATTGTTACAAACAAAAAGTTATTTATGATGGACACATGTGATACATCGCCAAAAACAAAATTTCATGCACTTGGTGATTGCCTTTAAGAACGTGAAAAATGGCATGAAGTGGGATATGGCTGCGGGAAACATAATCAGTACGAAAAGTTTCCATGCATGGAAATGATATTTCCATGCATGAGAAAGAAAATCGCACCCTGGGATGATTTTTTCGCCCCAGACGTTTGCATGGGTAATTAGGCTGTACACAATGTCATTCATGCTTTGTTGACTGCCACATGAATTTGAATTTGAATTTCGTTTTTCGTCACATTTATGCCTATTGTGGCTAATTCGTGACTAGCCAGTTTTAAGTAGTGGAGGAAACCGGAGTACCCGGCGAAAACCACCGGCTGACTCCAAGTCACTGGCAACTTTTTCACATGCCCAGACCGGGATTCGAACCCAGGCTGCCACATGCATGGGCTAATAGACACCCTAGCAATGCTAGAACATGCCACTGACAGATGGACATTTATACTCTATGAGATATATCGTTCCTGATATTTCGAATATCATTTTCTTTAATTCGTAACCTATGTTTCGTCTCATTTTCCATCGTGTTTGCCTCCTATGATTTAACCATTTCTTTCAATGTGGTATCTGATGTCTGATTATAAAGATGCTTTATGAACTCTTTCAGACATATCAAATACCATATTTCGGTCTCTAAGATCATTGATAAAATTACTATTTTTCTGTGTGAATTGTTGTTTTAACAAGAATTCAAACTCGAAGTAACAAATTGATTTGTGAATGTCAAGACAAAGACTTGAGATGCGGTCCTTTTCTTTTCGCGCAATATCATGTACTAAGTTTACAATATACATTTTAAGTTGTACAATATACATGTACTTATAATAAACTTATTATATCAGATATCCTCACGCAGCTATTGGTCATATATATCCACAAATGATTTAATTGAAATTTGAATTTTACTTGTAAACTAAACCAATAGCGACGGAGTTTCCCTATCTTTTGCTCTTTATTTGAATAAATTTACATAGAAAAGTAGAATAATATCTGGTTGGATCGTATTTACATTCATTTTAGTATTCGTCTTAATAAACCCTGTGTTATAGGATGTGCAGACGTAGAATGAACCGATAGTTATCATTTTTATACCAGATCTTGTTCCATAAGCTGCCCATTACCAACTTTCCTTATGCCCCATATTTACTGTTTACTGGTGATAAATACAACTTGGATACAATTGCCAATAGTCTGGTCTTTATCTGTTTAGGCTATTCCCTTACATTATAGCAGCAGAAAGCCATATTTGGCCGTGAAACCTAGACTGGAATATTTTTTGAAATAACTAAAAAGTGAGTCATATGTCAAATTAAAGCTTAGGCTGTTAGAGGCTTAAAGTCTGCGATGCCAAAACTATTTTTACGACGAGAAATTCATAATCCTATTGCAATATGAAATATAAATGAATTCCCCTTTAACCTGTTAAGTACGAATAGCAGCTTTTGAAATACATGCTATTTTGATATAACTCTAGTCATTCACATCTTATCGCAAATAATGAGGAATAGAAATAGCACTTAACATGAAAGATTAATTAATTTCCCCTTAAACGTGTAAATAATGAATAGCGGCTTTAAAAGTGTGTGCTTTTTATCAGGACTCAAGGCATTCTCATATTATCTCAATAGATGAGGAATAGGGATGTGCAATTTCACGTTCCTAAAAGATTGACAAGTGATGCATTCTGATTGGTCAATTCTGCGAGGTCACAGTGGTCACGGACTGTGACAAATGGCAAATATTTGGAAATCAATCTTTTGCCAATATCTTAATTCTTACTTTTCCCAATATCCTCTTGATACCACGTTCCCCCTTCCCATGTATACGTAAGTGCATTATATACGAATACAAGCCAGAGAGGCTAGAAATTAGAAACTATTTTTAGCTAATTTCTGGTGTGTCTTCACCCCGTAAATGGTCATTTGTTTCTCAACTGTTAAGTCAAAATAAGAAGCATTTCCTGTAAATTACTTAAATATGGCGTGAACATTATACAGCGCAATAACGGTACTGCCCAGGATAGCATGATCTAAATATAGCGGTGAACAGGAACAGCAGCAGCATGTTCAATTAAGAATTTAATAAAGACGGGTATTTTATAATAGCGCATATGGACATATTGTTCCCGCTATACTTAAGTGATTTGCAGTATTTGATAAATTCTGTAGACTCTATTCCAAGAGAATTGCTTGTATCATCATCGACTTTTTTTATAATCAGGGCTGTTCATTAGTTCTCATTGAATACCAGATACGGCATTAAGTGACCTCGTGGCCTTAGATCATCTCTCTTGGATACCAGATACATACTATTATAGAATAGAGACTTTTATTCACTCATGGTCGTAGACTGTGCGTTCGTTATTTAAAATAACATTTCCATTCAGTTCTCTTTCAATCTTCCAGTCGAACCATTTTTAGTAAGTTATACTTGAGGATCGAAAGGAAAGAAACATTGATTTCCTTAATGCAAGTGAAATCAATCCTTTGAATTTTTGTTAAAAGTTTTATTTTAATGTTTCTTCTTGCATTATCGTACCATTAGGCAATTACCAAAATATCAACACACATTCAGCATCCGTGCAAATATGATATATGCAAATAACAGGCATTTACAAGAGAAAATACTTATCATACCAATTTATTAAAAACGAATACTTAAGTACCCACTTCAAGTACATGTACGGATTATGTAGAATCATATCATATTACAGATATCAATTTGCAGTTTTGCAGATATGAATTTATCAAGTTTGACTGAATCAATGATTAAATTGCGCTTTGGTTAATTGCAGCCAAACTGAAATAGCTCTTTATGGGCAACAAACACCATTGCGTAACAGTTTTCAGTACACTAAAAAGCAATTTCTTGGTTAATCAGATTAACTATCATGATAAAGTCAGTTATAATTACAAATTTGCTTCCTTTTTCAGCGCCACAAAGATCAACACTAATAGTATTTTAATGGGCAACAAAGGTCAGGACTGATAGTATATGTAGGGGCAACAAAGCCGATCAAACCTACAATAGATCTGAGGGCCGAAAGTAGGTCAGCCCTTACATCACCTAGAAAGAAAGGTCAACATTAAAGATTTCCAACCGACCTTAAAGACCAAGACTATATGAAGAGTTGAGGGTCAAATAGATACAAGCCACATTACATTTGAAGGATGGCGAGAGGAGAATAACAATTGTTCTGTTATGTAAAGTGTATTACAATGATATATATATGTATATATATATATACACACACACATATATATATATATATATATATATATATATATATATATATATATATATATATATATATATATATATATATATATATATATATACATATATATATATATATATATATATATATATATATATATATATATATATATATATATATATATATATATACTAGTATATATATATATATATATATATATATATATATATATATATCGAATTCCTAGGTAACCACTATCATCTGGCATGATGTAGTGTGTTCTCGTGCATGTGCAACAATTACTGAATTTGCAGTGTCAACCCGAATCGTGGCATGCTCACAATTACTCCAGGAATTTCCTCGTCAATCAAAAAATAAGTGGTGCAGGTCATAGCAGGCAGATTGCGTTATGGACGACTACTACATAAAGGTGATTCGCATAGCAGTTGTTTTTGCACTGTCAGCATAACGTAAACAACACATGGCAGTATGTTTCCTCAAAACAGTGCAGTGGGCTGGTTATCCGCACACTGTAGACCATGCCTAAAAACATGTTAATCAGAAGATATAATATTGTTATTGGATATATCGCTGCCGTATCATGCTTGGCCGTATTAAGGCACAGGTTCATTATCAATTATTGATAACGTGATACAAATCCCTACTTAGCAGTCGTGGGGGATAGGCGGATTTCTTTACCGCTCTCACAATGTTTTCAATCAACTAGCTATTTCTGGCATGTCTATATTCACTTTGAAAGGAAATGCATTTGCGGGGAAACGATCGCGCTAACGGCATTTTTCAGAAATGAAAGTCGCCCACACCATATTCATCATGTAAGCTATTGTCATGATTAAGAAATGAAATTGCGATATCTTTAAAGAAATGAAATGATTGCTTGATTGGTAGTGACCATGATGATGATGATGATGATGATGATGGTATTGATGATGATGCTGATAATGATAGTGATGATAGTAACGCATTTGGTAATACATGTACGTGTCTAGTGACGATGGAAATGATGATCATGATGATGACGATGTTAATCGTGATGATGGTGATGAAAATGATGATGGTGATGATGATGATGATGATGGTGATGATAATGATAGTGATGAAAGTGACGCAGACATTTAGAAATACACGTCTAGTGACGATGGAAGTGATGATTATGATGATGACGATGTTAATCGTGATGATGATGATGATGATGATGATGATGATGATGGTGATGTTGATAAAAAATGATAAATTGCAACAGCCAGAATATGAGAGCAAAAAAGATACTGGCACCAATACAATGTATCTGTCACACCTTGTTATTTGATATACATATACAAGGTATCCCAAGTCATTGGCAGTTTTCTCCCATGCCCGGCTGGGATTTTGAACGCGGTAAGTGGCAAGCAACAGCGGCCATTTGTTGGCAACTCCTTAGACTAATCGACCATCAGGACAGGGGCGAAAGGTTATGTATTGCTAAGAACATAAGTAAACGCATGTTGCAGCGAACATTAAGTGGCAACACCTTAGACCACTCGGCCATCAGGGCAGGCTCAATATTATGCATTGGTAAGAACAAAAGTAAACACATGTTGCTGACTTAATTATAGAGCCAATATCAATCTCAGTTACAGATCAATACGGTATAACCTGAATAGAGGCTTGTAATGGAACGAGAATGCTTGATAATTTGATTTACATTACTCGTCGACAGGTTAATAAGTGCAGCCAGTTTCAAGTACATTTAACCAAAGATTTATGTGTTTACATATATATATATATATATATATATATATATATATATATATATATATATATATATATATATATATATATATATATATATATATATATATATATATATATATATATATATATATATATATATATACATAATATATACATATATATATACATATATATATACATATATATATACATACGGATGGAAAACTCTTGGCACGGTGATGACCCATTAAGACCCACAGGGGCCATTAGTAGCCTGACCATTTTAATTAGTGAATGGATCAGACGAAAGCATTGATGGAAATGATATTTAAAGCAGAAATGTTAATCGGAACATTATTAAGTTCTTTTCGTTGTATGATTTTATCCGCTATTCGTCTTTATTATATTTCTCCTAATTGATTTATAATATTGCATCCTTTTATATCTATGCTATAGTCAATACAGATACATACATACTAACAATTTGCCTTTTAAAAATTAATAAAAACCATTCTTATTTCCCAAGTTGTCGTCAAAACCATCATGGATCCAGATGGCAATTCCTTGCTCATGTCAGTTACGCATGGATAAGATAACATTGAAGTTGACTGCCATGGAAACATATTTGTGTGATTCCATTCATACTTTGTGATAGATAAAGTAAGCCATGCTAAATAGGAATCAAAGTGCGAGCTACTAATACTACCTTTTCATGCATTTATGAAAGACGCTTTTCTAAGCAAAATTCTACTCACCCTTAAAATCGTATGCGGAGTCCCTTTCCAAACTCAATCCGTTTGAGAATTACTAGTATCTGTTATGAACATTCTATGATTAAACCATTGTGATGCCAAAGTCGGGGCGTTCAATCGTACGCTACCACTTTTTCGCTCACGGGAATCAAAGTCAGCAATTACCCTACATCCCTTGCGCGCTTCCGGTCTGCTGAGGCGATACTGTCGCTTGTGGCTTGTGTGTATGAGTGTATATGCAGCAGGTCTGAGCCAAACCCAACAACATGTCGATAGCAGAAGACAACACGCTGCACAGTAGAGCAAGCGAGATCAAATAACAACACTCTTAACTCCATTACATTCGTAGCTGCTCGAAACTTTATCATTCCTTTAGTACAGACATCTAATTTCTGCACCTGTCGACCGGACGTCTGCCAGAGCCTGGTTGTACAAGCACCCACGGAGAGTATGTCAACAAAAAAACAAGCTAAGCACACCAATGACCTACGTAGCTTATTAATCAACGCTATGTTCAGTTGTAAGGTCATCCATTCATCTATGCCCAGGTAACTGAGTGTCAATCGGGCGTGCTGTCGTGTATTATGCCAAGGCTGCCCAGGATTCTTTTAGCCAACTAGGGATAAGTACACATTTCCCTGTCCTGTTTTTTGTTACATCTTGCGTTTTTTTAACATATAATTTTCTTCTCTATCCTTAACATTCATGTCTCCTAGTGACGTCACACAGCAAAAAAAACCTTGGACAGCAAACGGACAGCAAACGGATGTAAATCTGCCCGAGCGACCGTTTTTGCACTAAAACATCGGTCAACCGTTTGTTGTATCGGATAGCAAACGGTGAATGCCATTATGGGACATACCAATTTTAATGGGGTATTGTAATGTAGCATAAGTATCAAGGACAACAAGGCTTTTCATATACATCTGTATATTTTATTTGATTGTATATACAGGTTACAAATAAGCATTTCTGGGACAGCAAACGGTCGACCGAAATATTCGTCAACCGTTTGTGCACAAATGTTCGGTTGACGGTTTGTGCACAAATGTTCCAGTGCACAAATAGTCCATGGTTATTGGTCTGTGGTGACCAATCCATGTTTTCTTCATCTGGGCCATATGCCGTGCCATTAGTGCGTGTCGCGCATCAAGCCGGATGTCACCGACGCCTGCGCGCGCTACCGGATGTCTTTGTAGTCAGAGTCTGTGGGAGGATGACAGACTTCAAAGACTCGCGTGACTTCCCGTGACTTGGGCAATTTGGCTTAAGATATTAGGAAACTATACTTCATACAGTCATGTCAACTTCCTCGACTCCCGGTAAACAACGTTTCCTTATTGGAGGTACTTTAAGTCTCATTAATTTTATAAAGAGGGATAGATATGAAATCCATATCAGTGGTACATGTATGTAGGTCAAATAAAACTATATGGGTATATCTTTTTGAAATCAGCTTTTTTATATTTTTATCATTATCCATAGATATTTTCTCCATAGCTTGAAAGTTTTGGTTAACTCTGGTGCAAATTAAAAGTTTGGAAACTACTTGAAGAAAAAGATTTCATTTTATTTCATGTTGATAAAACCACTAACAACAAACGTCCTTTAAATATCTGGATTCTCAAGATGCAGTCAAAAATACTATAGATCAAGAAGCTAATTTATTGCGGAATTTTTAATATTTGTGGGTATAAAAGAAGAATAAATAAATGCACTGAGAATTGCTGTTAGTTATTAATGCCACATAATATGGTACGGATTTAAGAGATATGGTTGAATGGTTCCACTTCCACCCAACCAATTCATTTTTTCATCATTCCACTATCATCACTTTTCAAAGAATACTGTGACCCTGTTGATAGTCAAAAAAACATCCTGTTTTATTTTTTTTAATGACGTCAAGTCTCTTCTTCCGCAAAGGTGTATCCTCTATGATCCCCTATTTAATATATACTGCCTTATAATTCATTCTTAATATTCCATCTCATCATATTAAAACATATTAATTAAATGCGGATTTGATAAACAGCATTATAATTGTGGAGTCATTATCTGTCCAAAACCCTAATCGTACTTAAATGTTAAATGTTTCCGTTTGTTTTGTAGAAAAAGAAAAAGAAACATCATGACATGCACCCCAGTGCACCATAGAGAGTATTGTGTCATACAATATACACCTACGCACTACTTTTTCTGCGAATTCATTTCTCTTATGATTTGGTGCTGATTGAATCATGAACGAAAAAACATGTCAATTGTTTTCTCTGAAATGTATATGCGTTTAAAAGTATTGGGTTTAAAGAGAAATCCCTTTGCTCTAGTCTACTAATATCAGGGGCAAAGAAAACTATTTCCGCCTCTATTAGGAATTTTACATTGAATCTGTAGCGGATTATAATACAATACTGTTGAAAGGGAACTTACCTGTGGATAAATTACATTGAGGACCTTAGGGAGAAGCTTGATTTATGCGATGCCAAATTGACTGATATCATGATACTTGACTGAGGCGTATCACACATATAGATTGACTGGCTACGAGATTCAATAAGCAAAGGGCGTTGAATACGTGTCAAAAAGAACACCAGCCTACATGTATGCAATGCTTTTTCATCTTTCAATCAGTGTTTTTCAGTTAATGCATGCCAATTGTCACAACAAAAACATAAAGGTCTTTTTAACAAAAATAAATATAGGGAACACGATATAGAAGCCTTTACAATGCTACGTGGGTGTTCGGTGCAAATTTTGCAAAACTTTGGCAAAATTATACCAAAATGGGAGTACACCTCAAGCGTTAGTATTGTCAAGTTGATGACACTTGAGCTCGACATGATGGCTCATGATGAATTGAACTACAAGCAGGAAATGTTTCCCTCAAATTTGCCGCACCTTAATGATAGGCCATGGAAAGTGTATCTTAATATAGTGGCTGACCCCAACGCGGAGCGGTCTAGCATACTTCACGGTTTGTTGGCCGTGGAGAATGGCATCTCTAACATTTTTGCGATACGATGTAATATCGATATTTCCTTAACGATACAATATCGTTGTGTTAGCTTTAACGATACTACCTTCCTCGCAGGGGTCTTAAGTGCTGTTGAATTAAGAAATGTCAGCGTTATAGATATCGCTAGTATAGTACAAACTACCTTTAGTAGCCTATCAATTGTGATGAGAATTTCCAGACAAATAACGGTTAACCCTTCCAATGCTGCGACATTTTCGTCCAAAGATCTAGGACGCAAAGTCATTTGAAAACAATCTTAAACCTGTTATGTTGGTATTCATTGGACAGCTCACGCTGACAGTACTCTCAGATGAGTACCCCTGTACCAGTGTTTCAGTCATTTTCCAGGTTTTTTGCATACTTTTGTATTGGACAAATTGGCCACCAGCAGCATAAGGTTTAAATATTAACCTATCCCCTCTCTCTATAATATACACTAACGTGTATATGATATAGATCCCACAAATCGGAGACATTCCTTCGAAACTAAGGCCGCTAGTACTATTACCTAGATGTATTGACACTTATCCTGGTATTTACCTTAGAAATATTATCCGGTTACGTCATGATTGCGTATCATGTATATATGCCATGCAATTCTCCTAACATGATATCACGTATTGCCTGGGTACTTGGACGGTGTATTACTAAATGTTCTGCATCAATCATTTCCGTTAGATCGCAGGATAAATATACCGTAGTACTTCTTAAGCTCCGTATGAGCCTGGTATCTTCGCTCTCACGATGACTGGAGTGCCTTACAATTACTCCCAACACCTGTTCCGCTATTTGCACTGGGATGGAGAAATATAGTGAAGACACTTATGGCTGTGATGCTGGTGAGAAAAATTCCCAGCTTCTACTTTAGCATTCTTGTCCCTATTCTAACAATGGTTACCCAATCCCTGAGGTCTTGATGACTTAGGTCACATGACTTTGATGGATATTCTACCGACTATAATCCCAAATCCAGAGTTTTTCGGAACTAGGGTTGGATGCCATGTGTCGGCAGTAGAATGGGTGTAGTAAGGGGGGGGAGGTTGACTGTAACGTGTTCGTGTTCGGCGTTCATTTATACTACAGGTCTGTAGTGTAAATGAACGCCGCTACGCGTCGCCACCATCGCGTATTATAATTAGCTTCCAATTACTTGTGACGTCATCAAAACTGTAAAATCGCTAATTTCACAAAAGGTTATTTAATTTCCTAAAAGTGTATTCTTAGTACAATTGGTCCATTGAATGTATCCATCCTGTTTGACCAAAACAGAATGGACGCTATCATACATAACTGGAAGAACCAAGTTTTCTCTAATGAAAGAATCCAAGGCGTTCCACTAAGGCATTCGACGTGTTTGAAGGCGCCTATCGGCGGGTTCCGGAACCTCGCGTCCAGAGCATAATTCCACAATCTCTGGTGTTTGGTTTCCCCCCCTTTGTGTTTTATATTTTGTTCGGTATACTTTGTTCGTAATTAAAGAAATATGACATCCATATGGCCTATGGGTGTGCAACAGGAATGAATTCCCCGCGAGATGATTGTAGATCGAGGGCATAGCCTGAGGGTGACAATCGGGCGTCCGGTCGTGTAAATGTGCCCGGTATGCCATTTGTGTGTATGTACATGTATGTACATCAATGTACAAGTTTGTCTGGAATTGGAAAACCTTAAATGAGAGGGTATGGGTTCCACGAAAGGAAAACATGTTAGAGGTGTATATGTGAGAATGGAAACATGTCAGGAGGGGAAAACCTGAATAAGAGTGTACATTGTATGGAATAATATGTATTGTTCACCTGCGAGCAATCAATTTGTATAGTGATTTAAATTATATGAATATGAAATTAAAAAAACCCATCTGCCATTGACAAATTTAAAAAGAATGTGTGTACGTCACAATCAATCGGGTGACGATTGTATAATAGCAACAGGGCCAACCCATATGCGAGGCACTAGAAATTATATATATATATATATATATATATATATATATATATATATATATATATATATATATATATATATATATATATATATATATATATATATATATATGTATATGTATATATATATATATATATACATGTATATATAGATATATATATACATGTATATATATATATATATATATATATATATATATATATATATATATATATATATATATATATATATATATATATATATATATATATATATATATATATATATATATATATATATATATATATATATAAATATATATATATATATATATATATATATATATATATATATATATATATATATATATATATATATATATATATATATATATATATATATATATATATATATATATACCAGACGCATCATAAACGGTCCGTTTGCAAAGAAAGTGGCAATTCCTCAATATGTTCTTCAATTCTTTGTGCCAACATTTTATTGCGACCGGGCCACCGAACCGATGTCCGAGGTGAGCGGGATACGACCCTATCTATGCTGGTCATAAACATTTCGCTCGCCAAGAATTTAAACGACAAACCTATAATGTCTTGTGCCAACATCGTATAGCGACCGGGCGTGTGACCGTGCCACTTGTACGAGATACGAACCTACATGTATCTACTAAGTATACGGTTAATAAATATTTCGCTTGCCAAGAATTTAAGCGACACATCTTTCTCTTGTGATGGCCTGTCCGGATCGTTTTGCGGTCTAAGTCGCTGCCACTGACTGCTAGCTGTTTCTCACCACTGTCATGTTTCGAATCCTACCCGAAGCATATGAGAAAGTTGCCAGTGACCTGGAGTAAGTAGGTGGTTTTCGCCGATTGCTGCAACAGTTACAACTGGCTAGTCACGTCTTAGCCACAATATTGCAGAAAAGCATGGATCAAGTCGTTCAT
>OZ012698.1:21859956-21897461 GCA_963942565.1 Maea johnstoni | reverse complement strand
AAATGAAAAATTGATTTCCCATAATGCAAGTGAAATCAATCCTTTGAATTTCTGTAAAAAGTTTTATTTTATAGTTCCGTTAGGCAATTAATACCAAAATATCATCACACATTCAGCATCAGTGCAAATATGATATAAGCAAATAACAGGCATTTATAAGAGAAAATACTTATCATTCCAATTTATTAAAAACGAATACCCACTTCAAGTACATGTACGGATTATGTAGAATAATATCATATTACAGATATCGATTTGCAGTTTTGCAGATAACAATTTATCAAGTTTCACTGAATCAATGATTAAATTGCGCTTGGGTTAATTGTTGCCAAACTGAAACAGTTCGTTATGGGCAACAAACACCATTGCGTAACAGTTTTCAGTACTCTAAAAAGCAATTTCTTGGTTAATCAGATTAACTATCATGATAAAGTCAGTTATAATTACAAATTTGCTTCCTTTTTCAGCGCCACAAAGGTCAACACTAATAGTATTTTAATGGGCAACAAAGGTCAGGACTGATAGTATATGTAGGGGCAACAAAGCCGATCAAACCTACAATAGATCTGGGGCCGAAAGTAGGTCAGCCCTTACATCACCTAGAAAGAAAGGTCAACATTAAAGATTTCCAACGGACCTTAAAGACCAAGACTATATGAAGAGTTGAGGGTCAAATAGATAAAAGCCACATTACATTTGAAGGATGGCGAGAAGAGAATAACAATTGTTCTGTTATGTAAAGTGTATTACAATGATATATATATATATATATATATATATATATATATATATATATATATATATATATATATATATATATATATATATATATATATATATATGTATATATATACACACACATTTATATATATATATATATATATATATATATATATATATATATATATATATATATATATGTATATATACACATCTCTCTCTCTCTCTCCATATATATATATATATATATATATATATATATATATATATATATATATATATATATATATATATATATATATATATATATATATATATATATATATATATATATATATATATTTATTCATCTCGCATTCCTAGGTACTATCATCTGGCATGACGTAGTGTGTTCTCGTGCATGTGCAACAATTACTGAATTTGCAGTGTCAACCCGACTTGTGGCATGCTCACAATTACACCAGGAATTTCCTCGTCAATCAAAAAATAAGTAGTGCAGGTCAAAGCAGGCATATTGCGTTTTGGACGACTACTACATAAAGGTGATTCGCATAGCAGGTGCTTTTGCACTGTCAGCATAACATAAACAACACATACCAGTAATTGTTTCCTCAAAACAGTGCAGTGGGCTGGTTATCCGCACACTGTAGACCACGTCTAAAACATGTTAATCAGAAGATATAATATTGTTATTTGATATATCGCTGTCGTATCATGCATTGCCGTATTAAGGCACAGGTTCATTATCAATTATTGATAACGTGATACAAATCCCTACTCAGCAGTCGTGGGGGATAGGCGGATTTCTTTACCGCTCTCACAATGTTTTCAATCAACTAGCTATTTCTGGCATGTCTATATTCACTTTGAAAGGAAATGCATCTGCGGTGAAACGATCGCGCTAACGGCATTTTGAGAAATGAAAGTCGCCCACACCACCATATTCATCATGTAAGCTATTGTCATGATTAAGAAATGAAATTGCGATATTTTTAAAGAAAAAAAATGATTGCTTGATTGGTAGTGACCATGATGATGATGATGGTGATGATGATGATGATGATGATGATGATGATGATGATGGTATTGATGATGATGCTGATAGTGATACTGATGATAGTGACGCAGACATTTGGTAATACATGTACATGTCTAGTGACGATGGAAATGATGATTATGATGATGACGATTTTAATCGTGATGATGGTGATGAAGATGATGATGATGGTGATGATGATGATGATGATGGTGATTATGATTATAATGATAGTGATGAATGTGACGCAGACATTTGGGAATACATGTCTAGTGACGATGGAAGTGATGATTATGATGATGACGATGTTAATCGTGATGATGATGATGATGATGATGATGATGGTGATGTTAATAAAGTCAACAGCCAGAATATGAGAGTAATAAGGATACTGTCACGCCTTGTTATTTGATAATTTTCTTTTAGCTGTGACGTTGCCACTAGCGTTATATCAACACTTATTGAATATATCTACGTATGTTAATATTGACTGTAATATATATAACAATTACAAATGCATGTATAGATGTATAAATGATACACAAATGTTCTTTTATTTTGTTAAGCTTTGTCAGTTTGGAAACGTAATGGTTTTGATATTCACCCTTTACCCCCAAAGGCACTGCAGGATAGCGATTGTCATGCCCATTGCTAGAATGTGGAATTTCGATTATCGTCACCTTCTCTGCTATATTAAGGGTATACATATATATATATATATATATATATATATATATATATATATATATATATATATATATATATATATATATATATATATATATATATATATATATATATATATATATATATATATATATATATATATATATATGTATATATATATATACATACATATACCAGGTATCCCAAGTCATTGGCAAATTTCTCACATGCCAGGCTGGATTTGAACACGAGAAGTGGCAAGCAACAGCGGACATTTGTTGGCAACTCCTTAGACCACTCGACCATAAGGACAGGGCGAAATGTTATGTATTGCTAAGAACATAAGTTAACGCATGTTGCAGCGAACATTAAGTGGCAACACCTTAGACCACTCGGCCATCAGGGCAGGCCCAATATTATGCATTGGTAAGAACAAAAGTAAACACATGTTGCTGACTTAATTATAGAGCCAATATCAATCTCAGTTACGGATCAATACGGTATAACCTGAATAGAGGCTTGTAATGGAACGAGAATGCTTGATAATTTGATTTACATTACTCGTCGACAGGTTAATAAGTGCAGCCAGTTTCAAGTACATTTAAGCGAAGATGTATGTGTTTACATATATATATATATATATATATATATATATATATATATATATATATATATATATATATATATATATATATATATATATATATATATATATATATATATATATATATATATATATATATATATATATATATATATATATATATATATATATATATATATATATATATATATATATATATATATATATATATATATATATATATATATATATATATATATATATATATAGACGATGACCTTTTTGAATATATATATATATATATACATATATATATATATATACATATATATATATATATATATATATATATATACATATATATATATATATATATATATATATATATATATATATATATATATATATATATATATATATATATATATATATATATATATATATATATATATATATATATATATATTCAAAAAGGTCATCGTCTATCGAATCATCCAATCATCCTAATGGGAATCAACAAAGTTGAGTTTCGTAAGTAACCGGGACCAATCCTGTTAACATGTTATGAATTGGAAAAGAAAATGCGGATGGAAAACTCTTGGCACGGTAATGACCCATTAAGACCCACAGGGGCCATTAGTAGCCTGACCATTTTAATTAGTGAATGGATCAGACGAAAGCATTGTTGGAAAATGATATTTAAAGCAGAAATGTTAATCGGAACATTATTAAGTTCTTATCGTTGTATGAGTTTATCCGCTATTCGTCGTTATTATATTTCATCTAATGGATTTATACTATTGCATCCTTTTATATCTATGCTATAGTCAATACAGATACATACATACTAACAATTCACCTTTTAAAATTTAGTAAAACCATTCTTATTTCCCAAGTTGTCGTTAAAGCCACCAGGGATCCAGACGACAGTTCCTTGCTCATGTCAGTTACGCATGGATAAGATAACATTGGAGTTGATTGCCATGGAAATATATTTGTGTGATTCCATTCATACTTTGTGATAGATAAAGTAAGCCATGCTAAACAGGAATCAAAGTGCGAGCTACTGACACTACCTTTTCGTACATTTCTGAAAGACGCTTTTCTAAGCAAAAGTCTACTCACCCTTATAATCGTATGGAGAATCCCTTTCCAAACTCAATCCGTTTGAGAATTATCTGTTATGAACATTCTATGATTAAACCACTGTGATGCCAAAGTCGGGGCGTTCAAACGTACGCTACCACTTTTTCGCTCACGGGAATCAAAGTCAGCAATTACCCTACATCCCTTGCGCGCTTCCGGTCTGCTGAGGCGATACTGTCGCTCGTGGCTTGTGTGCATGAGTGTATATACAGCAGGTCTGAGCCAAACCCAACAACATCTCGATAGCAGCAGACAACACGCTGCACAGTAGAGCAAGCGAGATCAAATAACAACACACTTAACTCCATTACATTCGTAGCTGCTCGAAACTGTATCATTCCTTTAGTACAGACATCTAATTTCTGCACCAGTTGACCGGACGTCTGCCAGTACCTGGTTGTACAATCACCCACGGAGAATATGTCAACAAAAAAAAGCCAAGCACACCAATGACCTACGTAGCTTATAAATCAACGCTATGTTCAGTTGTAAGGTCATCCATTCATCTATGCCCAGGTAACTGAGTGTCAATCGGGCGTGCGGTCACTGTATTATTCCCATGCTGCCCAGGATTCTTTTAGCCAACTAGGGATAAGCACACATTTCCCTGTCCTATTTTCTGTTACATCTTGCGTTTTTTTAACATATAATTTTCTTCTCTATCCTTAACATTCATCTGTCTCCTAGTAACGTCACAATGGGTGGGTCCACACAGCAAAAAAACTTTGGACAGCAAAAGGACAGCGAACGGACAGCAGACAGATGTAAATCTGCCCAAGCGACCGTTTGTGCACTAAAACATCGGTCAACCGTTTGTTGTATCGGACAGCAAACGGTGAATGCCATTATGGGACATACACATTTTAATGGGGTATTGTAATGTAGCATAAGTATCAAGGACAACAGGGCTTTTCATATACATCTATATATTTTATTTGATTGTATATACAGGTTGAAAATAAGCATTTCTTGGACAGCAAACGGTCGACCGAAATATTCGTTAACCGTTTGTGCACACATTTTCAGTTGACGGTTTGTGCACAAATGTTCCTGTGCACAAATAGTAGTCCGATACATCGGATAGCAAACCAACAGCAAACCGAGGTCCGAAATATTCGTCAACTGTTTGACATCTGTAATGTTTTGCTGTGTAGGGTTTTACAATGGGCCCCATGGTTATTGGTCTGTGGTGACCAATCCATGTTTTCTTCATCTGGGCCATGTGCCGTGCCAATAGTGCGTGTCGTTCGCATCAAGCCGGATGTCACCGACGCCTGCGCGCGCTACCGGATGTCTTTGTAGTCAGAGTCTGTGGGAGGATGACAGACTTCAAAGTCTCGCGTGACTTCCCGTGACTTGGGGAAATTAGCTTAAGATATTAGGAAACTATACTTCATACAGTCCTTTCAGCTTCCTCGACTCCCGGTAAACTACGTTTCCGTATTGGAGGTACTTTAAGTCTCATTAGGTTAATAAGGATGGATAGATATGAAATCCTTATCAGTGGCATATGTATGTAGGTCAAATAAAACTATAGGGGTATATCTTTTTGAAATCAACTTTTTTTATATATATTTTTATTATTCATAGATATTTTCTCCATAGCTTGAACGTTTTGGTTAACTCTGGTGCAAATTAAAAGTTTGGAAACTACTTGAAGAAAAAGATTTCATTTTATTTCATGTTGATAAAACCACTACCAACTACTCTCCTTTAAATATCTGAATTCTCAAGATGCAGTCCAATATGATATAGATCAAGGCACTAATTTATTGCGGATTTTCCAATATGTGTGGGTAAAAATGAAGAATAAATAAACGCACTGAGAACTGCTGTTAGTTATTAGTGCCACATCATATGGTACGGATATAGGAGATAGGGATCCACCCAACCAATTCATTATATCGTCATTCCACTCTCATTATTTTTCCAAGGGTACTGTGACCTTGTTGATAGTCAATAACATCCTGTTTTATTTTTTTAATGACGTCAAGTCTCTTCTTCCACAAAGGTGTATCCTCTGTGATCCCCTATTTAATATATACTGCCTTATAATTCATTCATTCCTAATATTCCATCTCATCATATTAAAACATATTAATTAAATGCGTATTTGATAAACAGCATTATTGTGGAGTTATTATCCATCCACGTACCCCAATCGTACTTAAATGTTAAATGTTTCCTTTTCTTTTGTAGAAAAAGAAAAAGAAACATCATGGCATGCACCTACGTGCACCATAGAGAGTGTTGTGCCATACAATATACACCTACGCACTACTTTTTTCTGCGAATTCATTTCTCTTATGATTTGGTGCTGATTGAATCACGAAAGAAAAAAACATGTCAATTGTTTCCTCTGAAATGTATATGAGTTTAAAAGTATTGAATTCAAAGAGAAACCCCTTTCCTCTGCATTACTAATATCAGGGGCAAAGAAAACTATTTCCGCCTCTATTAGGAATTTTACATTGAATCTGTAGCGGATTATAATACAATACTGTTGAAAGGGAACTTACCTGTGGATAAATTACATTGAGGACCTTAGGGAGAAGCTTGATTTATGCGATGCCAAATTGACTGATATCATGATACTTGACTGAGGCGTATCACACATATAGACTGACTGGCAACGAGATTCAATAAGCAAAGGGCGTTGAATAAGTGTCAAAAAGAACACCAGCCTACATGTATGCATTGCTTTTTTATCTTTCAATCAGTCTTTTTCAGTGCTTACATGCCAATTGTCACAACAAAAACATAAAGTTTTTTTTAACATAAATAAATATAGGGAACACAATATAGAAGCTTTTGCATTGCTACGTGGGTGTTCGGTGCAAACGTTGCAAAAGATTGGTACAGTTAAGCCAAAATGGGAGTACACCTCTACCACTAGAATTGTCATGTTGATGACAGTCGTGGGCTCGACATGATGGCTCATGATGAATTGAACTATAAGCAGGAAAAGCTTCCCTCAAATTTGTCGCACCTTAATGATAGGCTATGGAAAGCGTATCTTGATATAGTGGCTGACCCCAAAGTGGAGCGGTCTAGCATACTTCACGGTTTGTTGGCCGTGGAGAATGGCATCTCTAACATTTTTTGCGATACGATGCAATATCGATATTTCCTTAACGATACAATATCGTTGTGTTACCTTTAACGATACTACCTTCCTCGCAGGGGTCTTAAGTGCTGTTGAATTAAGAAATGTCAGCGTTATAGATATCGCTAGTATAGTACAAACTACCTTTAGTAAACCTTATATCATTAAGCAGTTCCGGTATAACAGATATTACGCCAAATGATACGTTTCATCATTCGATATCGATATTTTGTATCGTAGCAGCAGCCAAAGCCAAAGCCTATTAATTGTGATGAGATTTTCCAGACAAATAACGGTTAACCCTTCCAATGCTGCGACATTTTCGTCCAAAGATCTAGGACGCAAAGTCATTTGAAAACAATCTTAAACCTGTTATGTTGGTATTCATTGGGCAGCTCACGCTGACAGTACTCTCAGATGAGTTCCCCTGTGCCAGTGTTTCAGTCATTTTCCAGGGTGTTTGTATACTTTTGTATTGGACAAATTGGCCACCAGCAGCATATCCCCTCTCTCTATAATATACACTAACGTGTATATGATATGGATCCCACAAATCAGAGACATTCCTTCGAAACTAAGGCCGCCAGTGCTATTACCTAGATGTATTGACACTTATCCTGGTATTTACCTTAGACATATTATCCGGTTACGTCATGATTGCGTATCATGTATATGTGCCATGCAATTATCCTAACATGATATCACGTATTGCCTGGGTACTTGGACGGTGTATTACTAACTGTTCTGCATCAATCATTTCCGTTAGATCGCAGGATAAATATACCGTAGTACTTCTTAAGCTCCGTATGAGCCTGGTATCTTCGCTCTCACGATGACTGGAGTGCCTTACAATTACTCACAACACCTGTTCCGCTATTTGCACTAGGATGGAGAAATAAAGTGAAGACACTTGTGGCTGTGATGCTGGTGAGAAAAATTCCCAGCTTCTACTTTAGCATTCTTGTCCCCTTCCTAACAATGGTTACCCAATCCCTGAAGTCTTGATGACTTAGATCACATGACTTTGATGGATATTCTACCGACTATGATCCAAAATCAAGAGCATATATCCAAAATCTCTGGTGTTTGTTTTCCCCCCTTTGTGTTTTATATTTTGTTCGGTATACTTTGTTCGTAATTAAAAGAAATATGACATCCCTATGGGTGTGCAACAGGAATGAATTTCCCGTTAGATGATTGTAGCTCGAGGGCATAGCCTGAGGGTGACAATCGGGCGTCCGGTCGTGTAAATGTGCCCGGTATGCCATTTGTGTGTATGTACATGTATGTACATCAATGTACAAGTTTGCCTGGAATCGGAAAACCTTAAATGAGAGGGTATGGGTTCCACGAAAGGAATACATGTTAGAGGTGTATATGTGAGAATGGAAACATGTCAGGGGGGAAAACCTGAATAAGAGTGTACATTGTATGGAATAATATGTATTGTTCACCTGCGAGCAAACAATTTGTATAGTGATTTAAATTATATGAATATGAAATTTAAAAAAAAACATCCGCCATTGACAAATTTAAAAAATGTGTGTATGTCACAATCAATCGATGACGATTGTATAATGGCAATAGGGCCAACCCATATGCGAGATTAGTAAGATACGCACCTAGACGCTTCATAAACGGTCCGTTTCCAAAGAAAGTGGAAATTCATCAATATGTTCTTCAATTCTTTGTGCCAACATTTTATTGCGACCGGGCCACCGAACCGATGTTCGAGGTGAGCGGGATACGACCCTATCTATGCTGTTCATAAACATTTCGCTTGACAAGAATTTAAACGACAAACCTATAATGTCTTCTGCCAACATCGTATAGCGACCGGGCGTGTGTAACAACTGCTTATGTAATAATCACGGTTTATGTAATATCAACCGCTTGCGTAATAAAAAAATCAACTGCTTATGTAATAACAACCGCTTGCGTAATAAGAAATTAACCGCTTGTGTTACACAGCCGCTTGCGTAATAGAAAAATTAACCGCTTATGTAGCACCAACTGCTTTATGTAATAAACAAAATCTGCTTATGTAATAATAAACCAAATATTGAAAGAAAATAAGTTTTGTTATGGGTGTGCAATGCACAAATAAAGGACCTGCCGTTTTCAACTGCATACATGTATTAGTATCATGGAAGCAGGCACAGACGGAAAGGAGTTGTAGGTAAGCTTGTATTTATTTTATTTGATACGGGGTATTTAATTTAGTTTTGCCTTAGAAGACCAAACACTTTTTCTTAATCCAAGGTTTTGCTCAACATACCTGACCCTGTTGAAAAATGATTGGCTAAAATTCTTGCCTGTATTTACTCTTCTGTGTTTCTGATTTTGAATATATTTTTCTTTTTCTACAATGAATTTGGCCCTACTCCGTGGGGCCTTGCTGTGTTAGTTATTCATCCATGACATAGAATAACTAACACAGCAATGCCAGTTAGTAGGTGGTTTTCGCCGGTTGCTCTAACAGTTACAACTGGCTAGTCACGTCTTAGCCAAGTCGTTCATTTTCCTTTTAATTTCTAGTGCCAATGTTTTCTAGCGACCGGGCGCCGCCACTTTTACAGTAACGATATTCCATTCCTGTAACAGTCCACCGGTCGCCTATCACTTACTGGAAAACAGGTTGCCCTGCTGCGCAATTGAGATAATGAGGCACTCAACTTCACATAGCTGCATTAGTGTGCCATTATTGTCATGATATTTTGGATGTGTAGCCTTACCTATAACAAAGCATCCGAGTGGTAAATGGGTATTCCGTCATGTAGATTGACCGGCCTCTCCTGCACATTTAGTCAATAAATTAAATGTCTTTACTGTAGGAAATGAATGGAATACGAACCTACAGTGCCGACATTTAATTCCTGCACTAAATGCGTGGCAGCCCGGGCATTACAGACGACCGTAAGCCTGATTGCCACACAGTCAAGCTACGTAGGTCATTGATGTACTTCGATTACTGTTTCGACATGTTATCCATGAATGTTAGGTAAACCAGGCACTGGCATACGTCCGGTCGACTGATTGCCAAAATTCAATGTCTGTACTGTATACTATTCATAAACGCTTCACTTGCCTAGATAACCGCTCATTCAGCCATGCCAGAGAAGTGATATCGCCTCAGGTTGAGGGCTATGGCTTCATTGTGGAGGACAACGTGCATACCATGACTCAATGGCCACAATATCGGATTCCGCACGTTTCCCACAAAGAAAGAATTTGCAAAATGTCAACATTTCTCATTGCGTATTTCAGACCTGTGTTCATCTTCATCATTATTTGAAATTTCACGCATGACATTTAAGAACACCGTTTTGTCACAGTGACTTAAGCATCTATGAGAACCACTAGCGAACGGCAATATCAAGCCTAGGAACTTTCCGCATATTTAGGGGATATGTTTTATGTTTTAGTTCCATGTCTGGCTGCCTCCATGGCTGAGTGGCATAGCGCACCTAGCACCTGCTTAACATGCCTAATCATTGTTCGCTTTCGGGGTCCTTATCGATCTATCTATCTATATGTATATATATATATATATATATATATATATATATATATATATATATATATATATATATATATATATATATATATATATATATATATATATATATATATATATATATATATATATATATATATATATATACAGTGGAACCTGTCTACATTGAACACTCACGGGAAATGAAAAAGTGTTCAATGTAGACAGGTGTTCAATGTATCCAGGTTCCGAGTAGTTAGAGGTCGGGTGAAATAGAAACAAAGTCAAATGTAAATAGATAAACATTTTTGAATAGATAAACATTAAACAGACTTGCAACCTGCTTCTATTAAGAGTTCAACTTTCTTCACAATAGACAATTCCTTATACAATATCTTACTCGTGTTGATTGGTTGCTTCCAAATTTTGGACTGGTTAAGGGGACCAAATTTGCTGCCTATGTGACCTCATTTGCAGTTTGCAGAACTGGATATAACTGTTAAATGCAGTCATGAGTCTGGGTTGCCCAGGGAACAATTGTTCTATGCTAACCACACCCTTTCCCAATTGCTATTTGATAACAAAAGGATAGAGATTCAACGACTAATTGCAATAAAGACCTAATGTATGGGACTTGATTTGGCATGGCTTATGAAGACAAGCAATTGAAATATAACATGTGTTAAGGATAGACAATCAAAGGCTAAGTCAGCCTGTAGATGTTATACACTTATTTGTTCCGTTTGTAAGAAAATAATTATAACTATATTACCATAGGCCCATTAACAATGTACATGTATATGATCATTTTGGATTATTTCAGGGTTTCGTTAATCTATTTTGAGCATGTTTCTATCATTCAGCAAGTGTTGAATGCAATGAAAAGTTTTAAATCAGTACAGGATGTTCAATGTAGACAGGTTAAATGTGGCCTACGGAACAAATTTGGTGTTCAATGTTCAAGATAGACAGGTGTTCAATGTATCCAGGTAGCCTCCCATTGATTTTCAATGGGAGTCTGCCGGGACATGAAAAAATGTTCAATGTACGCAGGTGTTCAATGTACACAGGTGTCCAATTTGGCAGGTTCCACTGTATATATATATATATATATATATATATATATATATATATATATATATATATATATATATATATATATATATATATATATATATATATATATATCTGCCTGTCCATACACACACACACATATATATATATATATATATATATATATATATATATATATATATATATATATATATATATATATATAGAGAGAGAGAGAGAGAGAGAGAGAGAGAGAGAGAGAGAGAGAGAGAGAGAGAGAGAGAGAGACGCTTTTCGCCTTTTTTCTGTACTTGGCACGTTTGTTTTGAAATAAAACATTGGAATATTTCAAATAATATTTCTATGGTAGTCTGTAGGCAACTTTTTAGGGTTTTAGTAGTATTCGTTATTGGTATTTTTTAGTAATATTTGCAGCAGAAAGGGGCTTTTTGCGTCATTATGTATTCATCTAGTCAGCTCACGCCTCCATACTTCATCCAAAAAGAACACCTTTAATGTCAATGCGGAAGTACAGCAGCATTTTCTTCTATATTTCCATACATTTCTTTAACACTGGAGGCAATGGATGTGAAAAGGAAGGGTAGATGTAATAATGCATTGCACAACCACAAGCTGAAGTGAATGGCATGCTATTTCCTTAGATTAATGGTATGTGTTCCTTTTCAGCTACATCAATAGTGGGCTGCCGAGCTCAAACAGAGATGTACTTGAACGCATTTACTACTATAAATATACGGATATTCAACAAAGGCATATTTTGCGACTTGTTATCCAATGTCCACAGCGCTCCAATATTGAATTGGCAACTAGTGTATGTATATTCGCATGTAGGTATGTATTAGTATGCAAATATATGTATGTATGTACGTACATGTATGTATGCATGTATGTATGTATGTATGTATATGTATGTATGTATGATGTATGTATGTATGTACGTACATACGTACGTATGTTTGTAAATATGTATGTGCGTGAGTGTGTGTGTATGTATGTATGTATGTATATATGTATGTGTGAGTGTGTGTGTATGTATGTATGTATGTATGAATGTATGTATGCACGCTCGCATGTATATATGTATCATAAAACTTACCACATTCCAAATTCATTCCTGCTGTGCTAAAACATGCAGTTAACTTGTAGTTAAGTTGTATATAGCAATGCAACGTTTGAGACATTCCAACAATGGTCTATTTGAACAGCTTTGGCTCTGCCCTTACACTTTTGTGATGAGTTAAGTAACCTTAAGAGCCATTTCAATGCCATATTCTATGGTCGATTAGTGGCCAAATATCTTTACCCCCTATAACCATATGTTTTGGTGAACTAGATTTATAATTTTTCTGTACCTTGGAATGGATTAGTTATAGTATGACAAACCGACTAGCGTCTAGATTTTCTCTCTATTCTGCTTCTTCCCCTTTGCTCTTTTTGTTATCAGATACATATGTTTGCTTCTCAGCGTTTCATCCATTTGCTGCTATACGTAAAGGTGAGTATTGGTTTCCGTTATTCTAGTATTCCATTATGTAATTGTAAATATTTGTATAATTGTGAAACGAACAATAATGTACAATAAAAAGTACAATGCATCGGCCACAGCACATCATACCTGATACAGCTGCATGGAGTTTCCCCTTCAAAGTCCCAACAAAGGGTATTGGCTTCAAGTCATCCGAAAATAAATCGACAAAAATGTTCAACTGACACTTTCAATCATCCTCTAACGACACACTCTGTGACCCTATGACTGCGCTTAATAGTTGACCTGACTGAACAAAAATATGAACTAGATAACCTGTCTATCAATATCATCATGGGTCACTACAGAACGAATAAACTCATATAATCCTTATTCTGGGATCATAATCTTCGCATCAACTCGAATGAATACGCCAGGTTTGTATCTGATATGGAGCCAAAAGCCTCGGAAACAAACCAGCGTATCGGCAAAATCACCCTTGCCGCGAGCACATGGTGGCGACACGCGTTTCTCGTTCAGGGGGTAAACCAGGACATAAGTCGTGAAGTCAACTTCTGCATACAGGGTTGATGTTTCACATCATTTTAACCCTTCTACTGCCATATACGTACATGTACATATGTGCGTAGGAACAGTAAGCCAGAGAGCCATGTCATTTACGTATACATGCGTGCGAGAAGATTAAATTTTTTGAGGGAGATTGCTTGCCAATCTTAAGATAACCCCAACTATGCTTAAGAAAAGCCAGGTCAGTGGCTTTCAGAATGTTATTCAGATGTTAGTTTGGTATGTCACTATAGCGGACAAGTGTATATCGTCATGATAGCCAAACAACCTGATACTTGAGTGAACTGTGGCCAATGCGCGATTACAACTGAACATTTGTGAGCAAAACGTTAATATGGTCTCAAAAGGGTAAAACAATATCAGCATCTTCTACAATCACCAAAGAAACATACAGTCCCCGGTACGATTTTGTATCTGATATGGAGCCAAACCGGCGTATCGGCAAAATCACCCTTGCCGCGAGCACATGGTGGCGACACGCGATTCTCGTTTAGGGGTTAGGCCAGGACAATTGTCGTGAAGTCAACTTCTGCATACAGGGTTGATGTTTCACATTTTAACCCTTCTACTGTCAAATACACGTAAATATCTGTGTAGGAACAGTACTACAGAGAGCCATGGTATTTACGTACATATATGCGTGCGAGATGATGAAATTCATCCAAGGATGGACTGGCTAGCCAATGTTAATGGAACCCGCAATAAAGCTCAAAAATAGAAAGATCTGGCCTTCAGGATATTATTCCATATACGTTTTATTTTGGTATGTCAGAAGACTAAAGCGGACAAATATATATTGTCATGATAGCCAATCATAAACAACTTGACACTTGATTGCGGCCAATTTGGGATCAGGCTATTGCGAGCAAAATAACAACGTGGACACACAAGGGTTTCCCTAGGTGAACACTAGGATCATACAGTAATACAATTATACATACAATTATGCTTACATGTATACATAAATGAATACATACATACATAAATGCATACATACAGACAGACAGACATAAATACGTTCATACATACATCCTGACTTACGGACGTACATACGCACACACACTTTCATACATGCATACAGCATACATACATACATGCATACATTCATTCATTCACAGAGAGAGAGAGAGATGGCTTTTTGGTTTTACGTTTTACATACATTCATTCATTCAAAGAGAGAGAGAGAGAGAGAGAGAGAGAGAGAGAGAGAGAGAGAGAGAGAGAGAGAGAGAGAGAGAGGCATATCACGGTGGTCTACCTGCAACACCTGTGACATTGCGAACAAATAAGTAACATTTCCAACATTGACATTGAGGGATTTACCTGTCATGAAATATTAAGATTATTCCGCACAAATACTACGAATTTTCCACCTACCAGTCAACGTGATATATTAGGCCATCATCTGTAGTTATTCATTTCCGCAAGGCCGACGGAAAGTTATTGGTTAAAAATATGGAACCTGTCATGTGTGCAAATCGCCTGTTCTCAGACTAGTTTACAGAATTCACATGTTTGAAGGGAATTGTTTATATGGGCAATGCCATATTACTACCTAGAGTGATTATTTGTATATATATATATATATATATATGTATATATATATATACATGTATATATATATATATATATATATATATATATATATATATATATATATATATATATATATATATATATATATATATATATATATATATATATATATATACGTAAAATACTACAATCTCGCACAAACGCCATGCTAAGACTCGGCCAGATTACAATCAAGAACCTCTTTAATGCTAGTATAAGCTATACAATTAATGGTACATGATAGATCGCTGCTACTCAATCGCCTGACATTGCATGGTAATGTGTGAATAAAGGATATTTATTGAATTACTAACATTGATAACTTTGAAAACTAAATAAAAATCACAATATGTCGTGTACAGCTGGCGAGTTGACTAACCTGTTGCTATTATATTATGAATCACACAGTCTACAGATGATGATGGAATATGATACAGGTTTCTTTCGATGCTATCTTTTCATATGCGTTATTGATTAATGACATTTCGATACATGCAATTTCCTATGTATAAATTGGCGTAGCACGATGTATAAAGGCAGTAAGGTCAGCTGCTGCAGTATGTCATTGCATAAGTATATTGCAAACCTTTAAGTGTTTTTTTATTGCTCACGGAAATCACTTTTATTGTATCTAAACGTGCTTATTGTGCAGACATTCAATTCCTGCTCCAGTTGACCGGACGTCCGGCAGCAGTGCCTGGCTGTATAAATACCAACGGATAACATGTCAAAAGATATGCCAAACACATCAATGACCTACATATCTAGCAAGTCAAAGCTAACTTCAGTTGTGAGCTCATCCATGCATCCATACCCAGGAAACTATGTTTGTATTATGCCCAGGCTGGCCAGGCATTTGGTGCAGGAATTAACTGCCAGCACTGCACATTTTCCTACGTACAAATGGAGGTAGCACTGCCTTGAAATGCTGCACAATACTAGAAGGTAGTAAAGTCAGCTGCAGTATGCAGTCAGCTGATTTGCGTATCATTGCATAAGTATAACGCAAGCCTTAAAGGTTATTTTTCAAATTATCATATATATTACTTTTATCGCATCAAAAGGTACATACTCATCATCGTTTTGGATTTGTACCACAGCTAATCAAATGATTCTTAATGCGTATATCTTGATAACTATTATAAAGTCAGCAATATGTTAAGTAAATGTTGGTGACATTAAATTCAGAAGAAAATATTTCAATCGACATTTTCAAAGTGCCTAGAGAACCATACACTATAGTTCATCTATCTGAAAATTGATTTATGGTCAAATTGAGAGTTGTTTGTAAACATGGTCTCTAACTAAGCTAACATGAATTTTCTAACCAGTTTGTGTATTCATACATGTTATTATTTGTGATGAGTAACAACATTTATGGTGAAGGATGACTGGGAATTGGCAAACACTTTATCCCAGTCCCTCATTTTGTAATGAGGTTGAATATTTTTTCTCATCCATTTGTCAACAATATTCCAGTAATGAATAGTTGAACGAAGGACATAAAGCAATTCATCTACTTGTGTCTCTATTTCTTTACAATATAGAAAGGACTCAGATTCTGATTTGCCCATGTTATGTAGTAAGGTGTGGGTCACTAACCTATTATCTTGAACTAGAATCTTGACCAACATATGTCTCAAACAAGCACAATCAGTTGTTATAAAGTCTAGAATATGTTTTATTTGATTACAACTCACATGATTTTATCTTCCTGGTGCTGTCACGTATGATCCATCAGAATTTTGTTTAATATGAGTATTTTAACATGCTAATTAATTGTTTGATTAATGCGTTGATAAATCACCGACTTAATTGCTTTTCAAATATCATTGCTGCATAATACGGTACAAAAGTGTCAAATTATAGAATTTAGTGTTAGAATTCACGAAAGCATGTCTATTTGTGATTTTATTGTTAAATAATACATGGTTGTAAGCGTGCGTGCGTGACAAGCAGACATTAGCCCTTACAGATAAACACTACGAAATATTTCATCTAGACTTTCTATGTAGATTTATGTGTATATATTTTCCATTACTAGTTTGTCTTTTAACGTTGCTAGAAATGTAAATAGTTCAATCGTTGCGTGCCACTCTCTATTAAGCTTGTCATTCTTTTACTTAGAATTATGTACACAAACTTTGACTTTTAACTGTTTTATTCGTAATCACATAGGTATAGTATTTAAAAAAAGAGAATTAATTGGGAAGGATTTACTTATGTCAGACTTTTCAATAAATTCCTGGCTGGCGGTCAACGTCCTCTTGGGTGGATACGTATAGAAAGGTTTATTCAGATTAAAAAGATGCTATTTGTACATTCAATCATGGCACTAGATAATGAAAATGTAATTAAAACAATATTTATACAACATGCCAAGCATTATTATAATGATGACTTGGAGCACAGTCAGAATGCACATGGTAGCATCACGTATGAGCTTTTAAACACTGTGAATGTATTTGGTTTCCATGACATTGTTAAAAATATGGTGTATAGGGGGCATATCTGGAATAGAGCACACTGGGGAGAGAAAGTATGGAAAAGGGCCTAGGAACTAACAGGATGTATTGTGGTGCCTAAAATCGAGATGCCACAAAATTTGACAGCTACTTACGAATATATGTGATTCCTCTAGGTACATAATCTGGTGGCAATTGGCAGATGATGCGAGACTGTGAAATTATGATAAACATCCTCTGTCATTCAAGTTTGCTGAAGACAGACGATGTGAGACTTAAGAGTCTCCCCCTATCTGCTAGGTTTTGTCCTTGGGGATCTTGGGGCTGTGGACGATGCTATACACTTAATAATGCAATGTCCCAAGCTTTAAGATATGAGGAATGAAATGCTTGCAGAATTTGTGCAGATTCCTGATGGTTCCGGAGAAATCCTTAGTACAAACGGCGTAAATTTATCCCTAGTATTAATAGGCAGAAGGTGCCCGAACACACCAGACACTGTTATGGAGCAATTTTGGCTAATTGCTGCTAAACACATCTCATCCATGTACAGGTGGAAAATGAGACAGGGAATCAGTTAGAACCTTAATATGGCTCAGACCCGTTTGATACTGTCCTACCTTAATGACCGTCAATTTTCACGACTATGACTACGGTCCAAACCCACCTATACATATTTCTAATATTTATATACATTACTTATTTCTCCTTTTTGTTCATTTTGTTACATTATTATATCATATGTGTGAATTGTATTTTATAGTTTGTACTATAGTCAATAAAGAAAATACATACACTAGCATTCGCACAAGATAAACAAATCTTTTCAAAGGTTCCCAGAAAATAGAACACTCAAGTTTAGTGAAGAAATAGGCAATAAGATATATCTACAAATTATGTCTCTCATGATCCCATAATGACCAGCCTCTCTCAAACTTAAGATGATTTTTTTTGTGAGTCAACTGTTAATTTTTCTTGAATATGTGTGCCGTGTAAATGCGAATGCAAACCTACCCGTGCATAATTATTAGGTTGATTTTCTAAATCACCCTTTGAATATGTTTAACGTCATAAAAAATGGTTGTGGAGAGATTTGTCGTACGTTGAGCTGCGTCTATTCCGAAATGAATCTGGCTTGCAAACCAGTCGCAGGCGTTTTTGCCATACTCTCAGATCATTGCGCAACAGTCATCATCCATTGCATATAACACGTTCCACAACGCTTTTGGGATTGTTATGTAAAGGGTTTTGGGTGCTAGATATTCGTATCAATTTTGCTTATTATATACATCAGTCAGTGACTACAATATTCGAGATTTCCCAAGACTATTGATAATTACCCAAAACACTTGCAACTAGTTGATCGCAGCTGAGCCAAAAGGAAAGGGAATTGCCATTCGCATTTGAATTACTATAAATTTCAATTAATGTTACCTTTGATGACTGAACTTATCATAAAATCATATAATTACCGTGGCATTTGTGATAGAAAAAAACGTTAAACATTCTTTTTTAATTCAAGGAAGGGGATGCTGGCATTAATTGTATCTTGTGTTGTTGGTAGCTACTACCTCATATGCCTCACCAAACCACTTCTTGGAAGTAGTATTAGTATTATGTCCATTTGCTGTAAAATACATTTACAAAAGTCATACTATTGTCCTACATAGATTTCATCATAAACACAATAAAGACGAAAGAGAAAAATGAAATGGAATTTAAACTGTAATGAAAACGTTATATCATGAAAAACAAGAGATTTTACAAATCCATCCCATTTGCACGTGTATATGACACAAGATGTACATAAAGGTCTTGACATTCTTTAAGTCTTGGCTACCTATCACAATTAATTCTCTTGCTTTCTCGTAATTCCCTAAACAAAACTCATTTGCCATTGTCATACTGCATAAGGAGTGAGAAAGTTTTCTAACCTTCTCCACTTCTAGACTGTACTATTTTGTAATACATCCTGCTCACAGATACGCGTGAGATTTTCTATGTCTGAACCAGATATTCAAAGGACTTCTAGTAGTAAACATGTGGGGCATGGTTACAATAAGGTACTTAAAGGACAATTATACCAGAAATCCAACATTGCACGTAGACAAAACTACTGGTCCCGGAGACTCAATCAAAATCCCTGTGCCTTGCCATACAATCAACCCTACCCACTGACTGTTTGGTGCAGGAATGACATCTACAGCTACCTTCAGATAAGCAAATAACAGCTAAAATGGCGGCTGCCAGTAGCCACACCTCCTGTGTGCCAGGATGTGTTTAACCCTTATACTGCTGTTGGCTAATTTCGTCAATACAAAATGATGCAAACAACCTGTAAAATGACTGAAACCCTGACATGTGGGTACTCATCTGAAAGTACTCAGCGAAAGCTATCAAATGAATACCAATATGATAGGGTTAAGATGGTTTTCAAAAATCGTTGCATCCTTGTGCTCTGGACGAAAGTAGCCTCAGGATTGGATTGGATAAACAAGAGTAACCTTCTTATAAGAAGGTTGACACTTGTGGGGACTTATGTTTTACTCTAAGGAACTATTTGGGTCCCTGTTTTATTCATGGTGTAATTGCCCTTTAACTCTCCCCAATGAGCAAGGCATGCAATGGCTGAATGCTTTTTATACTCATGATAAATAAGCAGCTGTACAGAATCCAGAATATGCCCCGCATTAACCCATTAATGCTCAAGAGGTCCACTTGAAATTGTCGTCTGGATCTATGATAGTTTTGACAATAACTTGAGAATGAGGATAATGTTTTTGCTAAAAGTCTGAAGGAATGGGGTAATCCAAAAATAGCCATTTTTTGATATGTTACAGGTGCGTGAATGTTGAATGTTCCATTTCGAATTGGTACTTCCGGTAAAAATTCATATGGTTTGATTCTAGTATCCGCTTTATATTTGGTATCGAAAATATGGTAATTATGATATTATTATGATGGTCGAAGTGCATTTGCTTTAGATTTCGATATATTTTCGCCGATGTAAAAGCAATTAAATATTAAGCAAACATTAGAAATTATTTCGGCTTTTTACCACTGAAAGATAAGATAAATCATTACAATAGCTTTGATTTCGCTATTTCATCTATTTCATCTCCGGCACATTCCATAGCCCATGGAGGGCCTGCTCTGACGGTCTAAGGCGCCGCCACTGACTTTACGCTGTCTCTTACCACTGTCTGGGTTCCAATCCCGGTCTGGGCATGTGAGAAAGTTGCCAGTGACTTGGGGCTAGGCAGTGGTTTTCACCGGGTACTCAGGTTTCCTCCACTTCTTACAACTGGCTAGTCACGAATTAGCCACAATTGGCATAAATGTGACGAAAAGCAAAATTCAAATTCAAATCCATAGCCCATGGCATGTGAGAGGGTTACCAGTGACGCTAAACGAAATTCAACATTGCATACTTTCAATAGAGAAAACACGTGGCTTGAAGGATGAAAATACAGCCTCAGTGACGACTGGTATGCACTCTTTACTCTACTTACCAGTATGCGTGACGTATATTTCATGTCACCTTGTTTCAAGGGCGTATTTGCATTCTTTGCAGACCTCATTGAATGTACGTCTGTATGTAATTTATATAAATGAAGTATAATTTATATATACAAATCTTATGGAGCCGGTGTTCCACACTTCAGAGATAGTTCTTTATGAACAAACATCTGAATACATTCGAGTGGTCCCATTCATTGCGGGGGATGCGGTTCTATTGTTATAGTGATGGATTTCGACATGGTCACCGAGTCGCGAACGTGGCAAGGTGACGTTTGGGGCGTTAGCTTGGCTTTGGTGGTCCTGTTAAAGACGTCGGATTTTTGCGCATGCTTGAGCAAGGTCAAGTATGTAGCTACCTCACGTGGCTTATATATCGCCTGTCCTTATACTGCTTAACTGTTCAGCTATATATAGAGAGCAATGCACTAGTGTTAATTCCAATAGTTTAAGGTCCTTAATCTACTTCTGTTTAAAGATACTGTTTTAAGATATGTGTCAGAGGTCAATGTCACCTTGATTATAATTGTACTCTGCAGATTGACTAAGGTATTGGCAACTACATCTTACAAAATATATGTGTGAAGCATGTATTTCTTGTTTTATTTCATTTTTGTGTTCCTTTTGTGTTTCACGTTTTATATATATCACCCCTCCTCTCTCTCTCTCTCTCTCTCTCTCTCTCTCTCTCTCTCTCTCTCTCTCTCTCTCTCTCTCTCTCTCTATATATATATATATATATATATATATATATATATATATATATATATATATATGTATGTGTATATATATATATATATATATATATATATATATATATATATATATATATATATATATATATATTAAACCTTCCTAAATATAGCTTTCAGCATTGCTAGAGTAAAGAAAAATAGTCATTCATGTTACTCCACAACCGCAATATACTTCGCCAAACATTATTATCTGGAAAAGCCATGGAGGCTTATGGTCGCATGTCTCCAGAAGAGTCAGATGACTATGACAAAGTGAAAAATGCTATCTTGCAACGGTATCAGTTGACAGGTGAAGCATATCGGAAAAAATTCAGGAATTGCAAACAGCAAATTGATGAAACTTTTAAAGAGTGGAGTGTTAGAGCAGCTAACTATGCAGATAGGTGGTTAGAATCAGAGGATGTAAACCACAGGTTTGATCAGTTAAGCGAATTAGTAATTATGGAATTATTACTTGATAAGGCTGGTCATGATCTGCAGGTATGGCTGAGGGAAAGACACCCCCAGACTTTGGAAAGTATGGTCGAGATGGCAGACCAATATTTAGCTGTTCACAAAATTGAAAAAAAAGAAAAAAATGGGTTGAACCGTGGGAAGTCAGATAATAAAAATGACCAGGGAAAACCCAGTGAAAAGTCATCAAATGATGCTGGGAGACGCTGTTTTAGATGTAATAAGACAGGTCACATTGCTATAGATTGTCCTAACAAGGGGAAGGACAAATCTTCAGGTGAGAAGTCCATCACTGCGGGGTATGTGTGCAAAGGTAAACACACAAATGATATCTCTAGGCAGTTAAGTGTGGATGAAGACACCACTCCTGGGCTAAGTCAGTTTAGGGAACCAGGAAAAATTAATGGGCAGAAGGTACAGTTACTGCGAGATACAGGTTGTACTCACACAATGGTGAGGGCCTCGCTAGTACCTGCTCAAGCTTATCTGGATGATATGGATATTGTCATTCGATTAGTTGATGGATCAACTAGACGGGTACCAACTGCTATGGTACATATAGAAAGTAAACATGTGAGTGGAGATGTACGGGTGGGTGTGTTAGATACCCTACCTGAAGATGTCTTACTTGGTAATGATCTGGCTGCATCTGATATGGCAGTATCAAAACCGGGTTCAAGAAGAAAATAGGGCATCAGAAAATGAGCAAGAGACAAGGGTTAAAGCTAACCCTCTTTTAAGTGATGACCCTATTGTGCAAGACAGGCATCGATCTGTGGATTCAGATTCAAAGGATGCTAGGGATAATGCACAAGATACCATCACACAGAATGAAGTTCCAAGTACGGAAACTGAAGGACATGATGACGTAAGGGGACCAGCATTGGAAACTGACCCTGGTACCCATGTTCCTTGCCCAGTGCACTTGCCTGACGAGGAAGTGTATGGCATCAAACCAGAAAAGATGAAATCATTGCAAATGTGTGATCCTTCACTCAAAGAAATTAGGGACAAAGTAGTGTCCGCAGAGAAGGTTCAGCAGGAAACCTGTTGTTTTTATTGGAAGGAAGGGTTCCTTTTTAGGAAGTGGATTCCAAAGAAGGCTGGGGATAGAGATCTAGTAGACTCTTCAGTGCACCAGCTTGTGTTACCAAAGGTTTGTCACCCAACTGTGTTGAGAGTGGGTCATGACATTCCTCAGGCAGGCCATTTAGGCGTGGAGAAAACAAAGGCCAGAATTATGAAGAATTATTATTGGCCAGGTGTTTTCAAAGATATTGCTGAGTATTGTAGGACTTGTCCTGAATGTCAAAAATCAGGAAAGAGAAGGTCCAAAGATAAGGCACCATTAATTTCAGTGGCAAGGGTTGATGTACCCTTCCGCAAGGTCGCTATTGACATTATTGGGCCTTTACCCAGAACAAAACGTGGAAACCGCTATGCACTAGTGAGTTGTGACTATGCAACACGGTATCCAGAGGCAGTTGCAATATCAAGTATGGAAGCCTCAAAGATTGCTGATGAACTATGGTTGATGTTCAGCCATGTCGGTATTCCAGATGAGTTGTTATCTGACCAAGGGTCAAATTTCACCTCACAACTCATGGAAGAAGTATGCAAAACCTTAGGAATAAAGAAAATGAAAACAACCCCCTACCATCCGATGGCAAATGGATTAGTGGAACGTTTTAATGGGACATTGAAAGCAATGTTGAGAAAATATGTTGCCTCTGATCCAGATACGTGGGACAAGTACATGCCATACTTATTGTTTGCATACAGAGAAGTACCACAGGAGTCAACAGGTTTTTCACCATTTGAGTTACTCTATGGCCGACATGTGAGAGGTCCACTTGATGTTTTGCAAGAATCCTGGACGGCTAAAGAGCCAGAGGAGCAAAACGTTGTTCAGTATGTCATGGAGATGAGAAAGAATCTTACAGACATTACAGAAATAGCTCAGTCAAACCTAGCAAAATCTCGAACTAGACAGAAAGTTCGGAAGGCTAGAGTTAGGGAATTTGAGGCGGGAGAGAAGGTTCTAGTGCTTCTCCCAAGTGCTTCAAACAAGTTACAGGCTGAATGGCAAGGGCCATATGAAGTTGTTCATAAAGTATCACCTGTAGATTATTCAGTAAACACGGGTAGTACCCGGAAGCGGCTGAAAACCTTTCACGTCAATATGTTGCGGAAATGGGAAGAGAGGTCAGCCCCAGCTTACATGATGGAAGTCATAGATGACAACCTGATGGAAGAGAAAGGAATGTGCCCAGTTGTAAAGGCAACTGAGACTTGGAAGGATGTGAAGATAGACGAAAGGCTGTCAGAAGAACAGTGTCATCAGGTTCAGAATTTACTCAAGGAATATGAAGATATATTCACTGATGTTCCAGGTAAGACTGATAAGATAGAACATGACTTTGAAACAGTGAGTGAAAAACCTATTAGGCAGGAGTCCTATAGATTGCCACAGTCACTCAAAGAAAAAGTGAAGGCAGAGCTTGATACCATGTTGGAGCACAAGGTTATCCAACCTTCGAAGAGCCCGTGGGCTTCTCCTATAGTTGTCGTGGCAAAGAAAGACAAAAGTATTCGTCTCTGTGTGGATTTCAGACGTGTCAATGCAATAGCAGTATTTGATGCATACCCAATGCCAAGGACAGATGAAATCCTTGAGCGGAAGGGTAAAGCTCAATATATCTCCAGTATTGATTTGACAAAAGGGTATTGGCAAATCCCAATGACAGAGGAAGCTAGAAGGAAATCAGCTTTTATAACCCCTTTTGGTCTTTTTGAGTTTCGGACGATGCCCTTTGGTCTCCATACGGCCCCAGCGACCTTTATGAGACTAATGGATGAGTTGTTAAATGGACTGAATGAGTATGCGGATGCATACTTTGATGATACTTCGGTTTATAGTGAATCCTGGGAGGATCATCTAACTCATCTTAGGAACGTCTTTCAGAGAGTCCGTGAGGCACATCTAACGGTACGACCAAAGAAATGCTGTATAGGATACAAGGAGGTACCACTCGTAGGTCACATTGTTGGTGGAGGACAAATCAGACCTCAGTCAGAGAAAGTGGTGGCAGTTGAGCAGTTCTCTCAACCGAAGACTAAGACAGATGTTAGGTCTTTTCTTGGACTTGTTGGATACTATCGCAAGTTCATTCGCGATTTTTCAAATATTGCAGCTTCATTATCAGACCTTACAAAGAAAGGTGCACCTATAAAGGTTACTTGGACACCTGATTGTGAGAGGGCATTTAAGTTGCTGAAGGAAGCACTAACCTCCTCACCAGTTCTTGTGAACCCTGATTGGGAAAAGCCCTTTGTAGTTCAAACTGATGCATGTGAAAGAGGTATTGCAGCAGTGCTGAGTCAGTTTGATGATGATGGGCAAGATCATCCAGTAGTGTACCTGAGTCGGAAATTGTTACCTCGAGAAATGGCCTACGCAACCATTGAGAAAGAATGTTTGGCCATTGTATGGGCATTGCAAGTGTTGCACCCATATCTGTATGGACGAAAGTTTAGTGTACATACAGATCATCAACCCCTAATGTGGTTGCAGAGGATTAAAAACAACAACCAGAGACTACTGAGATGGAGTCTGACTTTAGAAGAATATGACTTTGATATAAAACATAAGGCAGGGAAATTAAATGGCAATGCTGATGGGCTGAGTCGATCATTCCCAGAAGATTAAAAGAAACAAAGCCACATAAGGCGTATGCGCACAGCAGAATATCACTTTTGATCAAAAGTTTTGTATTGCATTTCAGTATTCTAATTGCTTTCAAAATTGACATGGTACAGTCAAGTCTAGTTAGACCATTTGTGAAGTGTTATTACTGTTAAGGAGTTAAAAGGGTTTAATTATTGCATACAAAAGAGCTTGATAGATATTTTACATTGTAATATGTAAGAAGATTTTCTATACAGTCATTTCTTGGAAAAAGTAGGAAATTGTTATTTGCGTGAAAATTGAATAGGGCAGTGTTTGTAACTGACAAGTAATGAGTCAAAAAGATATTTTGATGGAGAAACCCTTAGGTTCCTCTCTTAAAGGGGGAAGGAATGTAACAGGTTAGGCTGGCTAACATGTTTGTTATACTTGTGAAGTTATTAATATTCAATTGTATTCATTAAGGTTGTATTACTATACATTGTATAAGCATGCAAGGCTATTGTAACCGAGTACAGCCTTATGATTTATTATGGGTTAGGAAGTACATTTAAGATAAGAGTATAGGTAAGGCTCTGACCGGATAGACAGTCATCATTATTTCTAAGAATGTATAACGTTAATGATAATAAGACAAAGAAGATCCGGTTAGTCATTGTAATAAAGTATAGTACCTGGAAATGGGATGATACACCCTTAGAGAGAGGGTATATATAGGACCCTATGTAATAAGCTAGTTAGACCGCACCAAGCCTTTGAGTTGTTAAGTTGCTGTTGATTAAAAGATTAGTTCACGTTATATGAAAGTGTTCGATCTCCTTAATAGCCACGTAGAAAGCTGTGTTATAGTACTCGTACATGAAGGAGTACAAAACTATATATGGACTAAAGGGACGTATATTTAACAATATATATATATATATATATATATATATATATATATATATATATATATATATATATATATATATTTTAAACCTTCCTAAATATAGCTTTCAGCATTGCTAGAGTAAAGAAAAATAGTCATTCATGTTACTCCACAACCGCAATATACTTCGCCAAACACAATAATAACGATAGTGAACAAAACTATGACGACGGAAAACTAAGGGCGGTTAAAAGAAAATAGACTTGTTAATTCTTAAAGAGTCACTGCTCTAGAAATTATCCGGGATCTCTCACACTTTTGATAATAACTTTAGAATTAAGAATATTTTTACAAAATATGTGAAGGAGGAGAAAAGTTGGTCATATCATGAATAATATTTCTACACGGAATTTTTTTTTCACCTTTTTCTTTGCCTGCAAGATTTCATCAAAATGATCGGGCTGCTTTTGACAACTGCGCGTATGACGTAACTCAACTGTGGGTGACGTCTGGATGAATAGCATATGTACAAGTACATTCTATGTATAGTATATGTACCCCCGCTTTCTTTTTATCTTTTCATCTGGTTATTTATAAGCACTTCATTCACACACTGTGCACTTTGTAATTTAATTATGTTTGTCGCCATTAAGTTCTGTTGTATATTATTTTTCGTATCGTGTACTACATCACCCACTTACTTTTGTATTACCGGTATATTTATCCGATGCCAGTTATAGTTCATTATCATATGTATGAAAACGCTTTTTATAGCTAGAGCCATAGTCGATGAATATACATAAATACTCGATGCTGTGAGATTTTGCTTTGAATAGAATCCAAATATCAATAAATTAAATGTAAAAACCTCAACAACTCAGTCTTCATGTGACACCAGCCCTCCGCCCTCATTTTTTGGCGAATTAGGCCTCCACCGCCCATGTGGGTTCATCTGCATCGAAGCATGGCCGCTAATGGTTGCTCCCAACTAGTGGAGCGAAAACGTGTCCTTACATACCACGTGACCTGAATGACCCTTGACCTCGGGGTCAACCATGAGTTATGGTTCGAGTAGCGGTGTCACTTTCGGGGTTTTCAGAATCGACTCCAGGAAGCTAATCACCTGATCGGATGAACGTTAGGACTTGCTCTGTATAGGTAGAGGAATGATAATTGACTTTCATCTGAATTTCAGGCCTGGGAATAAATATCTACTGGCATAGCTGTGTATATTTGAGATTATGTATCTCAGAACACACTTCCTGTTTTCTGAATCTGATATATACTAGTACATGACGGCAGAACCATTGCTCAATTTTTATGGACACACAAACACATACACACGCAGATGCTATTACATGTAGTGATCCTTTTTGTAAAAAAGGAGATACAGCCTGGTGTCTGCGAGAAGCCAGCCATATCACACGAGGCCGGAGGACGAGTGCGATATGGCTGGCTGAACGCAGACATCAGGCCATATCCCGCTTATGTAAATGTATTTTTCATGTAAAACACATGGTCAATAGATATACTACAACTTGCGCGTAATCTGGGAAGGCTTCCATTAATGGATCGTCAAGTTTGACGTAAGCACGAAAAGTGCCAAGTAACTCAAACCTTTTAAAGGCGTAAATATGAGTTTGACGTAAGCACGAAAAGTGCCAGGTAACTCAAACCTTTTAAAGGCGTAAATTTGATCCTGAGAACCATTACGTAACGTGGATGAGAATGATTTCCTAAAAACGAGAACTTATCCTAGAAAAGTTATTATCAGAAAACTAATACGTAAGGATTATGATAACTAAAGACTGCGGACCTGTAAATCCGTCTCTAAAGCTTGAAATTATGAGCTTGAAATATAGTGTATAACGTCCGTAGCAATTCGAACCCCAGAGATATAAATCTGTTACTGAACACTAGTGCTCAAAAAACGGCCAATTGTAACCCAAATATGATGTTAGGCCACTTTTTCTGTTTTAGGAAGATTCTTTCCCCAAAATCAATGCGAGCGGGAGCTAAAATATTTAAGGAGAAATGAAAAGCTAGTTATACAAGCTTAAACATTTTTTTTCATTATCAGAAACCCATGCATACATTCTGTATAAACACAGATATCCTTTTGTATGATTGGATGGTTTGCACCAGAAATCTGAGTCTGCCGTGTGTTAAAACATTGAAAACAGATACAGCTTTTATTTTAGGAACAATTTTTCAACATTCCTTAACTTTTTTCAACGAGGGGCCAAAAATCAATGAGGGATTATTCCTAAAATAGAAAAAAGTGGTCTTAACAATGAGAGGAACAAGTATGGTGTTATCAAAGACACCACTATGAGAGACTCTTCACAGAGTATCATTTAACATGATCCCTTTTTCTGCTTATAGTGGTATGTGGGAAAGACCTTGGGATTGGTTGACGGTTTTCTCTGGGTACTCAAAATTCCTCCAAAAAGAACAATATTAGTAGAATCATGGTTTTTATTTGAAAGAAAAAAACGATAGATAAAATACTCCAAAAGCAGCAATTGGTTTGCGATTAAGCCTTCAGAAATGGCAAAAAGGACGATAATCAAAATTGCACTGTAATAGATGTATTTAAGTAGGGACTGAATGTATGGGACATCCCACACTATGTTCCTTTATTTGGGCTGTATGTTAAGGTGGTGAAGAGAGTAAAAAAGCAACATGTTTATTATGTAATAAAAGTGGCATTAGTACGGTAAGATGAACCAGTACAGTGTGATCGTATCAAGCTAATTTGAAAGCTTAGTGTAACCTTACAATTTAAGAGTGTAAAAGTAAAGAAAGTGTCCGATGTTTTCTGAATAGAATGACTCACACTAAGGAGAATGAGCGGATTTTTTGTTGTTACGACTATCATGAAAAGTCGATAAAAAGTTAACACTTTCTGTCTCGGCTAACAAACGTACACAAGGTAGTGCATATTGAAATAAACTCTTTTTGGCTCACAATAATAAACTCCAGTTTTCCCCTACCCTATATCTATCTGGTGTCATATCATTTTTTTTCCTCAAAACACTAAGTGACCAAAGTGGCTAGAGTGGCCAAGTTAGTTTACATTTATCACACCAGGAAAAAAGAGGACTGTTTGAATATGACTTAAAACTACTAAAGATGGGAGGCCCATGTGGCGCCATATATTTGCCTTTCCTGGAACTACAGCAAACTGGTTGGCCATCTCCGAAGAGAGTTCCATACTTTTAGAGACTTTAAGATTGGTTATATATATATATATATATATATATATATATATATATATATATATATATATATATATATATATATATATATATATATATATATATATATGTGTGTATATATATGTATATATATATATATATATATATATATATATATATATATATATATATATATAACCGAGGAAAGGTTGTTGGAAGTGTTCTGCCTCCTTCCAATATTTTCACATTGGCCTTCTGCAGATATTTTCTAAATAGTGCTTTAGCCTGAAATAATTCAACTTTATTGCCTGTCTGCTGTTGAGCAATGATGTATTAAACCTGGAATTGGTGCGACTGACGTACGCGTACAGAGTTGCCTTCTATTCAACGGTTAACTGGACCATTTTAATTCCCTACACTTGCCATGTACATGTAGCTTAACGGCTTGAAAGCGTTATTATTCAGAGACATAATTGCGAAGTATAGAGTTGCCTTGTATTCAACAGTACATGACCATTTGACTTCCCTACACTTGCTATGTTGCTCAACGGCTTTAAAGGTGATTATTCAGACATAACTGCGAAATATTCCGTTCCCCCTTTAAATACAGCACCTGCGCCAAACCCTTCAAATGCTAAGGCTACTTTTGTCCAAAGTACAAGGACACGAATATTTATGAAAACCATCTAAATCCTGCCATGTTGGTATTCATTGGATGGCTCTCACGGAGTACTCTCAGCTAAGGTTTCAATCATTTCTCAGGGGTTTTGCATTACTTTTGTATTGGCAAAATTAGCCACCAGCAGCAAAAGGGTTAACATTTTGAAAACTCTAAAACAGGTGGGGCTACGCTTTGTTGCACATGGATAGAATGCTTTCTGCAGCTAACAAGCAATTTACGACATCGTTAAGGCTACTTTACGACGCCAATGTAGTAAATACAGCATATGCGCAAGATCTCTGACTGTAGGTTGTCGCTATCAATTCACATTTAGGGCATATGGGTATGTTGCCCAGCAGTCATACTCCTCAATTCCAACTAGGAACATTGTCTAACCACACAAACGCACACGCACACATACGTATGTATGTATGTGTTTATGTATGTATCATGTATGCATTGTATGTATGTATGTATGTATGTATGTATGTATATATGTATGTATCATATATGTATATATGATGTATGTTTGTACGGTATGTATGTATGTATGTATGTATGTACGTCACACAAAGTATGTGTGAAGGTATGTGTATATCATACATCTATGTATGTATGTGTGCATGTGCCTATGAGTGTAGGTACGTATTTGTAAGTAAGTATGTATGTATGTATGTATGTATGAATGTATGTATGTAATTATGTATTTATACCTGCGTGTGTGTGTGAGTGTGTGTTTGTGTTTAGAGACGGGATCAGGCCAGGTATACCTGGAGAAAAAGGTGCCCGCAACTGCCTCCGAGCCTTGATTCATTACGCAATGCCTGACATACTTAACTATTAGTATTGTGGACCCTCTTTTCAATGAAACAAGTTCACTCGAAAAAGTTAATGTATTTCACTTGCAACTGTCACGCTCCATAAATATGCCACTCGCTTCACACACACCCTACCCCCCCCCCCCCCCACACACACACATACATATATATACAGAACGATATGTTTTTTTGAGACCTTCGTTAGACTGATTTTTTGAGATCATTCAAATTTCCTCACTAAAATATTAACCACTTGTCTCATGCTCATTCGTTCCTCTGAAAACTGTTGGTATTGTCGACATTACTTTTGGAACTGATGATAATTTTACAGGATAGTTAAAGGAGAGTTGTCGATAACATTTCTCCTTCAAATATTTGTAAATATTGTCCATATAAGATTTTGCCTGCGAGAGTCAACACAATTCTTATGCTGCCATTGTCCTGGCCATTGTGAGCATTATTGGGTCAAAGCAATCCTGCGTGTTCGTATTAAGGTCACATAAGACAAAAAAAATGTTGAGATCAAGTCCCACTGGGACATAGTGTCTGATCTCCTTCGAAAAGTGAAAAGACAAAGATTTTCTCTGGCACACAAATTTGGTTGATAACTAGAATTTAGGGTGTCTAGGTGATAAAAAGCCAGAAACCAAGCTCAGCTGAGTTCCAATTGCCCTCGTTGAGGTCAAGTTTAAAAGGTACAGCTTACACGGGTGTTCAACTGATATAGATCAAAGTCAAAATTTCGAATTGTAGGACATACATATAGTATTGGTAGGCATAAAGAAAATGTTCCAATTGTCCTCGTTGAGGTCAAGTTTAAAAGGTACAGCTTAAACGGGTGTTCAACTGATATAGATCAAAGTCAAAATTTCGAATTGTAGGACATACATATGGTATTGGTAGGCATATAGAAAATGGGCAACGTACTTATGTGTTCGTTTAGAAGTAATGTTTTACTTTGCATCTTCCTATAAACAGAACAGCTATTCAGCGTATGATATCAGGGTTGCGCAGTATGATATGGTGTAAAGGTAAAGGTATTCGGTTTAGAGTCTTGTATCCACCGAGATGTTCACACGTCCTTCCTTCCCTAGCAGGCCTGCACACACGGACATCATTTCAATCCCCCGAGGGATATTCCAGAGCCGCTGGCAGCATATAATGCGCAAGCTCTAAGCACTGCCTGCCATATGAATGCTACTGTAGGTACCCATCGTGCAGCTGGGTAGACTTAGGCAACAGGGAATGAAGTGTCTCGCCAAAGTACAGACCTACGTGCCGAGGCCGGGAATTGAACCAGCGACCTACTGATTACCGGTCCAGTCCAACAACTAACCAACTGGGCTACGTTACCCGTATAGTATGGTATACTGACTGTATAATTGAGACACAAAAATATACAATACAGTAAATAAATGTACTACAACGTACATAAAAAGTTGGAAAAATGAAAGAAACAAACAAAGCTAACGTACTGTAGAAGCTAGTATGATTCTGTACAACTATGGACTGCCATACTTAAGTGCTCTAATATCGCTATGGGGTGCAACAGAACATATATAAACAACCATCAGGTATTCTGTAAATACCAACCCCCGGTGCCAATCATACCCACTCGTCTTGTGGGAACCCTATAATTATGTAACTCATACGGGTGCTAGATGATGTTAAAGGTAAGTAAACGTACCTGATGTCGGCAGGTGGGTACGGGTACGGGCGCTTTAGGCACGGGTATCCTGGTAGGGGTGGCGGGAACCGTGATAACCTGAACACTCACCTGCCGTGAGGTGAAGTAATGTGGAGTGGTGTGTGAAGCAGGTCTAGTGGCAATAAGACACTCGGCGGGGGGTGCCACACCCTCCAATAAAATCAGGGGATGGAGAGAGAAACTGATGGATGGATATATGTTTGCTGTTCTGGGAGAATTGAAACGGTGACATAAACTGAGTTTATTTGGCACATAAAACGTGGAATGACACCGGTTTTCACTGAACCCTAGAAACCCTCCGCATTCCTGTATGACTAAGCACCACGTAATCTCTATCCTCCAAAAGCAGGAAGTGTGTGTGTGTGTGTGGTAGGTATGTGTGTTTATATGTATGTATGTATGTACGTATGCGTATTCGTATGTTTGCATGTATGTATGTCTGTATGTATGTATGAACGTATGTATGTGTTTACGTATGTGTATATCTATACATATATATATATATATATATATATATATATATATATATATATATATATATATATATATATATATATATATATATATATATATATATATATATATATATAAATATATATATATATGTTCATATATATATATATATATATATATATATATATATATATATATATATATATATATATATATATATATATATATATATATATATATATATATATATATATATATATATATATACACATATATATATATATATATATATATATATATATATATATATATATATATATATATATATATATATATATATATATATACAGTGGAAGCTGTCTAGATTAAACACTCATGGGAAATGAAAAAGGGTTCAATGTACGTAGGTGTTCAATGTATCCAGGTTCTGAGTAATCGGAGGTCGGGTGAAATAGAAACAAACTCAAGGGTAGTTAGAGCAACATGATCATTTAATTGCAAAATCTACTATGTCTTTACCTCATATTCTTCATATAGTTAAAAACCTCACAAGTTCAGCATTTGAAAAATATTACTTTACAAAGTAGTCAATCTTATGTATCTCATTTGTCCTCATTTTCAGTGAAAAGTTTCAAATCAGTGCAGATTGTTCAAAGTAGACAGATTAAATGTGGCCTGCCGGAACAAATTTGGTGTTCAATGTTCAAGGTAGACAGGTGTTCAATGTATACTATTCAACCACTAGAAATGACCATCTTTGAATAAACCGGTACATGAAAAATTGTACACAGGTGATCAATTTGACAGGTTCCACTGTATATATATATGAATTTCAATTAGCAAATTTACAACTGCCTCACACTGACTTTTCTACAGTTGAAGATATAAAAATGCTAATGAATAACATGGACGAAATATACAGAACAGGTAATTCCAAGAATTTTATCGTGTTTCTTTCTATATATTACACAACTATTTTCACACACACACCCATGCTCTACATGCTCTGATGATGTGATTATTTTCATGTCCCGGCCGGTAACAATTGCTTTCAGCGATTCGGACATGTGGCTACTTAACCATAAGAAAGTTATTGATGGAATAAAATGGCTTTGTGTTTCTAGGGAATAACAATAGACTTCCTCTTCCTTGCGGTATTGTTTTAATTTACGTGTTGGGAAATCATGGCGGCGATACGGGAAAAAAGACAGACAATTGATGAAAGGAGGCGAAGCAACAATTGAATGCCAGGCACTTTTCAGAGTATCCAACCATATATAAACAGCCATTCTTTCCAAAATACTTAACTCTTCCAATGCCACACCCGCGTACAGTCATTATGAACCTACAATACGATACAATACTCGTAAATGCGTTTGTGGCAACACTTACATAGAGAATCATGCGAGCATATATGCGTGATCATGATGAGAGATGATCAAATTCATCAAAGTAGTAAGGTAGCTGCTTATACTATACGTATTCCAGCAGGTCGGATAAGCTATTAATAGACTAAAATGGCCGCTCCCAGTGCCCCCATTTCTTGTTTGTTAGGATGTGTTTAAAACGCAATATACTTCCTGTATGAAGGTTGGCAGTGGTGGGAACTTGGGGTTAAGTGGAAATTACCCTAGGAAACTATTTGGGCCTGTTTTATTTATGGTTGAATGTCCGTTAAGCTAAGAGACTGGTTTGCCATACTAATATCACCCCCTATAAACCACTTTTAGCATACAATTGGTTGTGTGCTCGATTTGAAGTTCATTTTGGTATGCAATATGCCTATGGTTGACCATAATTTTATAGTACCGTTAACCATAGGCAACCTGGTACAGTATTTTGACCAATAAGTTACATTACTATCTTGCATCAGGCAATTCCCGGACAGAATTACAATTTGGACTCACAAATGTTAAAAGGCACGACGTGCTAAGGTGTCCATTCCCTTGGGATTCATTGGCTATAGCCTTCTGGACATGATAACTACAGTGCTGACATTTAATTTCTGCATTAAATGCATGTTTAGCCCAGGTATAATGCACAACCGCACGCTCGATTACCACCCAGTTTCCTGGACATGGGTACACGAATGACCTCATAACTGAAGATGGGTCATTGATATACTTGGCTTATTTTTGATATGCTATCCACGAGTATTTGTGCAATCAAGCACTGGCAGAGGTCCGGTCTACTGGTGCAAGAAGTAGGTGCCTGTACTAACTAGAGTTAGAGGGGCTTCCGCATGTTGCAGTAGAATTAAATGTTTTTCAGTATTCGGTGGAGAGCAATTTTCATTACCCTTTTGCTTGTTTAATACACAACACCGGGAAATATTCTCGCTCAACTCCCCACCATAGTACTTACATCTTTTGCTTGTTTACTGTTTTGCTTTGGATACATTCGATGTCTTAAATACCAAAACACATTAAACGCAACCCCGTTTAGAAATGGTGGTATTCGACCCCCCCCCCCCCCCCCCCCCCCCCCCCACCCACCCCACTCCCTATAATATTTCATTCTAAGCCTGACTAGGCAAGGACGCGTCCTATTTTTATGTTCAGCAGACCATGAGAATGAATGCTTTAATACAATGCAAGTGTTTTACTTGTAGATTTCCCTGCTCTTTGCTCTAATAGCCTACTAATAAGAAATCAATAAGGATCATCGACTTATCTTAATGGGCAATCAATTATGATCCTTTATTCGGGTTTCTGTATGGAACAATACAAACTCTATGCGTTGCATTCGATAATATTTGCAATTGTGTTTTTTCTCTTAAGCCTCCATGTTTCTGGTTTGTACATTCTACATAATATTATAAGTTAATACCGTAAATCTTCAGAAATTTAGACCACCCTAAGACTTCAGGCCACTATAACTATTGTGCAAACTGATTTAAGGGAAAACTTGGCCACTCTTAATCTATCGCTTGTCATCATTGGAATCCAAGGGAATTCTATGCCTGACTACTACTCTGCTTCGTCTGTATTTTCAGAAAACATAGGCTCAACTTCCCACCTCAGTACTTATATCTTTTCCTTGTTTAGTCTTCTGCTTTGGATGCTTATGATGGTGTATTTACGACCAAAAAACATTTAGTGCAACCCCCAAACTGATAAAGATTGTAATTATTAAAAAGTGTCCCAAAATGCCAAGAATCTACAGTGCGACCTGATAGCCTTGTGGTTTAAGGCGTTGCAACTGACTGCTAGCTGTCTCTCACTATTGCCAGTTTATATATATATATATAAATATATATATATATATATATATATATATATATATATATATATATATATATATATATATATATATATATATATATATATATATATATATATATATATATATATATATATATATATATATATATATATATATATATATATATATATATATATATATATATATATATATATATATATATATATATATATATATATATATATATATATATATATA
>OZ012698.1:21854751-21859756 GCA_963942565.1 Maea johnstoni | reverse complement strand
AGTACAGCATGGCTCGCCCTCCTGCTAGGATCCCAGCTTGATGCAGCAGCGAGATGCAGGTATCCTGAACGTGGTATGGCTAACTGTGCCTTAAAGCCGACAGCAGTAGCAGCAGTAACTCAGGTGCGAATACCGCACAGGTAAAATGCCTTTCAGTTTTCCACATTCACGCCTTTCAGTGCGCGGATAATGCGGGTCGCTTCAGCGGCAAATGCAACCTCCGAGCCGTGTGTCTTGTGACCCATACAGGCCCGACGCAAAAGTCGTCTGCTTGTCTGCAACTTTTTTCGGGAAATCTCTCAAAACTGAACAATGGTGAAAATATTTCATTGGGGGATAATTCCTTACTACCTACATTTATGATTTAGTCAAATATTTCCCATAATATTGTTCAATTCACGAGAAATGCGCGAACGACCATCGGTGACACTTTTTAAAGTATGGATTAACCCATTCACATCTGGAGTGAAGCGATTACTCATGACCTGAAACGTATGTTAATATTTTGATAATAGAAGCAATTTCTTTTGATATATTTCATTGAAAGTTTATGTTCCTGCTTGGTTTGTCTATCCCTGTTCAAACATTCTTCAAATAATACTAATTAAATTAGTCAATTTCTTTAAAAGTTACCAGACAGTGTGTAAGTTCTAAAATAAATGCGTTAACCCATTAATGCTTAGGAGTTACTCTTGACATCGTCGTCTGGATCGTTGATATTTATGTGAATAACTTTTAAAAATAATAAAAAAATTACAAAATAATTGAACGACAAGTGTTGGTAGTGTTCTGATAAACAGTTCTCCTTCAAATGTATTCTCAATTATGCTTTTGCCTGAAAGATTTCACTGAAATCAACAGGCTGCTTTTGGCTGCTGTGAGCATTGATGGGTTAACCCTTCCGATGCTAAGGCTACTTTCGTCAAAGGCACATGGATGAAAGAAATTTTGAAATATGTCAAAACCCTGTCATGTTGGTATTTATCATACACATGTATAGCTCTCGGTAAGTACTCTCATATGTGTACCCACATGCCAGGGTTTTAGTCATTTTCAGCTTTTTGTTTCATTTTGTATTGGCAAAATTAGCCTCCAGCAGTTATAAGGGTTAAACTGATGCTTTTAGGGTAAATGTATGGAGGCTATACATCACAGAGATAATTCTACCCTAAACCTGTCTGTTTACTCAGGGAAGCGGGTATAAAACCCTAGTTTCAATGGACGTAACTCTATTAATGTTGATACGTTCGCTATCAGTTCCGTCATGAAAACCTTCCAATGTCAGCAATGAATGCAGGCTGCGGTGGGCTGACACTAAAAAGCGGAATTAGCTCCCAGTCGGACGCACCCTAAATTAGCCATAAAATTCACACGCTCATGCCGTCCGTAACTGAGTCAGACGTTTTTGCGCCAATTCTTTGTTTATTTTGCGAGCATGGTTAGTGGGGGCAGGTGATAGTTAGCTTTGGTCTGTCGAGTATAGTGAGATAGACATTTCTTCTTCAACTGACTTGCGGGCGCGGGCGCGGGCGTCCTGTCTCCGCACAAATTATCATGTCCTACCAAAATATTACAACACCTTCAATCCAAATTTTGACCTCGTCAATTGAGTCTTTCATGATAGCCTGGTTTCTCAGGCTGAGTTAGGTATAACGCCCCCATCACCATATATACCGGGTGTTAAGTAGGTTTGATGTCTCTCCAAAACTGTAGATGGCAGCACAGTTTTCAGAAGTTGCAGTTCGAAACTCAATGTGTTGCAGACTACATCTCAAGGGTGTCCGCCTTGAGAATTTATTCAGAACTAAACCTGAGTGAAATCAACTCAGTTAAATCAGTGAGACTAAAGAAATAGCCAGATAACACAGACTTGTAGCAGGTCTAGATTAGACTAGGCTTAATGTCTAGACGTGTGTGTGTGTGTGTGTGTGTTGTGTGTGTGTGTGTGTGTGTTCGCTGGGTCCCCATAAGCGGGTTGACCTGGTCGCTCTAAAATGTGCGGCGTTGAAGAGTGCCGTCTATGGTGCCTCTGCAACTAAAAGATCCCGTGGAGCTATTCGTAAAAGATATGGAATTTCGTCCCGGTTCAGGGTTTTTACCTGGTCGCGATATGACTTAAGCTGTCAAAAGCCACGCGAAAAACCAATCCCTCCGTCCTTGAATGTGTGTTTATGACTACTCAAGAACCACTGCCAGTTGTACGCATTGGAGGAAACCGGAGAACCCAGCGAAAACCACCATGTAACCACAAGTCACTGGTTACTTCCTCACATGCGGCGACTGCTAGCTGTCTCCCACCACTGCCCAAGCTCGGGTCCCGGCTGCCTTGGGTTTAGGCGGTGGTCTCACCGGGTACACCGGTTTCCTCCGCAAATTACAACTGACGACTCACGACTTCGCAGCAATATGGCAGATATGACGGTAAACGTATTTCAGAATTCACAGCCTTCGAAAACAATAGTTTCGAGGTCAATGGTGATGCCTGGCTAAACAATAGTGGTGAGAACGAGTTTCGTCTACTCAATTTAATGCTTTGTTGGCTTTTTTCAAAATTCATTTAAAGACACTCAACCATTTATGCCTGTTCTGGTTTAAGGAAACGTATGTTTACATGTAAGTGCCAACGTACATTTTTTATATGTTAGAGCTACATGTGCAAGAAAGTCTGTTCCATTTCACCAGAAAGCTAAACTAACCAGTAAATGTTGCTTTAAGTATGCATCTTTTCGCTTGAATTGGGACCTCAGGGACAATACCAACAATGAGACACCAGTCGTGAAAGCGACATTGCCTTAATGCACTCTCTCATAATGAAGAGAAAAGTAGCAAAAAATATTTCTTGAGCCTGCAAGGCTATGGATGGAGTACGCCAAACAATGTAGGTCCTACTTTTTATGGTTTTACTCGCGAGAATAAATTATCTTAAAGGGGGTCTGGTGGAGCTTGTGTACTAAACCACGGGTTTAATGTAGCTTCAGTTTTAAGGGAAAAAACTACAATATCTTAGTTGTTGACATTTTATTGCACTCTCTTAAAGTGCTGGAGGGACACGGTCTGGTAGTAATTTCATGTACGCTTGATACCTTAACCCTTCTAATGCTGAGGCTACTTTCATCCAAAGCACAAGGATGCAACCATTTTGAAAGCCATCTGAACCCTGTCATGTTGGTATGCATTGGATAGCTCACTCGCATAGTGCTCTACGATAAGTACCCACCATATGCCATGGTTTCAGTCAGTTTTCAATTTGAAAAAAACATCCAAACCGCGTCATGTTGGTTGGATAGCTTTCGCTGAATACTCTTAGATGAGTACCAATGTGCCACGGTTTCAGTCACTTTTCAAGTTTTTTTGCATCATTTTGTCTTGGTCAAATTAGCCACCAGCAGCATAAGAGTTATCCTAGTATATGCTTAAGAGTTACTCCTGGAAATGTCGTCTGGATCCTTGACACTTTTGACAATAACTTGAAAATTAAGATTTAGTTTTTAAAATATTTGAAGGACACTTGGTCGTAGTACTCTGAAGAACATATCTCCTTCAAATATTTTTCCAATCGTGCTTTTTCCTTCTTAAAAAATCTTCTAGAAAATGAGCAGGCTGCCTTTGGCCTCTCTGGGCACCAATGGGTTAAAATCAAGCTTCCAGGTCGTTGACCTATTACACTTAAGTGCATTGCGCACATGTGTTGTTTAGGGTACTAAGGCTCACGTGCGAAGATTAAAGAAACATAAACCCTGACCACTATAACTATTGGCCAGTACTTGAGAAAAAATGTCAAACCTACGCGAAGGTCCACCAAACACATTTCTTAACTCTCATGCTGCTGATGGCTAATTTAGCCAATACAAAATGATTAAAAAAACAGAAAGATGACTGAAACCTTGGCACATTGGTACTCATCTGGGAGTACTTAGCGAGAGCTATCTAATGAATATCAACACAGCAGGGTTAAAAAATCATATGGTTTTCGAAAATCTTTGCGTCCTTATGAAAGTAGTCTCGGTATTGGAAGGGTTAATGGAGACTTCTATTAACCCATTAATGCTTAAGTGATTTTACAAAAAAAAGGAGATTTATAGAATTTCTCCAACGTATGCCGTTCTCAAAAGGATTTCATCAAAAGTGTCAGTATGTCTTGGCCAGTGTGAGCATCAATGGGTTAGATAACCAGATACAAAAATGCGTATTGCACTTGTCAGGGCTACCTACTGATGAGAAAGATCACTTTGAGTCGACGATCACTCTGCGTTATGATCCCCAGCCGGGGCATGCAAGAAAGTTGCCAGTGACCTGGGGTCATGCGGTGGTTTTCGACGGGTACTCTGGTTTCCTCCACCAATTAACACTAGCTAGTCACGAGAAAAATTACTACAATTGAAATACAAGCCGACGGCTTTTTCTAAACGGGCGCGCATGTATTTCAATTCAAATCAATTAGTTGAACTGGGTGTCAAAACATTACGCTACTTCACAGTAAGCGTTCATTCTGGAGACAATCAAGAGATACAGACCTGGGCAAATGGGCATCGTAGACTCGTAGCTATTATCCATTATGCAGCTGTTAGTCAATAGTCAATTGGCCAATAGAAAATTACACAAAATGCCGAAAAATGACTGTAATCCTGGCATATGGGTACTCAGCTGAGAGTACTCAGCGAGATCTTTCAAATGAATACCAACATCACAGGTTTTAGATCGTTTTCAACGATCTTTTCATTCTTGTTCTTTGATGGTTTATTGTTTCCAACAATATGTAGAACAGAGCCTTTCACATTTCTCAGCAATGCGTATAGTATTTGAAGTCAACGTTCTGTAAGTATCAAAGGCATGGCTGAATGTCACCTAATAGAATCCGATAGCACTTGCCTACGGACTTTACTTAGATGGTAATGGTTCATGCATTGAAACTCTATAAGTTGAAGTTCCAAGAACGAACAATTTCTGTCATGATGATTTTAGTTAAGTATTGAAAGCATGCACATATAAACACTCCGCGTATGAA
>OZ012698.1:21839751-21849751 GCA_963942565.1 Maea johnstoni | reverse complement strand
CCCCATTCTATGAACACAGATAGCTAATCACAATCTTTTCATTTATTGTAGAAAACCTCAGCTGTAAATACCTACTACAGTTCCAAAATTTTCAAACCTCAAAGATTTCATCTTTCCAACATTGCGCTCATCATCAGCATTTTTTTTGGCACAACGTTAAAAAAATCTGAAAGAAATTAACAACACTTTTCGCTACAGTCAGTTCCAAAGTTTTCAAACCTCAAAGATTTTATCTTTCAAACATTGCACTCATCATCAGCATTTTCTTTTGACACAACGTTAAAAAAATCTGAAAGAAATTAACAAAACCGCATTATTTCTCTTAAACAAAATCTATGTAGAAAAAATGTTGATCAGAAATGACTATCAACTCCTTCAAATAGTTCCCCAATTTATAATCAATTCCCAAATTATCTTTTAAAATATCATAGGTCAAGATGACTATTGTCATATATACTTCAATATATAGTCATAAACAGGTTAAAATGAAAAAAGGTTAATTTTGGCTCTAGCCCAACTGTATGGGTTCATTATCTCACAAGGTTAACTATTAGGCCTAATAGCATCATAAAGACGCAGATACATATAAATCTAAAGTGTGCATGACTTCATTGCTATTATACAGGCCAGGCCTAGGTTTGCCCAGGGCAGTATGCTGGTGATGTTAGAATCACATATATATCATTGACATTTACTGAGGTTAACCCTTATGCTGCTGGTGTCTAATTTGGTCAATACAAAATGATGCAAAAAACACTAAAAAAAATGACTGAAACCCTTTCACATGGGTACTCATATGAGAGTACTCAGCGAGCGCTATTCAATGAATACCAACATGACAAGGTTTAGGTGGTTTTCAAAAATCTTTGCATTCTTGTGCTTTGGACGAAAGTAGCCTTAGCATTGGAGAGGTTAATCTCTTTCCCTTAATATAAATGCTTTTTGCAATTACCTAAGGCGGAAGTGGGCATGAGGGGACTAAAAACCGCAGCTATTGTCAAATGGCCATGAAATGGATGGTTTTTCCCGCAATGAGTGATGCGAAATTGCAGCGCCTAATGTTACGATGTCATCATCCCCGGACAATGTATAGCACAAGCATAGAGAGGTTAAGGGCTCCGAAGAATGACTAAAGTGTTTTGGTGACAACACAACTTCTTGTCCAGACAATTGTTGTTCGGCTGGCATAACAAAACATAACAAATGCATTTTGTCCGTTTGACAATGCTAAACGCATTTTGTCCGTTTGACAATGCTCCTCTATAATAAATCAGGTTTCCTTATATGGGTTTTTGACTTTTCCTATGTGGCCTGATGGCAGAGTGCTCTAAAGCTTTGTCACTGGCTGTTTGCTGTTTCCAACTTCTGCCCAGGTTCAAATCCCAGATGGTGAATGAGAGAATGTTGCCCGTGACTTTGGGGTAAGCTATGGTTTTCAGGTTACCTCATGGCTTTCTTTATATTTCTCATGTATCCCGATGTCAGAGTGGTCTAGAACTTTGCTACTGGCTGTTCGCTGTCTACGAACACTACCCAGGTGCAAATTTCAGCCTGGGCATGTGAGAATGTTGCCAGTGACTTGGGATCAGGCACTGGTTTTCGCCAGGTTCTCTGGTTTCCTCCACCACTTACAAATGGCTAGTTATGATTCAGCCTAAATATGGCAGAAAAGGTGACAATAATTGAAATTATACTTGCCAAGAGTGTGTCTTCGTGGACCTTTCTCATGTTAGTATAAAACTTTTGGGTTCAAGAATCTCCCCATCATTAATGGGATATATATCCTATGAAGGATGTGAAATAAAGTAAAATGCAGTAATTGAAACTTTCATTCAAAAATAAATATTATTGCAGACCCAAAAAATTAAAGCCTTCTAACGTGCACAAATCATTTCAAATATAGAAGTATGATAGAGATTTTTCTAATTTAGATAAATATATGAAAAACAATATTCAGCAGTGAAAGGGTTAATTGCTAATTCTAAGCACAAGCCTACCCTTGCTTCATACAATCAATTAACTAAGTATAGACACCTCCATTTAAAGGACAATTACACCATGAATAAAACGTAGGCCCAAATAGTTTCTTATGGAATTCTCTACTTAGACCTCAAACATTAGCAGTAAGGTAGTTTAGTTGCTAATGACAAGTGTGTACAAGAACAGCCTCAGATAAGCTCATAATAGACTAAAATGGCCGCTCCCAGTACCTCCATTTCTGTGTGTTAGGATGCGTTTAAACAGCAATACACTTCTTGTATAAAGGTTGGCTGTGGTGGGAACTTGGGTCTAAGTAAAAAATACCCTAGGAAACTATTTGGGCCTATGTTTTACTCATGGTTGATTGTCCTTTAACATTTTATAGAAGTTTAAACAGACTGAAATGATAACGTAACTATCCATGCAGATATGGCCCTTATGGCCTGACATATTCACACATATTTTCTTCATAAAAAATAGTTTGAAATAAACTTTAACAAACTTTGTAATAGCATACAAATAACAACTTTGACTTCACATATTTTTCAAAATATAAACAAAATAATTTGTCAGATCTGAACAGAAATTTGGGCATGAATAGGTTAACACAAGTTTCTGTCTCCGTACTTTCCTACCTCCGATATTTTCGAAAACAGCGTAGAAAATAGATAGTTTAAATTATATCTAAATTTCATTTTTGAAATACAGTGAAACTCTCAAAAATGAGAACACAATTTCCCTGTCTTATGTGAACCTTAATGATAAGCATTGACCAAAGATATCTGAGATCTAAACACCTCCTAATGTGAACACTTTTGCCCTGGTCTTAAGGTGTTCCTATCTCTGCAGTTTCACTGTTAGTAATTTCATCATTTACATTGGTATCGACACTTTTGAAATTATATATATATACATATACCTATATATATATATATATATATATATATATATATATATATATATATATATATATATATATATATATATATATATATATATATATATATATATATATAAATCTTAAACGATCAGTACAATACCTAACTTTTTTCGATACTACACTTCTCCCCTTTCGGTATTGTATGGGAATTGGTACGTATCCCTTGTCATCCTGATGGTTTTCCTCCTATAAATAAAACCAAGCATCACCATGACTTCATTTCGTGGATGTTATCTAAGACGCGCTTCCGATGCACCACAGAGTCCATGCCTAGGTCCACTAGGTCCTTGTCGGTGATGGAGTCCACGAAGCGGAACTGGTCCCAGCCGTGGTCCAGGAAGTTGGGGATGTACTGCGGCAGTCCCAGGTTGAGAAGCCATTCGTTGATGTTGCCCGGGTTGGCAAGTTTTTCATAGCCGGGTCTGTCGCATTGCTGTAAAACATACAGGAAAAGCACTGTAAAAGCCATCGAAATAGATTTTGTATCAAAGGCTTTAATTTGGAGTAATAAAAATTTCCCTTTATCTGCTGGAGGGTATTTATACTATTTTAAATTTGCGTGTTCAAGCACTCAAACTATATATTTACTACTATATAGATCTTTATTTGAAGGAAGCTATTTTGATGCTATCATTGGTAGCACGAAAATAGTGAAAATCAAAAAAAATACCAGTTATACAGTATGCCCCTGAAACTGAGCTGTAAGAATGCTGTCCCACAAATTATTACACATTTTGGTATGTCACATAACTGTGGCAGACCATTATTTTATTATATTAGTCATAAATAAACCACACAGTACTAACTCGACTTTGGCCAATTCGCCAACACAGCTTGGCATCAGGAATTTGTGGGCAAAATTATAAAGTGGACTCAGGTTTAATAAATCAAGAACCCTTATCACCTGATCTGCTACGATTCTGAATGTTAATTGGTCAGATATACAGTTGTTGCCACTATGCAGATTTTATATCAAACCTCTAAATTCAGTACCACCCTATAGCAACATCACCTTTTAGCTAGAAATGTGATGTATTTGATTTTTTTTCCTACCATGGAAGAGTAGGTGATAAATTTGTTACACCCCCTTAGAAAGTGTGGTCCATCCTGCTATTCACCCTCAGTCCTCCATATCCCATGAGGCGAAATTTCCTAAGGAAATCTCCCCCCAATATGAAAATCTTAGAAATGCAGGCAATTTGTAGCTTATTAGTGATGACTCCATAGACACTTCCCTAAGGTGGAGCCCCCTATTGTCTGTTGGAGTAACCAATATTTCTGAGATCCTATTTGTGAGAGGCAAGTGAGATTAGTGATGGGATGGTACCAGCCTTGGGATATATATTGATGTAGCCTAGATTGCTAGGCTGTCATTTGTGCTTTTTCTGTCGTTTCTTTCTTTTACTAGGCACCAAATAGTCTAGGTGACCATAGTGGAAAATTTAGTTTACACTTATCTCACCAGGGGAATAGATGACTCTGTTTGAGTATGCCATCTATCTGCCATACCTGGTACTTCACAAAACTGCTTGGTCAACATAGAAGGGAATGTCAACTCCTTAGGGACTAGGAGCCAAGTCTCATATTGATATACATCTTACACTGTGAAATACAGCTGTACCAACCACCTTTTTTATTTACAGTTAGTTGCTGATCATATTATCTCATAAATGCTCACAGCAGCTAGAGGCAAATCTGAATAAATCTTGTTAGGCCTAAAAAAAGAAATTGTTTGTTTCCTGTAACGGTCCAAAATAAAAGAGGGTAGGTAGGTCGGTAAAAAGAAATCCATTATTTTTTGGTCAAAAATGAGTGTTTTATGCATGTTTTCACTATTCACTTGTGTTAAGGTTTCACTTAACACATAACCACCTGTTTTCCAAGCTCCCCCTTCCAACAAGAAGTTAGAGAATAAGGAAGATTCCAGTACTCACCACAGAGGGCGCTCTCTCTGGGTTTTTCCTCATCTTCCTGGGTAGGAGGGGCGGAGGTTCGTCATAACTCGCCACCTGTGAATAGACGTCTTTCTCAGAATTTGCGTTTGTGTTTTCCTCGAAACTGCCATCTTGACTGGAATCCGACCACGAAAAGCACTGTCTCCTTCTGAGTGAATCCATTCCCTGGAAGCGAACAGATTCCCGTTTGTTGAGTGGGCTTGAGGACGTTCCATTTCTTGGTGAATGGGTTTCGCTCTCAGAGTTTCGTGCGCTTTCGACGGTTATTGGACTTCCTATCGAAAGCGGTCTATGAGTTGGAGAGGCCATTGGAAGGACCATCGTCTGATTAAGTATCGCTCGGCCCATGTTAATTCTGGGTTTCGCCCTCGGCGGTACCAGCGGAGGACTTTCTACCCTCCCTGGCGAAGAGTTCCTTGGAGAGCTCTCCTCTACCTTCCTATCGGGTATGGACGAAGTTCTCAACTCTCGACTCTTCAATCGATTCTCCAATTGGCTAGAATGAGTCTCGATCGTTAAGATATTGTCCGATTGGTCGATCTCTGCTTCGATCTGATTGGCTAAGGATGTGGTACGATTCCTGATTGGTGGGGGCTTGTCGACGTCCGCGTAGACGGGATTGGAGGTTTCTCGTATACTCTCAATGCGTTTATAGATAGGACAATCCATCATGTCCACCTGAGCCGCGCCCCCTAAATCCACATCAATGGAAACCAGTTCTGAAAGAAACAAGTCCAAATGGTATTACTTAGTTCTCCCACTGTATTGCAATTCTCAATGGCCATTGCAAATGGGCATTAATTGTTAAATTGACCATATATGAGTTACCCGATAATGTAGTCATCACAAACCATTCACATAATGTTAGGGAGTTTTTACCACTATGAGGCTATCTTCAATGATAATAAAGGACGTTGAGAATGGAATTTGGTTCTATATATGGGTAAAGTGAACATATTTGATTCATCCAATAATATAGTAATCATCAGGGCGTGCCCTGATGGATGTGTGGTCTAAGGCGCTGCTAGATGTCTCTCACCACAGGCAGTTACTGCTCTGGTTCTAATCCCAGCCTTGAAGCATGTGGAAAAGTTGCCAGTGAATTGGGGTTAGTTGGTGGGGTTTTACCGGGTACTCCAGTTTCCTCCTACCTCCGCCAATTAAAACTGACTGGTTAAAAATTAGGCTCAGTATGGCAGAAAAAGTGACAATTATCAAAATTTCAAATTCTGACATGTTGTTCTACCCACCATAGCTTTTAGACGGTCTTGAGCGCCTCTTTGTACCGGCCTCTGTTCCTTTGACATACATCTGACCTCTACAAATAAAGAAAATAAAGAGTACTGTCATAAATTCTTTAAATATTTTTCTCATTAATACAGTTCTAAAACTCACTTTGAAAAAGATGTTTAATTTCATTGATATCATAAAAGTCATGCTTGGGGTTCTCAAATTGCCTTAGCTGCACCCAAGATCTCATGGCCATCTTGTACTTTACGACCTCAGTTCTTGTACGTACCAGGATTGCTTAGAGAATTTTGCAATTCTTGTATATACCAGAGTTCTTCCCTACAAACAATTATAGAATGTACCAGAATTGTTGGATTGATTCTTGTAAGTGTGCCGTAATTGTTATTTCAGGCAATATTGGAACGTACCAGAATTGTCAGAGAATTTGTTACCTGCTGCCGTTAGTTAGGTACCTTGCTGCTAAGTGTTAGGGGGTATATTCATGTATTAATTTCTCTCTGAACTATCCATGACACCTAGGGCAAAGTACTTAACTAATGCCAACATTCAGCCGGCAGATAGTCTAGAATTGGAGAAGTATCAGATAATTCTGATACGTACCAGAGGTATGAGCATGACTTCAACTGCAGCACACAACAAAAGAGGGAGCCACCATATAATTCACACTGGAGCACCAGTCAACAGAATATGCCTTACCTGAGTTTGCCTGTTTCCTCCCCTAGGTGAGTCAGCCTACATTCAAATGACTGAGGGGAAATACTGAACATGGACCTGAGTGCAAGGACACATTCACCTGAAATGGAAAACAAAGTTCTTTGTGGTTCTTCTGCGCGCAAAAAATTGCAAACTTTCACTACTTCCATTAGAAATATGGCTGTTCACCTGTCAATCTTTAAAAGTTGAAATAGCACAAAAAATACAAAAGTAGAATGTCAGTACTTGCCTTTAAAACAAAGCTTTTGATAGATAATCAGCATGCAAAAAATGCAAACTTTCAGTACTTCCATTAAAAAATATGGCTGTTCACCTGTCAATTTTTAAGTGTTCAAACAGCACAAAAAAAACAAAAACTAGAATTTCAGTATCTGCCTGCAAATACTGAAAATATACTGACCATAGGACTCTTCACCATCAAACGTCTTTAGAGCTATAAGGATGTGTTGGTCCTCAAGGTAATCTCTCTCGGTAATTATAGGATTTAACTGAAAAAGTAGAAATAAAATACAAGTTCTCTCAAAACACAATTTTACTGTCGGTGGATTTCTGAATGAGTTAGTTAGGTTCCCACAAACAGTGAGTCCTCTACAGGGTGCGACATAGTTTCCAAAACATTACTTGCCGAGTGGGGCAAGCTGCCCCTAAAGTTTACTTGCCCCGCCAGCACTTCCACTTGCCCAGTGTTTAAATTTCCTGCCCCCGACTTAACCGTTTACTTTCATGCCACAGAAATTCCATGAAGTTTCCTTGTGTCCTTCACCAGCTTGAGAAGCTTCCGGAAAAATATCGCAAGTATGCTTGATGTATTTTTGAAGTTTCTCCAGACTGGTGACAGTCCTTTCACCATGTTGGGTGTTGTTGTGCTTTACTGATAAGTAGTACAATGCTATATAATTGTTAAATACCAGTATTTCTTAACCTAACTGATTTGATTGAATCAACACACCAAATCGACAAATATTTTGTTGATTATCTAATCGAAATAAAATTAGATACGAATGACAGCAATACTACTTACGTTTCTGGGTAGTAACGAACCTTGCCAGGTGGGGGCGCACTGGTTGGAGATGCTTGGGCAGTAGGTACAGAAGTGAATGTTAGGCTTACTCAGTACGGGCTCTGGAAATAAAATAAAACAGTTTAACCCATTAATGCTCGCAGCGGCCAAAACAGGGGTGTCCAAGTTTTCAAATCTGGAGCACAGACAATTAGTCCTGGAGCATAGCGATTTTTTTTGTTGGGCGCTGTGTGAAAAATCAGTTTGAATATTGTCACCAGATGGCACTACCATATCGGCACTGTAGCAATGATTAAGTCATTTCAATCAATAGGTGGTACCAATAACAATGACATTTCAATCAATAAGTGGTATCAATAACAGATGAAGTTTAAGGGTTTTCCATTTAAAAATGGAAGTGAAACATTTAACAGAATCATTTGGTCTTGCTTCTGGAAATTTTAGTGAGTTAGACAGTGGTTAAAGGGTATTGTTTTGTTGCACGTTTAGAGGCCTCTGTCGTACGCTGGTGCAACAATGCGATAGTTGGACGTCCCTGCAAAAAGCAGCCTGCCGATTTTGGGGAAGTATTTCAGGCAAGAGCATAGTATCAAAGATCGAGATAACAATTTCAAGAGATACGCTTAGGCATGGGTGGATTTAAGATAATTCAAGTTTGACAATCACCAAATAGTTCCACAGACGCAGCAGTACCCGACACTACTAGCTCTAGCCAAACTTCTTCTAAGCCAACGGCAAATAACAGAATCAGGGGTCCAGCTAGACACTAGCCCCATAACCAATGGCTACAGAAAATTGTGTTGGGCTATGATAATAGTTGCCTTTGTAGCCCGGCTGGCTATAAGAAAAGTGAAATTTTAAGGTCATGCTCAGAGCAATATCAATGAAAAATCAGTTGAAGAACACCATTTGACACATCAGTTGTTCTTGGTCAAATTCCAATATGCTATTTAGAACATGGAAAAGATAGCTTAGCCTTCAAAAATAGTTTTAGGGAAGGACTGCCTTGGGACTGCAGATCTTAGAAAATCTAGGGCTATGACATCTACGGTTGGGCTATGGCGATTGAATAAACCTGAAGTCGGGTGGTCTCTTAGAGTTTTTAACCACAGCCTTACCCCTGAAGCATTTCAGAATTTTTGATGATCGTCACTTTTACAGTAATTTACTGCCATATTTATTATTTAGGCTGATTTGTAGCAGATACTTGAAGATCGCCAGATACTTGAAGATATTGATCATATAATATATATATTCTTACCTGGTAAACAGACTGAGTGGAATTCTAATTTAAACTGCTGCTTTAGACTGGTCTTCAACTGAAAAAGAAAAGGTAACTCAAATCAAACAGATCATCCACTTAAAAGTATCAATTTAAAATTAGATCGCTTTAATGAAAAGATTGCTTTTGCAGCAAAAATCAGAAAAGTGATATCTTTATAAGATATCTTTTCATTTGGAAAATACATTGCAGAGTTTCATTCACACCAAAAAATGTCTAAATCCTCTACACAGTGCCCTTAACAATAAGACAAAAAGAAAACAACAGACAATTGGATTAGTTCCTGAACTGCTGATTGGTAGGTTTGTGAAAAATATTTTTTTGGCAGAACTTTCTTTCAAAAGAGCTACCCTGAATCGGTACCATATATTCCCATTTTTATATGAGATATTTTTAGTAAGGCAGAGATGAAGAAAATTGGAATTTTCATTATATTATCAATTTTCTGCTTTCTGCCAAGTTGTGACTAGCCAGTTGCAAGTGGTGGAGGAAACCTTGCTTACATGGCGAAAACCATCGCCTTACTCTAGCGAGGATTTGAACCTTGGCAGTTGCGAGAGACAGCAAGCAAAGCTTTTTATATTTGAAAATAGCTTAGTACCATGGTATAAAATAGCAATATTGATTTAGTTATCACAAAAAGGTCAGGTTTTCGATTGAACGTTCAAAGAAGTGGGTTAATGAGAATGAACCAAAAAGATAGAAAATGCATTCACTGCACATATTTCAAACCACAGAAAAAAGCCTGAGTAGCGTTGCACTTTGCAACAATATGCCAAAAGAGGATAGTTTAGAAAAAATAGAATCAGAAGTTACAGTACAATATGTGTATGGGGAAAAATCTCATGCAAAACATG
>OZ012698.1:21700105-21839551 GCA_963942565.1 Maea johnstoni | reverse complement strand
GTTGTTGGTAACAATCTGATTAATATTTATCCTTCAAATTCTTTCTGAATAAAGCTTTTGGCTGAGAGATTTTGTCAAAATTGTCAGGCTGCTTTTGGCCACTACGAGCATTCTTGGGTAAATAATGTTATGATGGAGTGCAAATATGAGCTGTCTGTACTTAAAGAGTTAATAAAAACAAAAGATTTTCCAAACATACTGACCTAGGGTATTGGCGATCCCACATTTGACAGTATCGGTCTGGACGTGACTGATCTTGTTCTTGTATTCTTGTCTCACAAAAACCACCAGCCGTAAGCCCCACAGGCTGGACACGGACACCTGCAATACACAAATCATCCTTATCAGAGACTATCAATTAACCCTTATGCTGCTGCTGGCTAATTCAGCCAATACAAAATGAAGCAAAAAACCTAACCCCAATATTACACTGTATCACTTAAATTTGAACCCTCATGCTGCTGGTGGCTAATTCACCCAATACAAAATGAAGCAAAAAAACTGAAAAATAACTGAAACCCTGGCACATGGGTACTTATCTGAGAGTACTCAGCGAGAGCTTTCCAATGAATACCAACATGACAGGGTTTAGATTTTTTTCAAAAATCTTTGCATCCTTGTGCTTTGGACCAAAGTAGCCTCAGCATTGGAAGGGTTATAACCAGGGGACCCGCTGACAGTAGATCTTGCGACGCGACCTGGGGTATAGGTCATAGAAGGGGATCAACTGATATACCCAGCTTGCAGCCAATAGAAGCAGGAGGTATATGAGGGACCATTTCAATGTTTTATATTATCAGGTTATTGATGTATAGTAATTAAAATGACCAAAATGAAAATAACACATTTTCTTACATTTAAGATATTTTCAATTGATTTATTTGGGGTCTGTGTGCTTAATTGAAGGACTATTTCATTAGCGTGACAGCTTGAGCCAGGGCAAGGACAAGGTAACAGGGTATCAAGTGGTCAGTAAACAGGTAACTTCTCAATACAGGTTTAGGGAGTATTTCATTCACAGTCTCTCTGAACTATGCATGATCTTGTAAATTTCGAGCTGCATCTTTTCAAGCTCGAGCACTCAGGGTAGTCCATAACAATTCAGTTACTCGAGTTTCCAAGTACTGTATAACTGGTAATTTTCACAGGCATTTAATTTTCACTATTTTTGCGCTCCCCATGACATTGCAAAAATAACATCTCCCAAATAGATATCTATATAGTAATAGATATATAGTTGGAGTGCTTGATTGCACAAATTCAAATTAGCAAAAATATCCTCCAGTTGGGCTGTAAAGCAAAACTTTTACCACTCAAAATTGGATATATGTTTTAGTTCCGCAATTACCCACCAGGTGCATTTCCTTGTGCAGACACTCGAAGAGAACGGCTTTGATCTTGTTCGCCCAGTCCTTCTCGGGCAGGGAGCTCTCCTGCGTCCCGATGACGTAGAGATCGTGAGGAATCAGGGAGAACGTCTTATCTCTCGTCATTCCCACGCCCTGAGATCTCAGCCACGAGTGAAGTTTCCACGGCGGGCTGGCATCACCTGAAAAATATTCAAATAATTCCACCCATTCATGCCTGGAGATATCCTTGTTAGGTGTTGCCTGGGCTTATGCTACTTCTGAAAATAGCTTCCTGTTTCTGCCACAGGTAGGGCTGTACACTGGTACCCGGTACCAGCACCGTAACGAATACCGCTTAGCAAAATACCGGTGAATACCCGTGTTTCAGTTTTTAACGGTATGCTTATCGGTATTTTGCAAAACAACACAACCAAAGCAGGCACTTAGCTTAGTGCTTGACATACATAGATAGCATATCAATCTCTGTTGGGTATGTTGATAGTATCATGTGAGGAGTTGTACTTACAGTGCGGAACTTGTTTGCTTCGAAGGTGCGCTATATAGCGAGGCAAGTGCCGTGTCGCTATAGCATGCCTTCGAAGTAAACAAGTTTGGCAGGCACCTGTAAGTACAACTTTTCATGTGATGTTATCAGCATGCTTGGCAGATATTGATATGTTGTCTATGTATGTCGGGAACTAGGCTAAGTGCGTACTTAGCATAGTTCAAGACTTCTAGATACCGATAGCAGTACCGTTAAAATACTGTATCGTTTCGTTGGTACCGGTTATGGTACCGTGCCGCTTCATCCTTAGCGGTATGCAGCCCTAGCCACAGGTCGTGTGGTATAAAATAAAGTGGTATACCTGTGGTTAACCCTTATTAGTCCAAATTGTAATCTTCCCTACAAATGTATGCAAATTGTAATGGGTACTTTTGGCTAAAATTAAGTACTAGGTTGTTCATGTTTCACGATCCTACAAAATTTGGTCCACCATAGTCATGGTTCATATCAAAATGAACCTTTTGGCACATAATTCGGACAGTCAATTGTCTAACTTTCCAGCTATCTAGGGGGGCTTTGAGCTTGGCTCTTCTTCAAACCAGTAATGCTTAAGAGTTCCTCCAGAAATCATCTTCTGGAACTATGGCACTTATGACAATGGAGATTGATTTGATGAAATATTTGAAGAGGAGTTGTTAATGTTGTAATTAACATTTCTCCATAAAATATTTTTTTAGCTCTGCTCTTGCCTGCAAGATTTCATCAAAATTGCCCAGCTGGTATTGTCTAGGCTAGTATTACTACAAACACAGATATGCATGTGTGGCAAAGGAAGGAGGGTCTATTGAAGGTGAAAGAGTCTCATACACACAACTCTTTCCTTTTATGAATATCTTTGAGTCTCACCCATATTCCATGTTCCTATGAAGACAGAGAGACGATCCAATTCTTCAGCATCAGAGAAGAGATTCTTTAGCTGTTGAATATGCTGGCAAAATTTCTCCCTTGTTTTGACATCATCAAAAATATAGGTGTCCTTTTTTCGCCCAACAATGATGACATCTAGACGTCTGTTTTCAGTGGTACTTTTGATCAGCTGTATGACTGAAATGAAGCATGCAATGACCTTAATTCTTTTTTGTAACCACAGTAATATATATACACAAACATATACACATAAATACACACACACACATCTGTTCACATTATTCATTTTATTCATAATCCTCCTCACCACAATCTGTCATAAATTCAGATATAAGGCATCTTCAGATAGGTATCATCCAAATAATACAACCAATAAGAAATCTGACCCTTATTTCATGCTTACTAAGGTTGCCCATTAATGTTGATATATCATCATGATTTTAATTATCCTCATCCTTATAACTACCATTTTTAACATTATTTATTTTATTAAATGAAGTTGTTGGGGTTCAGACATTAAGATAGGTATTATCTGAATATGCTTACTTTGATCGTGAATGAATGTATTGCTCTGGTCCAGGACCTCAGACTTGGCCTGGCGAACTGCATAGAGTTTCCCTGATTGAAAATCAATTGTCAGCAATGTCCTGTGAAATAACTCCAGTTTTGATTGTTTGACCTTCACCTACAAAGAAAATATGAATATATATCGATATATACATATATATATATATATATATATATATATATATATATATATATATATATATATATATATATATATATATATATATATATATCTATATCTATATCTATATCTATATCTATATCTATATCTATATCTATATCTATATATATATATATATGACGTTACCAAGTACAGATATTGAATGGGAAAACTTAACTTGACTGCCACCTGGATGTCCCTGCATAAAGGTAATTTGCTATACATCAACAAAGTTGCTGAAGCTAAATTTAACAAAAGTAGGTCCCTGAGAGGCAGGCAGCATTGTTAGAAATATCATAAAATATCACGTTCTTAAGACAATATCGATGTAAGATACTATTTTTAAGGTACCAACCCCTATCCTTAACGTACCTCCACAGAAAGTGGACCAATACTGTATAAATGGTATTCTTCACAGGCATTTAATTTTCACGCTCCCCATGATAACGCCAAAATAACATACTTCAAATAAATATATATATAGTGATGAATATATAGTTTGATTGCTTCAATGTGCAAATTTAAAGTAGCACCAATACCTTCCAGCAGGACTGTAAAGCAAAATTTTTAGCACTCCAAATCAAAGCAATATACAGCACTCACCTCATAAGTGACAGACGGTATGACTACTTTGTTTGATCCCGACATTCTCAGATGCGGAACCGTTTTTATTGGTGAACTAGCTTCTTCAACATCGTCGTACTCTTTATCACCGTGGTCCAGCTCGGATAAAACCTTGAAAGCCTAAAAAGCAATGACAAGAGAGAAGGTGTGACAATAAGTATGAATCTATCCCTACAGAGAGGGAGCGTGACAATAAGTATGAATCTATCCCTACAGAGAGGGAGCGTGACAATAAGTATGAATCTATCCCTACAGAGAGGGAGCGTGACAATAAGTATGAATCTATCCCTACAGAGAGAGAGCGTGACAATAAGTATGAATCTATCCCTACAGAGAGAGAGCGTGACAATAAGTATGAATCTATCCCTACAGAGAGAGAGCGTGACAATAAGTATGAATCTATCCCTACAGAGAGAGAGCGTGACAATAAGTATGAATCTATCCCTACAGAGAGAGAGCGTGACAATAAGTATGAATCTATCCCTACAGAGAGAAAGTGTGACAATAAGTTTGAATTTATCCCTACAGAGAGAAAGTGTGACAATAAGTATGAATATATCCCTACAGAGAGAAAGTGTGACAATAAGTATGAATTTATCCCCACAGAGAGAAAGCGTGACAATAAGTATGAATTTATCCCCACAGAGAGAAAGCGTGACAATAAGTATGAAATTATCCCCACAGAGAGAAAGTGTGACAATAGGTATGAATTTATCCCCACAGAGAGAAAGTGTGACACTAAGTATGAATTTATCCCCACAGAGAGAGAGCGTGACAATAAGTATGAATTTATCCCCACAGAGAGAAAGCGTGACAATAAGTATGAAATTATCCCCACAGAGAGAAAGTGTGACACTAAGTATGAATTTATCCCCACAGAGAGAAAGCGTGACAATAAGTATGAAATTATCCCAACAGAGAGAAAGTGTGACAATAAGTATGAATTTATCCCCACAGAGAGAAAGTGTGACAATAAGTAGGAAATTATCGCTACAGAGAGAAAGCGTGACAATAAGTATGAAATTATCCCAACAGAGAGAAAGTGTGACAATAAGTATGAATTTATCCCCACAGAGAGAAAGTGTGACAATAAGTATGAATTTATCCCTACAGAGAGAAAGCGTGACAATAAGTATGAAATTATCCCCACAGAGAGAAAGTGTGACAATAAGTATGAATTTATCCCCACAGAGAGAAAGCGTGACAATAAGTATGAAATTTTCCCCACAGAGAGAAAGTGTGACAATAAGTATGAATTTATCCCCACAGAGAGAAAGCGTGACAATAAGTATGAAATTATCCCCACAGAGAGAAAGTGTGACAATAAGTATGAATTTATCCCTACAGAGAGAAAGCGTGAAAATAAGTATGAAATTATCCCTTCAGAGAGAAAGCGTGACAGTAAGTATGAAATTTTTCTTAGATCTTTGTGTTGTCCACAAAAATATCCCGTTGTTGGCTAACATAACTGCATATGGTTACACCAGAAACCATTAGATGCAATCTGCTTTAAACCCAATAATGCTTGCAGTAGCCAAAAGCACCCTGACAATAATGGTGAAATCGTTAAGCCAAAAGCATATTAAGGATATATCTGATGGAGAAATATTTGTTAGAACATTACCAGCAATTCTCATTCAAATATTTTTGAATATATATACAGAACCTCCAGGATATATTTTTGTAGAGACTTCTTTGGGAATGCATAGGTTAATAATTATCCTATTATTATTTTCCCCTGCACATCAAGGAAGTGTAACCATGACAACAGTGTAATAAATAAACCATGATGAGGAAATACCTTAGCGTGGATTTCCTATCAAAGCAGTCGTTACAGAGTAATTTATCATGATAGCTTTCTCATGACGCAAAACGAGTATTTTAGTGGCCAAATTGTCAAATAACCGTAACATTGAGTCAACCATTATGCTACTGGTGGCTAAATTTGCCAATATAAGATTGTGCAAAAAACCTGAAAAATGACTGAAACCATGGCACATGGGTACTCAAAAGTAAAAAGTAAAAGGATGGGTTGGGGGTAGAAGATTTGGCCATACAATTTCTTACAATCCACTTCATGGTACAATGGACCACTTAATTTGGAAGGCATATCATACTATTCCTGATGCAGATATGACACCAGGAAGCATTTACAATTTTCTACCCAGAACCTATCCCTTTTCCAGCATATTTGTGCCATATTTGTCTGGTCGACTGGTGCAGGAATTAAATATCTTATGAATTATTTACTGTATATTGTCTGAGAAATAACTGTTGCGGGGCCACCGTAGCTTACCTTTTCCTCAAAGTTCGCGACCATTGTTTTGCATGCAGGCAGTCTCTGCAGGAAGCCATCAAGATCGGGAGTAGTATTTGAGCATCTATTATCGTTGTCGAGGTCGGCTTGCCGCTGCTGATCATGTGCGGTGACGAACTCGCTCTTCTCCTCTGTGGCGTCGGAGGTCTGGAAGAGCTGGCCCAGCAACTGAAGGCGCTCCAGGAAAACACGCTGCTGCCTGAGACATAGAAATACAAATATATTCATCACTATGATAGTAATTATAATAGTAATAATGATAATAATAAAATTGATGACAATGATGATGCTGATAATAATGATAATAATAATATCAATGATAATGATAATAATAATGATAATGATAATAATAATAATGAGAACAATGAGAATGAGAATAATAAAAATAATGATGATAACAATAATAATAATAATAATAAAAATACTAGTAATAAAAATAAATAAATAGATAAAATAATAATAATAATAATAATAATAATAATAATAATAATAATAATAAATAGTAATAATAATAATAATAATAATAATAATAATAATAATAATAATAATAATAATAATAATAATAATAATAACAATAGTAATAGTAATAATAATAACAATAATAATTATTATAATAATAATAATAATAATAATAATAATAATGATAATAATAACCGGGCAAGTAGGTATCAATTTTTACTTACCTCACATAATTTTGGGTTATGACATATATTAGAATGGTATGTCTCGAATTATTTATCATGGATTGAATGGCTTGAAAACAGTACACTAAATGCGAGGGCCGCCAGGGCATAAATCACGACCGCACGCCCGATTGCCACCCAATGTTCTGGGTATGGATGCATGGAAGACCTCACAACAGAACGTACATTGCTTGCAAGCTACGTTGGTCATTTATGCGTTTGGCTTATTTTTTTGACATGCTAGCCATGGGTGTTCGTACAAGCAGGCACTGTCAGACATCCGGTCGACTGGTGCAAGAATTAAATGTCTGTACTGTACATGCATGAACAGAGTGAAAACACTACTCACTTTTCAAAATCTCGTGCCGCAGCCGCCAGCAGCTGATGCAAATGAGTTAGTCTAGCTCCGCCCCCTTCCGCGATACGACAGTCGCTCAGCACGTCATCTTCCACATAACTACGCAGAGAATCAACAAACTCCCCATCAAAGCTGAAACGAGAGAGAGAAGTCTTAAACCCTTCCAATGCAGACGCTACTTTAGATAACAACCAATACTTTAAACCTCTTTTTAAAAAAGGAGTTTTTTAAATCTGTATTTCCACAAGCTCACATCAATTCTGACTGGTGAGCGTATGCAGTGTTCAGAGTGGTAGCTCTATATTTATATAATAGCCACATGTATAATTAACATATCAGTCATAGTTAATTGCTTAACCCTTCTAATGCTAAAGCTACTTTCGTCCAAAGCACAAGGATACAAAGATTTTTGAAAACCATCTAAACCCTGTCATGTTGGTATTCATTGGAAAGCTCTCACTGAGTACTCTCAGATGAGTACCATGTGCTAGGGTTTCAGTTATGTTTTAAGTCTGTTGCATCATTTTGTATGTACATGTATTTCAAAAATTCTAAATTCTTTGTGTCCTTGTACTTTGGATGAAATTAGCCTCAGCATAGGAGGGATTAGGAGAAGTTCTAATCAAACATCTGCAGGGTATTGCCATACAGGGTGTTAGCAGGATTCATAAACTGGGTACCAACGATTGACGATTGATAATTTTTGAGCATTCTATTTTTCAAGGGAAACCACAATATACCTGGATTACAACTATAAGCAATTGAAATAAGGCAAAATATCTCTATACAGTGTCATGGGATTTATATATTGGGGTAAAAATGATCAATTTATCCCATAGGAAATGTTACCACAATTTAACTATATTGGAAATTTCATTATTATTATTATCATTACAGTGCTGAAAACAGTTTGCTAAGCCTGGTGGTCTAACGGTCCATCAAAATGAATAGTTTAGTGGTCCACCAGAAAAATTAGTGGTCCATATCACTTTGATAACCAAAATGGTAGCCAACAGGCATTTCAACCACTATCACTATTATTATTATTATTATTATTATTATTATTATTATTATTATTATTATTATTATTATTATTATTACTACTATTATTATTATTATTATCATTATTATTATTATTATTATTATTATTATTATTATTATTATTATTATTATTATTATCATTATTATTATTATTATTATAACTATCATTATCATTATCATTATTATCATTATATCATGCTTTTTATTATGATTATCATTATTATCCTCATTATCATCACTATTAATATCAAATACCACCTTTGTATCAATGTACCTTGAGAGATCTAGGCAAGAAAATCTCTGGCGAAAGAATTTTAACTCCGGAGGTTCGTAGTCCAAGTATGCCAGCTCATCTTCCGTAGGGGTGGCTGGGTCGTCATAGAAACGTGCAGCCTCCTCTTCGTCATCTGTAAGTGAAATTTTTATTTTTATTTTTTTGTATATTTCTTTATTGCAATTTTAAATATTTTTTTATTAAATTTATTGATATTTTAAAAATTAAAATTCTTTATTTCTTTTTTATTAAAATCTTTTATACTTTCTTTATTATAATTTTTTCTATTTTTTTATCTTCCTGCTGGCCGAGTATCATGGCCATGCTGTACAATTATCTAAAACAATGTATATATCATGATGTATTAAACACAGAATAATGGTAAATATAAGAAAAAATCATAACTAACATAACTGATTACACTAACCCATTCCTGCTTAAGAGTACCTCTAGAAAATGTCGTCTGGAACAATAGTACTTTTGAAAATAACTTCAGAATTAGAATGATTTTGCAAAATACTTGAGGGAGATTTGTTTATCATGTTCTGATTTACAATTCTCCTTCAAATGTTTTCTGAAAATTGCTTTTGCTATATAGAGATATTTCAAACATAGCCTTGCGGTGTTTGGCTTATGCTGGCATTAAAAGTTCTACTCTCTTAACCCTTCCAATACTGAGGCTACTTTCGTACAAAGCACAAGGATGCCATTAAAGAGCACCAGTATTACAGATTTTAAAGAAAGCAATTTTTTTCCCATTTGATATCTGCATATATAGAGTACAGTTCCAACCACTGAACAGCACTACTTACCAGACTCTTTCTCCGAGTCGTCTTGTCCGTGAGTGTTGACTGGATAAAGTAGAGCACACACGAGACCATTGTTAGAGCCTCTGTGTATATACTCATGCGTGAGCTGGGTCAGATCCACATATTTCCTCCCAATCATTCCAGCTTCACCCTGAAACAAACCACAAACCATAATCATATCTTCTCATAACACATCCATTTCCCTTAGCAAAATAGCCTACTTTTAACCATGGGTCTACCACGGGTCTACCACGGGTCTACCACTATACCAGTTTGCAGAAAGCGCTGATGTTTCAATTTTCACGGTCTGGCCACGGGTCAGTGGTAGACCCATAGCAGACCCGTGGTTGACCATTACCACCATTCTACCAGGGGTGACCACGTCTACCATGATGCGTGGTTAGAATATGGTATTTATGTGGCACTGCCTAGGTTATGTGGTTAGAATTTAGCAATTATGTGGTGGAGCCTCGGTTACAGAACAATCAATAGACATACTTGTACCACAGAACAACCTATTTTCTGCCACACGTGTGGCACAAAATGTTCCAATTTCTTTTTGTAATTCAATTCTATTAGGGCCTAACCTGATAGCTGTGTGGTCTAAAGCGTTGCCACTGACTGCTAGCTGTCTCTCACTACTGTCAGGGTTCGAATCCCACCTGGGACATGAGAGAAAGCTGCCAGTGACTTAGGGTTAGGCGGTGGTTTTCGCTGGGTACTCCAGTTTCCTCCACCAGTTACAACTGGCTAGTCACGACAAGTGGCGAAAAATGAAATTCCAAATTTAATTTCATTATTGCCACGCCCATTTTGACCTGTTATGCAACAAAGACCCCTCAGGCAGGATCTATTCTTATACTGTATAACTGGTATTTTTCACGGGCATTTAATTTTTTGCTATTTTTGCACTCCCCATGATAGCGCTAAAATAATATCCTTCAAATAAATATCTACATAGTAATAAATATATATTTTGAGTGCTTGAATGAGCAAATTTAAAGTAGCACAAACACCCTTCAGCAAGGCTGGACAGTGAAAATCTTAGTACTCCAAATTAAAGCTGTATACAGTATTCCCAAACTTATCTTGATCTTACCTGTATTGATAGTTTGCCATCTTCATCCGCTAGTATCCTGTACTGGTGCACAGTGCTCTGATACCTAGATAACAAACAGGCAAGAAAAGTTACCATCAAGAAATAAACATAAAGGAGGCTTAAGTAGGGTTGCATACCGGTACTCGGGTACCGATAGGAACCGATATTCTTTTCGAAAAGAACCGGTATTTCCCCTTTTCGTTGAGAACCGGTACTAAAAGGCACCGTTTCGTTTTTGAGTACCGCTTCGTTTCAACAGATTAAACAATTTGTTACTGCCAATCATATGCGGAGATGACGCATTGTGTGCTGATTCCTGCCGAAAGAGTTATAGACACGCTGTCTGGAATAGCATTCGGCGGGAAACATGATACGATGTAACATGCATGCACGTTCGCAGTGTGTTGTAGCGATCATTTGCTTCGGTTAACGTTGTCAATGTCCATCTCAATCGTTGGTTTTGTTCCCCAATTCTACTATTGATTGTTATCATAGAATTGAGGAATGGAACCACACTTGTTAGCGACATGAATGTCGTAAAAATGCCAATCAGGCCTTGGAGATCAGAGGTAGGTACCGTTTCACTGTTAACGATACCGATACCACTGGTACCGTTTCGCCAGTACCGGTACCGTACCATTTCGTGTTAACGGTATGCAACCCTAGGCTTAAGGTCAGCTTATCCCTTCCAATGCCACAGACACACATGTGTCTGTGTGTAGCAATACTAATCTAGAGAACCAGGCAACAACATATGCATTGGAGATGATCAAATTCATATCAAGAAGAGACTGGCTCACTAGTCTAAAACTGTATCTTAAATGTAAGATCTGAATAATCATTTTGTATTGACCAAATTAGCCCGTATCAGCATAAGGGTTAAACATGTATTTTGCTCAATTTCACGGTTGCTAGCTAATCAGATTGATTCACACATACATAAACTTCCTGATGCCCTAATTAACGAATCATCATGCAGGAAATATTTAGTATCACATGTATAACTTGATTAATAAATCACCAAATGCTACTATATATAGTTTGCGAGCTTTGTAAGTATAAAAACCCAAGCAATTTTCTCAATATCCCCAAAACGTTTTTTCATGAGGCCAAAAAAAATATTTTTGGTTCCTATTACGTCCTAAAAAATGCAGGTAGGGAAGGTAGCGATTTTTAAGATTAAAAAAAAAAAGATTTAAATTATTTTTATTCTTTAACACACTTATTGATTCCCTGGAGTTGGATGCTTCAATAAAAGTTTGCCTTGTTGTAATTGTCTTTATATGCATTAATTGTACTTCTGTTCATCCAGAAATTGATAATTTAATTGTTGGAGAATTGATATTTAGAACGGCGAGGCTATGTTTGGGTAGGAACAGTTCATTTTTCAGTAGGATTGGCAAAAAACTTTAGGGTAGGGGACAAAAACTAGGTAGGGTAAGGTAATATGAACCAAACATCTTTTTTTAGGCCTGAGATATATTCAGTATGGCAAGTACTACATTGAGGGAATATACAGGTTAAAAACAGCTGTGGGGATTAGGCCGCATGTTGAGTACCATGCGGGCCCAGCCAAAAACAACAGAGAGAATAAACATATCATTAATATCATCCAGTCGACATGCTTGGGCCATGCAACTTGATACTTCGTTCTCAATATATAGCTGGGCTAAAGGGAGGGCTTGAAATACAAACTTAAACTAAAACCTAAACTTCAATCTTCAGGCTGCAGCAGTAGAAATACCTGACACTTCGATTTCAGGCTATATGGGCAGTTCACTGTTCACTATAATTTTTATAGGTGAAATTTACGAAGTTGCCAGTGCTAAATTTAAACAAAATTAGGTATGTGGGAGGCAGGCAGTATCGATAAAAAGCTCGTTAAGGTATTGTATCATTAAGGAATTTTCTAATTTCAGAATTTCAATTTTTGTCACTTTTTCTGCCATATTGTGGCTAAGTCTTGTCTAGCCAGTTGTAAAATGTGGAGGAAACCAAAGAACCCAGTGAAAAACACTGCCTAACCCCAATATTAAACTGTATTGATCACTTACATTTTAACCCTTATGCTGCTGGTGGCTAATTTATCCAATACAAAATGAAGCAAAAAACACTGACAAATGACTGAAACCCTGGTATATGGGTACTCATTTCAGAGTACTCAGAGAGAGCTGTCTAATGAATACCAACATGAAAGGGTTTAAATGGTTTGCAAAAATCTTTCAGTTTGCATCCTTGTGCTTTGGACGAAAGTAGCCTTTAAGTAGCATTGGGAGGGTTAAATGTGCAAAGTCTACTTACAGCAAGCAGAGTGTGTACGCTCCGTGCACAGTTTCACTTTCACGTATAAGGAAGCTGCCATCTTGTTTTGTGGATTGCAGGAGCTCCTCAGCCTTAAGTCTAGAGATGCCTCGATGATGGTACGGGAGAGCGGCCATACTGGTCAGCTCAATCTCACTCAGCTACATTTCCAACTGAAACAAGAAAAAAGAAAACATCATAAACATAAAGTTTTTATAAGAAGCAATATTTTAGTGGTACAGAGAGCAGCCATATTTGTCAGCTCGATCTAACTCAGCTACACTTCCAACTGAAACAAGAAAAGAGAAAAAATCATATACATAAAGTTCTTATAAGTAGCAAGATGTTTAGTGGTACCGAAGAGCGGCCATATTGGTCAGCTCAATCTCACTCAACTACATTTCTGACTGATACAAGAAAAAAGAAAACATCATATATATATACATAAAGTTTTCATAAGAAGCAATATTTTAGTGGTACAAAGAGCGGCCATATTGGTCAACTAGATCTAACTCAGCTACACTTCCAACTGAAACAAGAAAAGAGAAAAAATCTATTCATATACATAAAGTAGCATTCACAAATTCATATATTTTTCACCAAAGGTTTCACTTTGAATACATAACAACATTATGATTGAAACTTTTGTTTAACCTCCTTGAAAAATTCATAATGTAAGAATGAATTTCTATCTAAAGTGTCTGACCAGACCAGTTCTAGCCTACAACGTCCCCTGTCTAGACAATGCCAATATTTACATTGATAAGCTGTTATTAGCAACATTACTATCACCAATGTGTCATTGTGAGGAATAACAGACAACAGTACATTTCCTATCATCATGGTCCTCCATATGGGACGAACTACAGTGACCTTTTGTACTTTAACCGTTATGCTACTGGTGGCTAATTTGCGCAATACAAAATGAAGCAAAAACCTCTGGGAAATGACTGAAACCATGGCACATGGGTATTCATCTGAGAGTAGGGCCATATCACAATAATTGCGACGGAGAACTTTAAAAAATAATTTCATTTTACCAATATGAATTGAAGACGTACTGAAAATAGACATCCTTAAGTGTACAAAAATGAAAAAAAACACAGAACTTAAAGCCCTCCACCTCACATAAAATTGACTTTTTACCTTAAAAATAATTTTTTTAGTGTTGCGGACGGAAATCTGATTAAAATCATTTTATTTTTGATAGGGTTGTCAGAAGTACACTTTTTTGGTGTCTTTTTGTAGGTGTGAGGCTGAAGTACATTTCCACTGAACATATTTGATCTGGTGATCATTGATCAATGAGGTATTGAACTGGTTTGATAGCCATTTTCCCGTCCGCAACAAAAAACTTTGAAAAGTTTCTATAAAAAATTCATTTTAAATGATAGTGTAACCATTTTTGGAATCCTCTTACTTCATTATAATGCATATCTATTAATGTAAAAAAATTGAAGAAAATAAATCACATAACTTGTAAAAATGGAGTTTGAAAATTTTCCGTCCGCAACAGTTAGTGCTGTTTCGGACGGAAAAGTGATTGGGACAGGAAGTATGACTGGAAGGCAAAAGTCAGGTGATCAATGACAGCTATGGATTTTCATCTAAATAAAAGATCCAAGGCACATCCATCTTCCCTCTATGGGCTGGGGAATTTTCCAAAGAAAGAGATCTCTGTTGTTTTAATGGTATAATATACAGAAAAGAGGATTACACTTAGGTAATGGGCCTTGGAGGTATGAGCAAAGTTTGAGTACCACTCTGTTTCTTACATACATACTCAGCATAATAGTTCCAACTGACTTAGGTGTGATGCTTCCTTTAGAACATTAAACAGAGAAAGTTATGAAAAGCATAATTTAGTTTATTTTCTCAGAGGTAGATGATTTCACTCACCACCTGGTCAGTTTTAACAGGAACAATAATTCTATATACTTCCTGGTTTTAATCACTTCCTGTACAAATCAAGGTTGATTCATCCAAATGATGTGGATTCTCTTTTACCTTCACTTCCCCCTCTGATTCTCCAGTCTGGGGAGAAGAATAGGGTAGGGGGAAATTGCATTTACCTCTGATTCTCCAGTTGTGGGAGGGAGGAAAGAGTTGGGGGGAAATTGCATTTACACTGATTGACTGAATAGGTGGCTTCAGGATTAAGGATGTAGGGGTGCAGACAGGATGAAGGTTCATGTCTAGACAGTGCTGAATGTGTACACCTGTACATTGGTTGGATCATTTATTATTAGACCTATGCTAGAACCTATGAGAACTCATTATGAAAATTAATAAATTAGCTAAATCAGCAAATTAGATGAGCAGGTAGAAAGCAAAATCATTTCTCATTGCATCATCAACATGGCATCAGGTACAGAGCATTCCAGAAAAAGTTAAGAAAAACAGAAAGGATGCTGAGAAAGTTGTTTTAAATGATACCAAAGTATCTGTATTCTGAATGATTTAGGAATATGTGTAGTTACTGAGTGTCCAGTTTGCTAAATACTTTAAAATACCTATGTGATATTTTCATTCATACATATTTGACAGTTGGCTATTTTTTGGGGCTCAGATCTAACATGTCTATTGGGTGAATGGAGAATTAATGTAGGTGTGCATTGATATTCAGTATTGGATATGAACTGGATTTGTAGTCCTAACCAAACACACATATCATGAAAATCAGTGGTTTATCTAAACTTGTAATTTAGCATTGCTAGTATGTTTTAAATTGCACTTAAGATTTCAGTGCTAAGATCTGGGTTTATAGCCCTATTGCAATTTGGAGAACCAGCATCACTCCACAACCTGGTCATAAGAATCCTCTCTTAACTTGATTAAATTGCTATACATAGTTATCTTTTCTAATAGAAAGAATATAGAATTCTTGTTTTAAGTGTTTTCAATGTTTAAGCCACAATAATTTAAGAACCTAGAATTGAGAGTATCAGTCTCTGAGCTAAATCCAATAGAAATTTAGTTTCAGGAATCATTTTATCTGTAGGTCAGCATTTAGACTACTAAACTATGAATAATGTTGTATAAAACATTCTTATGTCAGTCTTCCAAATGAGTATTTTCAATTTTTGAGTGATGTTATCAAATTTTGACCTCTTACAAATGTTTTACGTACTGAATACGTCCTCTCCTGTACTTGCGACGAAAATTTCCCGTCCGCAACAGTATGCATTTTCCGTCCGCAACACTGAATAAATTCTCCAAAATTTGAATGGGATGATCAAAATTTGAAATACATACAGAAATAGATACTTGAGGGTCTTGGCTACATTGCACATATGCAAAACTTTCATTTTCTTCAGTATTTGAAGAAGGATTTCTGTTTTTGTGAAGGTATCTAAAACCTCCGTCGCAGAGTTTCCCGTCCGCAACAGCAAGAAATTCATTAAAATCTACTATTTTGTCAAAAAAATTTAACAAACTTTTTTTATAATAGTGTTCTAGAATGATATATCTATAAGATAAAACAGCCAAATCAGGAAGTTTACATGAATTTAAGGAAAAATATTGAATTAAACTCTCTAAAATTCCCGTCCGCAACGATTTGAATAGCTTGATATGGCCCAGTACTCAACAAGAGCTATTTAATGAATACCAACATGATAGGTTTTCGATGGTTTTCAAAAATCTTTATGTCCATGTGATTTGGATAAAAGTAGCATCAACATTAGAAGGGTTAACCCATTAGTATGCCTGTAACAGCCAAAACCTGCTTGACTGTTTCAGCAGTATCTCTCTAACTGTACACAAACAAAATTTAGAAAATTAATTTGAAGGAGGCATGTTCATCGATCACTCTATTTACAACTCTTCTTCAAATATTTGTCAAATTCATGCTTATTTCCAAAGTTATTCTTTAAAATATGACAGGCCCAGATGACACTCATCAGGCAGATCTCCAGGCATGAATGGGTGGAGCTATTTTCTTACTCTTGCAGGGAAAGTGAGAACTAAACATTCATATGATATATTCCTGCCTTAACCCTAATGCTGGTGCTGGCTAATTTGGCCAATACAAAATGATGCAAAAAAACAACTGAAAAATTGCTGAATCCCTGGCACATGGGTACTCATTTGAAAGTACCCAGTGAGAGCTTATGAATACCAACATGACATGGTTTAGATGAAAAATTGTTGCATCCTTGTGCTTTGGACCAAACTAGCCTCAGCATTGGAAGGATTAAAAAGAGTTCCTCTTAAAAATAAACATATCACTTTCTGTAACTTATATGAGAATAACTAAAGAATGAAGCATCATTTTGTGATTTAATTTTTTGGGAAATTTACAGGTATTGTTCTGATCAACATTTCCCATTCTAAAGGTATATGGATCATAGAATTTGAGTTGGGCTTTCAGCCATTCATACCAAGAGATTCAACAGTTGGACACCCCTAAAGTAGATGTGTCGCTTAGAAGTTATATCATAATTTGAGTGAGTCAAGTATACTGATGAGTGCCTTGGGGCAGCCAGCTTGCTCTGAGTGGGCTGTTTAGTTCACAAGGCAGAGAGCTGTGAGACCCTCATAAAGTGAATAAAGACCCGGTATTAGGCTACGGCCAAGCCCCATTGCGCTTTTCAATCACTTCTTGTTAGCCCGGCCACTAATCCCATATCTTCCACTTGAGCTGAGATTAGCCAGCTCCCACGCTGCAGACAGCCAAACTAGACTTGTGAAAATTCCTAGCTGAAACAGCCACTTCCTAGAACCTAGCTAGGACCCTACATGGCCGGTGCTCACACAGAAATCATTCCAGCTGTCTTACCAATTACTGTAGCATTAATTAAATCCATGTTCAGGGGCCAAAGCTTGATGATACATACATATGAACAAGAATACCCAGCATTTCTTTTGTTTAGTTTTGTCGTTGTCAAAGTGCTTATTGAAATGAACAACTGTCTATAACTTGTGGTACCTTGCACAAAAACTGCTGCGTCGTAGGCCAAATTCAGGGCAAGATATTGACTTGCACTCAAACTCAACCAAGTTATTCATTGGTGAAATTTCAGTGGTAAATTTAGCCAAATCATATATCTCTGAGAAGCTGCCAGGCCAGTATGGTGATAAATATTGTTTGGATATTATATCGTTACAGAAATATCACTATCTTATCCTATTGCATAAAAAATGTGGCAATGCCTAGCCCTAATATGCAAACAAAGTAGCAATTTAAACACTTGCATTTAAACTCAATCAAGTTATTCATTGGTGAAATTTCAGTGCAAAATTTAGCAAAATCATAAATCTCTGAGAGGCTGTGGCAGTATGGTTATAAATATTGTTAAGATATCATATTGTTACAGAAATATAAATATCTTAACCTATTGCACAAACAAATGTGGCAATCCCTAGCCCTAATATGCAAAGTAGAGGTTTACACTTGCATTCAAACTCAACCAAGTTAGTCATTGGTAAATTTCAGTGGTAAATTTAGAAAAATCATATATCTCTGAGAAGCAGTGGCAGTATGGTTATAAATATTGTTAGGATATCATATTGTTACAGAAATATCAATATCTTATCCTATTGCGTGAACAAATGTGGCAATCCCTAGCCCTAATATGCAAACAAAGTACTTAGAGGTTTAAAACACATTCATGCCTGCAGCAGCCAAGGGATTTTTGGTTGGTCTCTCTGTCTCTGTCTCTCTGTCTCTCTCTCTCTCTCTCTCTCTCTCTCTCTCTCTCTCTCTCTCTCCTCTCTCTCTCTCTCTCTCTCTCTCTCTCTCTCTCTCTCTCTCTCTCTCTCTCTCTCTCTCTCTCTCTCTCTCTCTCTCTCTCTCTCTCTCTCTCTCTCTCAAAGAAAGCGATTTATAAGAAATATTAGAAGGAGACGTGTTTGCGAGAACTCCATCTACAAAACTCTTTAAAATATATTGCTAATTTATGCTTCATTCCAAAGTTGTTTTCAAAAGTATGTCATGTCCAGACAACAAAAGTAAAAGAGATCTCTTGGCATAAATGGGTTAACCCTTATTCCGCTGTTAGCTAATTTGGGAAATACAAAATGATACAAAAAAACTCAAAAATGACTGAAACCCTTGCATATGGGTACTCATCTGAGTATACTCAGCGAGAGCTATCCAATCAATACCAAGACGACAGGGTTTCAATGTTTTTCAAAAATCTTACTTTCCTTGTGCTTTGGACGAAAGTCTCAGCATTGGAAGGGTTAAATACATGTTAGCCTGGTATCCTGTTGAGATGTCCAATGAATACCAACATGACATGGTTTTCAAAAATCTTGCTTTCCTTGTGCTTTGGACGAAAGTGGCCTCAGCATTGGGAGGGTTAAATACACATACATGTGTGTAAGCCTCCTATCCTGTTGAGCTGCTGCTGATGTTGTTCGGACCCCCTGATCCCCCTGAGAAGATGCGGTGCCAGCTAGACCCTGCCATTAGTTACGAGAACCCAGTATAAACCACCGCCAAACCCCAAGTCACTGGCACCTTTCTCACATGCCCTGGATGGGATTCAAACATGGGCAGTGGTCCGTGTCAACGCTTTAGACCACACAGCTATTATGGCAGCCCTATGCCACCAAATTACAGACCATCAGAATTCCATCAAAAAACTCCATAAAATATTTTGCAAATTCATGCTAAATAACTGAAAGTTGTTTTCAAAAGTATGAAGGGGCCACACGACACAGGTAAAGGAGATCTCCAGGCACAAATGGGTTAAATATACACATAATAGCCTGGTATCCTGTTGAGCTGCTGCTGATGTTGTTCGGACCCCCTGATCCCCTGAGAAGACGCGGTGCCAGCTAGGCCCCGGCATTAGTTACGTGCCACGGCAGCACAGCCGCCATGACACGCTCCTTAGCCAAAATCAATAGCCGGCTCGACCCAAGGGTGCCGTCCAGCGCCGGCCCAGAGCCATTAATAAAGAATAACAGCAGATTTGTGTGACTAGAAATAAGTAAAGAGCTTTGTTTAGGGCTCAGCCTGCGTGGTTCTCATGCTGAGATAGAGAGGAATTTTGTGTTTTTTCGTCACTTCTTTTTTGCCTTATTGTAGTTAAAATTGTGACTTAATAAGCCAGTTGCAAGTGGTGGAGTAAACTACAGGACCCAGCAAAAACCACCGACATTAGTGCTCGGAATCGTTGAAAATATCATGGTCGAGTAATCGGCAGAAGCTGCCGACCGATACTCGACCATGGTCGACCATGTCGGGACAATTCAGGAGCGGCGCCGGTCCCCCGGAAGTAATAGAATAAGTACATGCGCAGTGCGCAGTTAGCCATGTTGTTTACAACGCTGAAGCGCTGCGTAGATGTAGGTGAGGAAACTACAGCAACAACAACATAAAGGTAAGTTTATTTTCATTTCATGGTAGATATTTCGCTAGATAGGAAGGTTGGCGGCGTGGTAAGTTACTTTCATTGTGTAATATTTTTGCTTTTGGACAGACTAGCGCTAATTCATTATACTCGTTTTCGGTCGACCATTCCTTGGCATGGTCGACCGTGGGTCGAGCATGGCGTGACGACCGAATGCTCGACCATACGAGTAATCGTCCGAGCACTAACCGACATACCCCAAGTCACTGTCACTTTCTCACATGCCCCGGCCAGGATTTGAACCCGGCTCGGCCCAAAGGTACAGTCCAGAGCCGGCTGAGAGTCATTAATCAAGAAAAACAGCAGATTTGTGTGAGTAGAAATAAATAAAGAGCTTTGTATAGGGATTAGCCTGGTACTCAGGCTGAGATAGATATAGGTATTCTGGTTGTTGTCACTTTTTCTGGCTACTTGCAAGTAGTGGAGAAAACCAGAGGACACTGTGAAAACCACCGCCAAACCTCAAGTCACTGGCAACTTTCTCACATGCCCCCACAGGGATTCGAACAATGAAGTTGAAAACTCTCAATGTTTTGACAACATTCGAGTTCGGGCAATTTTTAACCATCAGTTAGGCTTAGCTGACGATCCAGATGGACTCGAAGCCAGTAGATCTCCCACCTGACATATGATACGAGTTACAAAAAGGTATTGACTGATGTCGCATGCTGACAACCAATAGACTAGCTGTACATATTGTTAAATAGATGTTTTTCAAAAATCTTTGCGTCCATGTGCTTTGGAAGAATGTAGCCTTAAGCAATGGAGGGGCCAATGACAGGAATGCAGCGGGGATTAAACTGCAGGAGTGCGAGTCATGCTGAGCATATATCCAATTATACATCAATTGCACAGTGGGACTAATGGTTTGCGTTGCACAGTTATAACTACCAATCATATATTGTTTTATTGTATCTTTTATGCATTGGCATAGTCAATAAACATATTAAATACAAATAGCCTCTGGCTGGCAGGGTCTGAAGCAGGATTTAGAAACTGGGTGTCCAAAATTGGCAATTGTAATTATTTTGGGCATCCAATTATCCAGGTGGGACCACAATATACTTAGATTTCACCCATAAACATGAATAAACTTATTAAATAAGTCATAATATCCTTATACAATGTCAATTCAGTTAGGCCTAAAAAAAGAAATTGTTTGTTTCCTGTAACGGTTCGAAAAAAAATAGGGTAGGTAGGTCGGTAAAAGCATTTTTTTTGTATTATTTTTTTGGTCAAAAATGTGTGTTTTATGCACGTTTTACATTGATTGGGAGTTGGGAGGGCGTAAAAAACTTTAGGGTAGGGATTTTCTTTGAGTAAAAACTTGTTAGGGTAGGGTTACAGGAAACAAACAACTTTTTTTAGGCCTTTTATGCTTGAGTTTGACATTTCAAGAAATTCCTCACAATTTTTTTTGGGTGTCCTGAGGGGTGGTTTCTGAGGGTTAGGGAGTCCAAATGACACCTAAACGCCCTGCTGTCAAAGACTATGCTCCGGCGACTCCTCCCTCATATTTCTCTCTCTGAGTTAGATCAAGGTTCGCCATCAGCAGTCCCCTGCACCTGTTGGTATTGAAGAGGTTCTCAGCAGCAGCTTGCTGATCCTCATCAAACAGAACATCAAAGGGATCTTCCCATTAAGGCAAGGACCCGATGGAGCCACGCTTCCAATTCCCCACAGCAAAACCAAGACTCCTGGCCATAGACGTAGCCAGCAGGGCGTCTGGGCAAAATATGAACACTCGAACCATCAATTCTCTACAGCAAAACCAAAAGACTCTTTGCCATAGACGTAGCCAGCAGGGCGTCTGGGCAAAATTTGAACACTCGAACCATCAATTCCCAAGAGCAAAACCAAAGAACTTAGACAGGGTTCGAAATCATTTTTTTTCTAAGTAGCCAAATTGCATCTTCAAAAGCTACATCTAGTCTCTACAAAGAAATTTGAGGGAGCTGCAGGAGAATTCAAGAGAGCCCTAGGCTTCCCGCAGTAGCTAATTTCGGCACCCTGAGGAGTCCATGCAGTGTGCAACATGACCACTTGCCCTGTTGCAAGTGATTTAGGCAGAAAAACGGCAATAAGGCAAGCAGAACAAGACTCTAACTTAATGTTTTGGGCAAAGTCCTCACAATGTACTTACTCACCTTTGTTTAACACAGTGGCAGTGCAAGTGGAAGCTATATAGTGCCAGCAGGGCTAATGGGGGCAGCTTGCCCTGCTTGGCTAGTAATGTTTTGGAACCTAATTGCTGCACCCTGGAGTCATTGAGCTATGAACAGGGTTTAACCCATTCATGCTTAGGAGTAAACCCTGGAATTGTCTTTTAAAACTATATTTTCAGGCTCTTGGCCAATTACCCTATTAGACTCACATCAATTCAAACTTGGGCGAAGACTGTGCAAAATTTCCATTTCATAAATATCTATGTCAGGCTCTTAGCTAGGATTTTAAAAAGCCTGTCCAAAACAGCATTCACAACATTTCTGCCCTTCCAGATTTAGCTAGTCAGCTTCTCCAAATCCTTGTGACAGCTATTTAACAGCCTACTGTGTCAAAATAGGCAATTTTCACTTCAGTCTGGTCTTAGAAGTGTTCGTTTAAAAAAATGAAAAAACGTTGTGTCATAAACTTGTCCAAAAAAGGAAGAATTGAAAACTTTTCATAGAAATAAATATTTGCCTGTCTAAAAATGGCTTTATCAGGAAACTGCCTGTCCAAAAGAAAAGCTGGATGGGTCCTGGCTAATTAAGTCCCTGATTATTTATCTAGGTTTGTCTTATTTCTCATAAAAATTAGGAACATGTCTAAATTGCTAAATATGCAGGCAAACAAGTTGTAAGGAAAATGTTTGATGGAGAAATGTTCATCAGAACATTACCAACAACTCTCCTTCAAATATTTGGTAAAATCACTCCCAATTCTAAATTCATTGTCAGAAGTATTTTAATAGATACAGACAACAATTTCTGAAGTAACTCTTATTACACATTTAATTAGGCCTAAAATAAAGTTGTTTGTTATCTGTAACCCTACCCTAACAAGTTTTTATTCGAAAGAAATCCCTACCCTAAATTTTTTTCTGCCCTCCCAATTCCAATCAACGTAAAACATGCATAAAACACACATTTTTGACCAAAAGAATCATGAAAAAAACAAACAATTTTACCGACCTACCTACCCTATTTTTTTTCAGACCGTTACAGGAAACAAACAATATTTTTTTCTTGGCCTTAATAGGTTTTAAAGCACTTGAAGCAGCATACTGTTGAACCTGTTCATGCTCCCAGTTCTGTAAAAGTCTAGCCTGCGGATGCAACATAGATTACAAAACATTACTTGCTGAGCAGGGCAAGCTGCCCTAAAAGGTTATTTGCCCCGTCAGCACTTCCACTTGCCCCATCACTATGTTCAACAAAGGTGAGTTACATTGCAAGGACTCTGCCCAAAACATTACTTTCTGAGCGGGGCAAGTTAGGGTCTTGTGCTGCTTGCCCGATTAATATATTTTTGTCAAATTCACTTGCAATTTGCAACAGGGCAAGCAGTTATGTTGCACCCTGAAAGTCAACAAACTTGAAAGATATGGGAAAAATATAAGTAAAAGATACAAGCTATGCCTTACTCTAAATACCTCAATGAAAACGACAATGTATACTCACAGCAACGTACAGAAGCGGAGAATTGGTTTCAGCAACCCGACCATCTAGCTCCCTAACTCCCTGAGTAATTCCAATGCTCTAGCTGACATAACCCACAGAATGGGTGCTGCCAACTTCAATCTACTTAAATATTCCGCATACGAGAGAAACCCAGATCCCGGTGATTAGTTACCATGGAAACAAACCGAGATGTATCCACTCAGTCCCAAATTTGATCAAAACGATTGATTTTGTGAGGATTGTGTAATTTGCTTGCATTTACAGTTCCACTTGCACAAATTGCAGCTTTGCCAAGGACTCCTTTGATTTGTATATTCCGCTATTTACGGGCAGCCAACAGCCGAGTGCGGGATTAACTGCGTTAGGCTAGAGTGTTGTTGACAAGTCCTTCATTCATCTCAGGCACATAACACTCAGAAAGAGATCCCCTGAAAGCGACAGGCAGCTCACTTAGATTTGAGAACGCGCCAGTCAATTGAATCCTGTAGAGGTGGGGGTGTGAAATGGTCGGGCATTGAGGGCTAGTTCTCGATAATAATTCCCAAAGTGGTTGGCAAAAATAAATCATTGAAGAACATATAAGACCAGACACAAACACACTTGAAAGCTCAGCCCTAATGCGCAGGTGTACCTCAAGAATATGTTAACCCATTAATACTTCCAGTGGCCATCAAACCACATAGCTGACTATTTTAGTGATATCTCTCTAACAAAAGGAATTTCCTGAAAATATTTGAAGAAATTTGAGAAATATTGATCACAAACCCACAAACAACTCTCCTTCAAATATTTTGTGAATTTATGATTAATTTCGAAGCTATTTCAATTATGGATCTTAGGTCCAGACAACTCTTGTCAAAGAGGAGACAGCAAGCATTAATGGGTTAAAATGCATTTATTGGCCCTGATCAACATTCTTGGAGATCTTTAGTAGGGCTATCATTGTAAAGAAATATGTAGCGATTCGATAATCACTGATAGTATTACCGATATGCTACCTCGATATAATTCAGCGAATCATATTCAAAATGAATGAAAATCAGCAATGTGCCCATGAGGAATGGTCGCGGTTCGCGCATGGGGTGATTTTTTTACCTTTTGACCCCCTCCCCAAACAATTTTTGCGCATAGTGCATCTGTGTGGTGCCCGTCCAAGTCCCTGCATGATGCTCTCAATTGCGCCAGGTGAGTTATCAATGTGTTTATTTTTAGTATGTCATCACCACCCAATCTAATTTACATATGAATCGATGTCTTGAGACGTCCAAGATATCGATAACAGGCAAGGATTTCTGGCCGGTTCATCGATACAGGCAGTATCGATGACAGCCCTAAGCTTCAGCCTGCTATCTCTCACAGAGGCAGAGGAGCTGGGAGGGAATTTACTGGTCTATTAACAGTTAACACTATCAGATGATGGATGTGTGGCTTGGTAATCGTCCATATGTCCTAATATATGGCAAACATCCCCGTTTCCCCTTGATAGATGGGCCAGGAGGATAAACCTAATCACATGAAATATGCAGAAGACAGACTCCCAATCATAATACGCTCTTGATTGATCGCACCAAACATCCAAACAGACCAGTAGGGGTCATGTGACCTGGACATCTACATCTACAGGCATAAACCAGACTACAAACTACACAGAATTGGAGATTAATCCAAGTGGTTTATTCTGCCGAACAGCGGGGTCAGTTTGCTATGATGAAAGCCGGAAAAATTGTACCATACATTTACAGTTGTTTTCCTGTCATTAGAATATTAACCCTGCTCTTGCTAACACCGGATATATACGGTGCTACATATCTTGCCTGTGTGACCAACACCGGATATATCCGGTCTTTGGGTACCATTGCACTTAACAAAATAAAAACTACATAGGTCGATTAAGGGGTATTGAATTATACTATCTAGATATCAAGGTTTTACCTTTTACTATGTTTCTATTTCAGTTTGTGAAGCACATTATTGAAACAGAGATAGAAATATATGAAATCCTTCTGATTTTGTGGGTAGACCTACAATATCCCTGGTCCCAGGGGATAGGTTCTCCCATATGGGGGTCCAGCATGACAAGGGTTAACCTTCATTATTATACCTCACGTGAAGATTCTTGATTCTGATTGGTCAAGGGCCATGGATTAATCGTCATGATTTCCTCACTACTTAGTAACAGGCTGTTGTCCTGCACAGCTAGGGAATAGGCTATATTCACATAAGCGCTTGTACCACCAGAGTGGTACAAACAGCAGCTGGGGGCCCTATTACTGCTGTGCTAAGCAGAGCAGAATAGCTTGTTTTCCAATGTTCAAGTTCAATTTATGCTATTCAAAAAACTGTTATTTTGTGGGAAGTTGAAAAAGAAATCCTCTAAATGTACTTCAGCTAGCATAACTCTGTAAAGGAAGTAAAATAAATTTGAGTGTGGCGTTTTATCTTCTATTTAAAAGGTCTGATCTATTTCAGTTGACATCTACCTCTCAGGAGCTCTTTCAACATGACCCACCAGGGTTCGACATTCCCAGGGGCCCAGGGGCATATGCCCCTAGATTTTGCTGTGGGCCCCTAGATTTTTCAGACTAGGGGCCCGAAATAGTATATATAATAATGTAGAAATCCTGTTAAACTTATCAAAGGACCTCTTCGGGCCCCTAGCCTGAAATCCAAGTGTCAGACCATGCCCACTATCAATGTTATCTGACCTCTTCATTTCCTTCTGCAATTCAAAATTAACATTTAATGGTCCCTTAAGAACATTATGTCATGCTTTAATAGGAAGCATACATGTTCAAGGGTTTTACCATTTCCTGCCATCCACTTACCGCATAGTTAATCAAGAGTTTGCATTAGTTTACTTCATTTTCTGTGGACAGATCTATGGTTGACTTCCAAACACAGATAGTGCCTCAACTACAGCATTTTCCGAAAATGATTGGGTCAGTATATAACCAATGGTTTGTGGAAGCCGACCATGATCTCTTTGATAGGCGGCAGTTGAGGTAAATCCCATTAAAAAACATGTTCATTTCCTATTACATGCTAGAAGAAAATAGGGTAGGTAGGTAGGAAATTCATTTTATTTTATCATATGTTTGTCTCTCCTCCTTGCTGCATAAGATGTAAGTGTAAAGCAAAATAGCAACATCTAAAGTAGTGAGGTATCTAAATCTATATAAATCCACTAAAGTATGATTATATGTTGATATTTGATGTTTTCTTCTTTCTTTTTTCAATTTCTTTTGTATGCCATACATGGAATATGAAGCATTTACAGACCTTGCCTTTTAAATAAAATGACATATCAGGGTCTGACACTTAGTTTTCAGGCCAGGGGCCCAAAAAGGTCTTTTAATTAAAAACAAGTGTTCAAAACATACTATTTTCGGCCCGAAACCTGAACAATTTAGGGGCCCACAGCAAAATTTAGGGACATATGCCCCCTGGAAAAGTCGAACCCTGTATATTTTGGGCAATAAAAAGATTAGGGTAGGAGCAAAAAATTAGGGTTGGTAGGGTAATAGGAAACAAGCATTTTTTTTTAAGTCTTAGTGCTCACAGCGACCAAAAGCAGCCCAACAATTTTGATGAAATCTTGTTGGCAAATCCATAGTTAGGAAAATATTTGGAGAAATGTCAATCAGGACATAGTATCAACAACTTTTCTTCAAACATTTTATAAGATCATTCTCAATTCCAAAGTTATTGTCAAAAGTATCTTAGATCCAGACAACAATTTTTGTAGGAACTCTAAAGCATTAATGGGTTAAGAAAATTTTGAGAAAGTGGTAGCAGCCAAAGTAGAAACAGTTAATTATTATCATGGTTATTGAGATTATGACCAAATATTTGGTAGAGAAAAGCAGTATGATGTGTAGAATACTTGGGTGCTAGATAAATGCCTGCTCTCTCCAATACAACTAGCAGTGGGACAGCAGCCGTGACAGCACAATAGGGGGTTGTTTGTACCACTTAGCCAGTGACCACATGTGCACGCTGCCTTATGTGAAGCATCCCTATTAACATGTTAATCACGGCAACATGCAGCAGGTGATTAACATGTTAATCACCTCTACCGGGCAATGAGCTCGATGCGCATGCGTGCATATCAAACGTCAGCCATCGCCGACGTGAAATCAACAAGGCTGACCGCCTCAAATTTAAAATCGTGCCTAACAGGCACCATGCAACGGATTTTTATCAAATAAAGATAGAATTATACAAACAAATAAGGTATGGCACGAACGTGACTGGTTTTGGGGGGTGTTTCAAGTTATACATATGAGCGCCCAGTTTTCTTGGCGCAGATGCTATTTTATAAATGCTCGGATCTCTAAGTTAGAGTCTAAAAACTGTGATGAGGCCAATATACAGCATATACTAAACAACGGCCGGTACCACAGTTAGAGTTGCTCGAACTAATAAAGACAGTAAAAGTACAAACAAACAAATAAGGTTCAGTGTCTTGCCAATACATAAGCACATAGATTGATTAAGAGGTGGTATCAATAAATGCAGTTTAAACGTTTTCTGATACAAATTGTATTTGAAAAAGGAAGCGAAACATCGAGTAGACTCATTTGTTCATGTTTTCAGAAATTTTTCTGAGTCAAACTGAAAATTTTCTCCTGTTGTACGTTTTGGGGCTTCTCTTTCACTCTGATGCGTCAATGCAACAATCCCTGTTATTGTAATTTGTAAATTTTTAACAAAAGAGTATTTATCCAAAATCTCTGGTGTTTGTCAATTTTCCCCCTTTTGTGTTTTGTATGTTGTTCGGTATAATAAAACAAATATGACATCCCTGTGTGGTGTACAACAGGAATAACTCCCCCTCCAGAGGAGTGTCGTCCTCGGGCTACGCCCTCGGGTGACACTCCTCTCTCGGGGGAGTTATTCCTGTTGTACACCACACAGGGATGTCATATTTGTATAATATTGGCCTTTCGGAATAAAAAATCTCGGAAATTTTAATCCAAAATCACAAATTCTGTTAATTTGTATCTCTGACTAAATCCCTTTTCTACAGTACTTACTTAGTCTTAGCCAGAAATCATCCTTCAGGACACCCAATTTTTTTGTGAGTTAATTCTCAAAATGTTATTTTCAAACTTATAATTGAATTATTTTCAATCCAATATAAATCTCATGATATTGTTAGAGGATATAGTATGCCTTAAATTTCAATAAGCAAATACATGTTTAGGCCTAAAAAAGAAGTAGTTTGTTTCCTGTAACGCTCCGAAAAAAAATAGGGTAGGTAGGTTGGTAAAAAGAAAATTCATTATTTTTTGGTCAAAAATGTGTCTTTTATGCATTTTGGAGGGCGGAAAAAACTTTAGGTTAAGGATTCTTTTGAATAAAAACTTGTTAGGGTAGGGTTACAGCAAACAAACACCTTTTATTTTAGGCCTATATATATAATCTGAGTATATTGAGGTCTCCCTTGAAAAATAGGATGCCCATAGATTTTGCAATTGGCAATTTTGGGTACCCAGTTTCCAAAATCTTGGCTTTAAAGGCCCTGCCTGGTCTGTTTATAAAGCTGCAGCTTGGGTTACTCAACACTCCCAAAACAAAGCTAAGTTATGCCAATTTCAATATGGCCTCTTGAGTCTTGACCTCAGCAGCTGTGGAGCGTATCCCACAAGTAAGTTGCCATGACAACTGTGGCTTTTTGTGGGAAACTTTAAATAGTCCATAACTCTGAGTCTAACCTCAGTCAGTGATAGTTTTCTATGTTATCTATTTTACTATCCTACTCTTTCTAAGCAGGAACTCTTCAGTTCAGGGTACAACATAGTTCCAAAATATAACTTGCCAAGTGGGGTAAGCTGCCCCTAAAATGTACTTGCCCTGCCTGCCTACCAGCACTTCCACTTGCCCTAACATTCTGTAAATGTGTTTTAGAATAAACTTACCTTTAGTTTTCCCTGAAATGTTTTCTATAGTGTAATATATCTTTTTCTTCTCATACTTTTAGCTGCCTTACAACTTTCTTCTACTCTTTTTCTCAGTTTCAAGGACTATGCCCTAATTCTATACGAGCCACATTGGGCGAGTAAAGGTCTCGTTAGCTTGCCCAATTGTCGTTTTTTGCAAAATTCACTTGCAACTTGCAACGGGGCAAGCGGTTATGTTGCACACTGCCCTTGAGGATGAGAAAGATTGTCGAAATTAAAAATCCTCTAGGGTATCCATGGAAATCCAGTCTGAGCTCTCAGTTGCCAAAGAATTACGACTCTCAGACTTTATCAGCCCTCTTTTGGTCAGTATATTTCCACCCTGCATTGAAATATTATGTTTCACAAACACAGCTTTAAAAGTGTAAATTTCAAAGGGGGGCAAAATTTAAGGCAGATACCCCCTTTCAAAATAGTTCTAGTTTGATTGTTTCATCAAGAATAAAGAGATCAAAGATGATTTTTAGAAAATAATCTTGCTTCAAATAATTTACACTGTTAAATAATTAGCTATATATATATATATGACTGTAGTATACAGCTAAACAGTATATGGCATGGTCATATTGTCAGCCTACAAAGGATGCAACATTTTGGAAAATCCACATTAATTAGACAGGGTTTGTCTTTTCAAGGGCCTCAGGGACTTACAATGCCCCTACATTTTGCTGTGGACCCCTAGATCTTTAGACTAGGAACCCAAGATGCATAAATTGCATATTAAGTAGAAATCCTGTCTTTGACCACTTAAATATTTATTAGGCCAAGAAAAAAAAAATATTGTTTGTTTCCTGTAACAGTCCTGGAAAAATAGGGTAGGTAGGTCGGTAAAAAAAAATTAAACACTAAGTGTCAGACCTGTCACCATGTTGGATTTACATAAAGACAATTTGCTACAGAAAACAAAGGACCTGACATTCCATATAAATCCATGATTTAGGGATAAATTAGGATGTTAGATTAGTATAGATCTATACTCAAGACTTGTCCCAGGATTGTCCATGAAAATCCTAACATAAGACCAGGCCTGGAACCTTGGGTTTGGCCAAGAGTAAAGTCTGTGTTCTCCCTAGCTTATGGACCCCCTCTAAAAGGCATAAGATATTGAGTTCCCGTATTAACTCCATTAAAGTCCTGTCCAAATACTGTTCAACCTAGTCCCAACAGAGCCTCTGTAACAGAGGTCTGGTACATGTAGGATCCCAGTGTGGGTGTGCACAGTGTATATATCCCAATTTACCAAGTTTTAGAAGATTCTATAGTTCTGTACGTAAAGTCATTTCAAGAGAAGTTACGAGCTCTAGATGACAATTAATACACCAACGAGGACCCAAATTTGGCATTCTACAACAATTCTCATTCTGGTATGGCCCCAGGCCAGTAAAAATCCCCAAAAATGGCTTCGAGCCAGTAAAAAAAGACTTCAACTGGTCCTACGGGCCTGCAAACATTTGGTTGTATTCTTACTTACAAGTTTCCCCTCAAGAATATCCCAAATGTTTTTGAAATAATTGAAGATAAAATAAATAAAAATAAATGTTGTCTGTGAATTTTATGCAATGTTTTTTTCTTTTTATGTTATAGAAAAATCCCCACTGAGTAAAATTTTTGCAAGACCAATAGATTCTCTGTCTTACTGGTCCTATGGAGCAAGTACCATTTTGAGTTAGCGTTGAGGCCTGAACATACATATATATTCAGTTTATGACAAACGCAGAAAATATTTACATAATTATATAAAACAATATTATCATATGCCTGAGCATAGAAATTGTTTTGTGTGTCAGTACAAAAGCAGGGTGGATCGTGCTATGGGCATTCTGAGGAGCCAAATCATCATTCGGTCAAGTTGAGAAACAAAGGTATCAATTTAGGGATTCAGGTGATTTTGGTCATAAAATTTGGCATTACAATTGATGAAATGTTGTGGGACGACAAAGTATTCAATCAAAAAACTGTTGCTTGACAAAGATAGGCGTTTAAGCCGTGAATTCAATCTGGGTACATTTCTATGCAATCAGCTGGTGAAAACCGTGAAAATACTAAGAAGTTGCATGTAGCATGACAGAAGGATGAGCACAATTTTCATCTTTGATGTTTATTATAATTGCATTTAGACAGATCGCTTTTTTAGACAGGGCCCAACATTTATAAAGTCATCGGCCCTTATAGCATACAGCGATTCAGGCAGACAGCCTTTTTGGTGTCTGCAATTTTGGCTGACAACTTCAAAAATACATACATGTACAACAACAGCTAAGTTTGGATTGGAAATATGGACTTTTTCTATTAAATATTTTCTATTAAAGTACCTAAATACTTGGAAGAATATTGTTAAGTGTACATTGACATATGTGATCGCTGCACATAAGTCATAACACTTGAGTCTATAGGAACCCCTAAGGCTCTTGTGTTCCTGAATAAATGGGTCCACATAGTCATATAGTCAACACTTGGCCCGTCTTGGGTAAAATCACAGGGGCTTGTATCGTTGATCACAGTAGTCACAGCCGTACTAGTAATATAGACTATTTCATAGTACCAGCCTCAGACTCACGAGTGACCGCTCAACGATACAAGCCCCTGTGGGTAAAATACTTTCTACGTACCAAAAGTTGTTTTGTCCAAATATATCCATCCGTATACCGGTATGTATCCAAGATGAAGCGTTGATTAGAAGTGAGAAAACAGTTCAAGACCTGGAGAAACGCTCAGGAAGTTTACCAGTTTGTTGGCTGTGCCACTACAAGACACAAGTTTAGTGTTCTGTCATCTGCAACTTCAACTTCCTGCTACCCTCCCACTCTAGGATTCAGTGTTGGGCGAGTTTCTCCTCGGTTCGGGAATGGCCGAGAATGGACTCGCCGATTAGCACGTCGGTACTCACAATGAACTCACGACTCCGTCTCTTTTCCTTTGAGATAGGAGTCCTTCTCTGCTTTTATGGAAGTCAGTTTGGAATTTTAAGTTCTACTGCGGATGTCCAACTTAGGGTATTTCTGCAGGCCGAGGATAAAACCGCCCTATGTAAAAATCGCAATCGGAGAACTCTCCGGGAACGGAGGCCGTAAGCAAACAGTAAGCTAGCTCTTAATTATGACAGATCGTTTCGTATAAAACTTTGATTGAACTCTATCTTATACCTTATATTTTTATTTTGAAAAATAAAAAGGGTTCGAACCGTAGACAAACAAACTTTTGATTAAGATATTACGTCCAAATACCTCAGCAAGAAATAAGTTCAAAGGGAGCATCCCGTAGTTCGATGATAAGTTTAAATAGACAGGCGCTCAATAGATGTCGCCATAGAGCAATGAGTGGTTCATCGGACCAGTGGTTTCGGCGGGTTCGAATCGCGGCCGGGCTGAAAATGGGTTTATCCTTACGACACTTTTAGAAATCTCAGTTTAATTTTCCTGAAATTTTGCCAAAGGAAAGAACATAGCACAGTGATCTTCAAAACTACTTGAAATTATTGGGTCATCGACTTAGTTTTTTTTCACAGATTTTTGAAAAATTAATGCAATTCATGTCACAAATATCACTTTCTCCAAAATTGGTGTCTTTCTTTGCTAGATCAGAGAAATACATGTACATCCCCTTGAACCGCAACACCATAGGTACTGCATGCCAGCCTCTACGGCATATGCGCCTTGAGTTACGCGCTGTAGCCTGGGCCGAGTTTCGGCCGCGCTGGTTGTCGATAGTGACGTGCTCTGGTTCCCCCCAAAGTCGTTTTAGCGAGCAGTTTCTCGCCTGGTTCTCACCTTGACCTTGTCGAGTGACGTAGTCTGGTTCAAAATCGACAACCTACGATTGACAGCGGTTGACTGTGGTTCGCGCTATGAACCAGTCGGCCGTCCAGCGCTCAACGCGTAGTAAATAGTCTAACCTTGGGGACTACTTTCGGCAGCTCAAATCAAAACAAAGTGCCGCCATGTTGGATTACTCGATAGGTTCACAGACGCTTAAATAGTGAGCACACTATTTGACTTTTGAGTAAGTGTGACAACGCAAATCAATAAACTAATTGAATTTTATATTTTCGGAATGTTTGAGGAACATTTGTGTGCAAAAAGTATGTTTTTGGAGCTATGCAATTAGCTGTTTGAAGGTAGATATTCAATTAAAATTTCATCAACCAGCATTAGCCCACGTGCGCGTCCATTTAGAAGGCGTGTACAGTTTCAGTTTTGCGTTTTTAATAAAATTGAAGTTCTGATCTTTTCAACGATACTCATATATTAAAAATCGGTTGATATATTCAAAATTGTGCCAAAAGAGAAATATGGGTACCAATTATCTTCTATTTCATGCATTTTTCTTAAGCCAATTCATTAAACAGTTAACGATTAAGGTGAATGGTGGGGTTAATTTTTCTGACTTAGTAAGTTATTTTTTTCCTCTGCAATGCGGTTTTGCATATGTTGCCAGAAAGGCCTTCTGGTGAGGTATCAGGAAAGTAGGTTGAGGTAGCAGGTTGTAATATTTTGAGCTGAAAACATGGAAAAAAATAAACATGCATGGAATTTACAAATCCAGCTCCTAGTCCTACCTTAGATGACCAAAAACAAGTGGATTTGAAACCAGCCGGTCAACCTGAACATGCTAGATGGACACTGCATGCTTTGTTTAAATACCGTGCGGACAAGAAAATAATTTCACTTTACGCAGTAGTTCATCTTATGAAGGGTTAATCTGAATATAAGGTACTGATAAACTTAGGCAAACATTGGGGTGTCCTAGTATTTTAGTCCTGGAGCAAAGACTGATGCACAAATCCATCGGTAATTCAGTATAGGAAAAATGGGCAGAAGAACCCTGGTGTTTGAACACCGTGCATTCACATGATTTAGAAAAAGTTCCACCTATGGAGGTCTGCTATACATTTGACAATAAGAGAATACATGTAGGCTTCTTGAAAACTTAAAGCCTGCAGAGGTGTTTAAATTAAAGAGATATTGAAAAATACCAAACCCACTATACAGTATGATCTGATAATGTGATAAACAACTCGCTCACCCATCCCAAAAGCCTTTCAGATGAGCATAACATTTGGTCTCCTTGAGTTCATAGTATGCTCAAAAATCCTCATGTACATGTATGTGCAGGTGAGGATTGACAGTGTATGGAGCTACAGGAAGTTACAATTGCAATTGGAATCACCTGGGGTTTCATTGACCTAGATAATTCATGGAAATGATGAAACCCCTAAAGTCTTGAAGTCTACCAGTTCCAACTGGAAGTCCACACTCCACATACAATTATTCATATCTTATTATAACTATTTGTCACATACATATAGTCAGAAATAAGCGGGAATGTATGTTGAGAAAGTTCTATTGGGAAAACATTGCTTGTAAGAGACCATCTAGTCATTTTAGTATTAAATAACACAATATGACAAAGTGATCATCACAAAGTCAACATGATTAGAGCATAACTGCTGAAATGAGCCTAATGAGGTTTTATAAAAGATAAGAAGTGAATATAAAGGCTATTAAACAGAACTTCCAGGTAGCCTTTTAAGTTTCATGTAGGACCCTTCTGATAAATAACTCAAACATTTTGGGGATGTCCTGAGAGGTGATCTTTTAGGGTTAGGGAATCCAAATGACTCTGCTGTCCTAAACCCTGTAGGCAACTGGCATCTATACTTCCCCTCTGAGAGGAATTGAGAATAAGGATGAGCAGCTAATCTCAGTGCCTTCTTGTTCTCATCAACACTTTGCACTCATCAACAATTGTACACCTAATGGCAGCTATGCTCATGTTTATCAAATTGCAATTAAATCAACTTCCCTTGGCCTCTGACCTAGATTGAAGTACCTAGACCTTGGTAGTAAGACAAAATTACTCTTTAGGAGGTGCAGTGAATAAATTCTACTGACTTTCATATGATTCACAAAACTTTTCGCAGACTTAATACTGAAATCAATCCTTCAAATTCAAGCTATTTGAGAAAAGGAGTGACAAGAAGGAGTCATATGGAAAAGTTACTTGTTTACTGTACAGTTGATTTTTTTGGTCATAAATGGGAAAAGAAATAGAAAAGTAATAGAAAATTACTTATTACTTTTGGGGTCAGTCTATTACAGTTACTTATTACTTGAAGATTTTGACTCTCTATTACTTATTACAGGCTATTACTTTTAAAATCGGTCTATTACCTATTACTTTTCTATTACCTATTACTTATTACCCCATGTCTGTTTGGCTGTCTTATCTTTAAGTAACCTCATTCTTGTACCCCATTTGTTCCAGACTGTGCAATAGTAGATTTTAGAGAATGTATAACTGTGGTGGACTGAAAAGCTTTGACAGAGATTTTAGATAACTTAACAGAAACAGAATTCTCCTTCAAGTAAAAAAGAAAATTGAAGATCAGCATATGGTCAATGTAGCACAGATCCCGAAGTCTCCATTTATTCTTATATTTTAAAATTTGACCATCCACATTAAATTTTAGAGAAATTTATTCAGTGTCACAGATCAGGGCTCAACATTAAGAAAAAACTTCATAAGCCCAGCAGGGCTAGTTACCGAAACTTTTACTAGCCCTGAAATATTTTTGCTAGCCCTGATATTAATGACAACTCTTCTCAAAGTGACCTCTGTTGATATCATAGCCTTTGTTGATAACATGAAAAGAATACAGTGTATTGTTGGAAAACTGCCTCACCAACATCTATACATGGATGTCTCAAAATAAGCTGAAATTGAATGCATACAAGACAGAGGTGCTGGTCATGGGTACCCCACAGATGCGGGCGAAATTCTCAATTCCTAGTATTACCGTAAATGGTGTAATAGTACCAGTTCTGAATGAACCGGTCGGTAATCTGGGTGCTGTTTTTTATCCGAACATTATTTTTGTTTTTGAAGAACTCTGGATCATCCATAGTTCATTTATTTTGATCCGAACATGAATATGTCTGCACATGTATCAAAAAATATCAAGTCTGCAAATTACCACCTTAGGAACATTGGGAAAATAAGAAAATTTCTCAATACTGATACAACCAAGAGTGCCATTGTCTCACTGGTGACATCACGCCTTGACTATTGTAATGGACTTCTCTGTGGAATCACTGATGAGCTGCTATGCAGGCTCCAGAAAGTCCAAAACAATGCTGCTAGAGTGGTCAGTAGCTCCAAAAAGTATGATCACATTACACCAGTTTTGAAAGATCTTCACTGGCTGCCCATCAGGAAAAGGATTGAGTTCAAGATTCTGCTTTTGACTTTCAAATGCATGCAAGGATGTGCCCCTCTATACTTTAGGGAACTGTTAGTCAAACAAGCCAATACAAGGACTCTAAGATCAAACACCAAGAACAGCTGAAAACATTGCTATTTCGAAAGGAGTTTAATTGACTATATGGACCATGACAACTGTCCAATGACTCTAAAGCGCTTTTGAACATTATATATCAAATATCAATTATTATTATTATTGTGGGAAATTTAGTTAAATTATCATCCAGGTATGCAGAGCCAAAGGTGGGCTTCATAGGCGCTGCTATTCTAATTCTATCTAGTCCCTCAGGGCTACTCACAGGTAGAATTTACTAGCCCTGACATTCAATAACTAGCCTGGGGCTAGCCTTAACGTCGAGCCCTGCAGATGAAACTTACACAATGTTGTGGACAGGAAATTGTTACAATTGCAGAAGGGGAAGGATTCAGTACATGAATTTTGTTACATCACTCAAATATAGAATATAGTCATATGGAAGATTCATATGATACTGATTTACACAAAGCCAGTCATAGATCAGCAGTATAAATGATTTTAAAAAGATAATTTCCAGGGATTCTCCATTAGCCCAATAGACATGTATGATCTACTCCAGAAAAATAATCCAACAGCTAATAAGATCACAAATGCATGTTTAAAAAGAATCACATAGTTATTTTATAAGTATTAACAAATTGGGCATTATCTATAAGTTATATTGACCGCCGGACAAGGACTTCTCTTCAATTTCTGTTCCGGCTGACCAGTGGCTGTGGTGTAATTGATATGCGAATGCTTTTTCGACTTTGAGAAAGCATATGACATCAATTTGAAATATGTTTGAAAGATTTATTTGACATGGACATCTGGCCTTATTGAAGCTAACGAGAAAGGCGGTGGTGTAATTGATATGCAGATGCTTTTTCGACTTCGAGAAAGCATATGACATCAATTTGAAATATGTTTGAAAGATTTATTTTCCTAAGAAAGGTGACTTATTTTGAGGTCAGATTTACTGTATTATTTCAACAGCATCACCAGCTGTATAACAAATGGTGTTGATGATTCTCTATTTAAATATGACTAAGAATCTTACACCACACCAAACACATGCTGCCCATACTAAGGCAACTCATAATTCTATACAAATTGAGTTTTATAATGGGCTGATAATAATCAAAATGGGCTGATAATAATCATTTTAAATACAATAACCATTATTTGGGTGCAATCATTTGATTACGCACTTGTACTTAGTTCATGTTCATACGAAAACCACTAGTATATTAAATTATATTTCCATATATATATACAGTGGTATTGTAAAATATGAGTTTATTTCCTTTCTATTGATTTCTTTGGGGGAATCCATGTCACATGATGTGTGATTTTTATAATGGTCTGTACATGGTCGACATGTACTTGTTATAATCTTTAAGTTTGAGGGGAAGGAAGGAAGGTATTGGGTTTTACGTCGCTTTCAATAGCTTAGGTCATATCGCGACGAGATAGAAACCCGGAACCGGGAAGAAATTCCTTACTCTTAACGAATAGTTCCAAGGGGTCTTTCTGTTGCAGAAGGACCATAGGCAGGCCTCCACAACGCCGCACATTTATTGGCAGTCATGGAAAACCTTGACACATTACCATGTTTGTGCTCAAGTTCTGGGATGTCACCCTACAGACAAGCACTACATAGCTGTAAAGTGGCATTATAGTCACAGTTGATTTTTCTCTTATTTCACTCATTTAATTAGTAATTAACATAACTATTAGGGGCCTGCTCTGACGGCTGTGAGGTCTAAGGTGCCATTGACTGCACGCTGTCTCTTACATCTGCCTGGGTTCGAATCCCGGCCTTAATGCATGTGACTTGGGGTTAGGCGGTGATTTTCGCCGGGTACTCCGTTTTCTTCCAGTACTTACAACTGGCTAGTCACGAATAAGCCAAGATTGGCATAAATTTGACGAAAAACAAAATTCCAAATCAAATATAACTATTAGTAGGATCAACAGCATCACCAGCTGTATAACAAATGGTTTTGTCAATTCTCCTGTCATTTTTAAATGAATAAGGATCTTATATCGGTGCAAACACATGCAGCTCATAGAAAGGCAACCCACAGTCCATTTAAATATAGTTGTAAATTTAACATAATAATGGTTTAAATTAATGCTCACAATCAAAGACTCTTGAAGGTTACTGTTATGGGGTTTTCTGTCAATGCAGGCACTATGGGCAACTCTATAATTATGCCTATAATTGTATAACTTATATGCCCTTTGTGAGTATTATATTTTAAGAAACTGGCCTCCACATCTCCCCTTATAGCCAGTCCGTTCCACCCTCATTTTTAGGGTATTGGCGATTGTTCCACTTGAAGGAATGTCCAATTATTAGAGCAGGTTTTAGTTATTTTTGGTGAATTCCCTCATTCTCCCTATTTTGTTAATTGAAATCACTTTGAAATTTAATTCCCTGAAATGTAATTAGACGAAGAGTAAGGCTAATCTGTACTCAATATTTCATCGATTCATTCACTACTTTTAAATGTTGTGGTAACCCATTTCAAGTTAATTATGCCAAGGTGAGAAATCGTAAACATTAGCCTTTGAACAGAGATCGCCTGATAAGAGGTCTGATGAAATTAAGTTATTTTAACAGGTTGGGCACTTAAGTTCATATAAGGAATTTGCAATGACTTAATTAACAATTACCCTACTTGTCTAGGTTATTATGATTTATATCTAGAATATCCATATTTTCAAATGGAACAACCGTCATGTTTAATGAAATGTTAACAGTTAATTTGAAAAAGTGGTTGATTAGTTGAGCTAAGGAAGAGGTTATAATACTTTTGCTAACACCAATATTTGAAGAGGCTGCTGTTCCTAATTCTACAAATACACGAGTTTGGATTTGGAATGTTGTTCTAGGACAGTGGGTAGGGCTCTAGGCTTCACAGTCATATGTGCCCAACTCAAATTGGTAATACAAGGTTTCTTCGTCAGATTCATCACTTGTATTATCACTGTTGGGTACAATTTCCTCAACACTTGAGTTCCAGCACTGTGATTTAGCCTCACAAGTGCAACCTGGCCCGCAAACTTTACCACTCTTGCGGCAACCACATCTGTTGGTGGTGCAACCTGTTGAACAGGTACAACCCTTACCCCAGGCATCAACCCTTTCTTGCACACATGCTAGGTTTTCAGGGGAATCCCACTCACAGTTCAATGTGCCAGAGTCACTTTTCCAGCCCCACTCCTCGACATCTGGGAACACAATATGTGGTTTGTCTGACTGAGCCCAGACCTGTGAAACCCAACAGACACGTTTCCAGTGGTATGTGAGGGCATCATTGGAAGGGAGGTAGTACTCTTCAGATGGTACCCTATACGGCACAGCAGTGCGTATTTTATTGAGCCACCTACAGTGGTTAGTAATGGAAGTTTCTGAGTCATCATACATAGCCCGAAACAGATCACTAGGGCTATTGGTTGGTACCTGATCTAAGAATGCAGTACATGCATCTTTGAAGTATACACATCCAACCAGCCTGTACCATGCCAGTAGGCCAGTCAGGTAGTCTTCAGATGTGTGGTGAAGAGATCCTTCATATTGTTGCCCACAAATAAATTGAGCGTTCGACACAAATGTGTTGAAGAAGGTAACCTTCCCATGGTATTTAAAGAAAGAGGTAAAATCACATCCAGATGCGATGTACACGGTCTGCATAATTTGTGGTAATTGACCAATATTGCACCGTTGAAACATGGAATCGTGACATATGCTGGCTTCGAGTTCATTCAGATTGACATAGGTACATTCCCGAGAACTAATGTTAGTTTGGACTAGTATGTGCTTATGTCGGTATTTTGGAATAAATGGGAGAATGATATTCCATATGTCAGTGTCTGGGGAATAGACCACTACTTGCTCTGGATCACTTTGCATTGCATGCAAGCAGACTAGCTGATCCGCTTCCATTGCATTGCTCTTGAATGCAATTAATTCTTGAACACCATCTTTAGACACACTCCTTGCAGTATCACTCTCTTGAAAACCCCCAGCAACAGTGATTTTCTGAGGTCCTCGCAATACTGCTTGGCCTACTGCTAGGATGACATTGCTAAAAATGTCGACGAATCGCCTTTTATTGCTGCGATTAGAAATGAAACTTTGCCAGCTGTTTGGCAAGTGACTCTCTTGTGTCAGTTCAAGTGGACTTGGACCTGCATGGTTCCCTTCAAGATTGGAATCACGTCTTCCTCTTTCAATTGACTTAGGGTAAATGATGTTACTTGTTGTTTGCTTGTCAAATATAACCCTTACCTCTTCTAAACCGGGCCACAGGTTAAAGAACATATTTATTCCTGTGTAGAATAGAAACATACAATGCTCCCTGAATGTTTTGAGTGTTGTTATTGGAGACCTGTGTAACATGAACATAGCATCTATTACCAAACATTTTGGCTGTAAGTCTGGTGGGAGGTTACCTTGAATGAAACATTCCGGGTATCGCTTTTGGAAGAATGCGGTTGTCTTGCATTTTTGGGACGTATATGGTAACCCTTCATTTGTGCAAATTGCACTGGGTAAGGAGATCATTTGCTGAATGTCCGCTACAATAACTCCCTTCAGTTTGGACCACCCTATCATTTTCCTTAATGTATTGCTAACTTTGCGCTCATCAAGGAGCTTGCTTCTTTGCTGAGTTGAGGTTAACTTCTTGATTCCAAACAAGTTCAACTTAATCCGCTTCCTGCACTTGAGTGAGTTTCGTCCAATTATGTTACATTTAATGAAATCTGAAAGTGCTGCTTCACCCATTTCCCGGAAAGACATCATGTCTGTTTCTTGAAGTTTTGAGGCCTGAAGTCCACTGAATATGTGGTACAAATTTGTTTGAAGCCTGACAGTGTCATTCTTTAAACTGAAGGGTGGGTATGTGCATAAGCGCAGTTTCATGACTAGTGAATTAACATTTAACTCTGTGTCTAAGCAAATTTGTTTTGATTGGAAGCGTTTATCAGATGGTTTTGTACCTAACTGGCTTCTGAGATTACTTAGCATTTTTGCTCTGTAGGGAAGGTAGTATATTATTCTTGACATAGCCTGAGGTGTGAAGGTATTCAATGCACTTTTGACTTCTTTATTTATTCCCATTTCATGACCCTCATCTAAGCCGACACTATTCCAATTATTCCCTTGAAAGTTCATCACAAAGGCGCCATTTTGGAAGTGGTTGATTATTGACGTTGGAAATATCTTCAGGTCTGCCATGTGTCGTGGAATTAATTTGTAATAAAAGGTAGAAGGAATGACGTGGAAGACAGGGGCTAGTAATTGTAAGCAGTAATTTCTTAAGTTCCAATTTCCACTGCGGATTGCTAAGTAAAAACCTATATGTGCAAAGCAGTCCACATGAACAAAGTTATGCCAGAATTTCCATGTTTTATTAGCTTTGCACATTTCTTCTGTGAAATTCCAAAACTCATTTTCAAAGCCATTTAAATTGTCAGCCAGTTCATTAATACGTTTTGTAGTTTCTAACCAGCTGTTGTCTTCATTATTTAAGAAACATTGCTTAACTTTATCGAAAATGTCAGTAAGGGCCATTTCTCCTATGGCACTGTTAGGATCTGACTTGAGGTACTCAAAGAAGGTTTGAATTTCATGCCTATAAAAAGCCTCCCATACCTGAAGAATGAAAGTATGAGTTTTGTCGAAACTGGTTGCCTGAAGAACAGCGTTTGCTGTTGCGCCTTTGTGAAAGACAGAAACTAATTCTTTTAAGCCTGCATCTCCGTAAAGTTTCATAAGGGCACCCAAATAGTTCTTCATGATATGGAAGTCACCAGGGTATGGTAACATCCAAGCAAAGTATTCAGGATACCCCTCCTTTAAGGCAAGCAAGTGATCATAAGTCTTCCCATCCCCAACTACTACAAGGTACTTAATCTTGATGCCGACTTGCATAGCTTTATGTAATTTCTCTAATGACATTTTGATTGTTTCTTGTGAATCTGCATTCTGTTCTAGAATGGCCATGTAGTACACATTAGACTGCTCACATTCCTCCTTGCCTTGACTCATGAAGAAGTCTTTCAAAACGCTCAAAATGTCATTATCTGGGTTTCCGTGAATGACCTCGTGACTTAAACAGAATGTAAACAATTTTGACCTCATGATTTTGCTCTCTTTTTCCTCAGCACAACTAGTGGCAAACTGTTCCACCTGAAGGTTTTTGTACTGATCACATGGCTTGTAATGAGAAAGGTCTTCAAAAGTAATGTCTACCTGATGATATTTATCTGTCAATGCAGTGTCTATAGAATACCTTCTTGGTTTGGAAAAGGGAGTGTCTAAAGCTTTCGGTTGGATGTCTTGAATTTGTGAACTTTGGGAAATTTTATCAGACTCCACTAAAGTACAAGTTATTGGCAGAGGTTGTGTTAGTTGAATTGAAGTCCCATCAAACCCGCGATGGTCATCTGTGCATCTCACCCTCCTGTAACATTCACGGCTATTGATGTTATCTATGGAGGCACATGTTAAAGTGTCCTCATCCTGTAAAGGTCCCTTCTTCAAACTTTCCTCTGCAACATTCACCTGGAATCTTGCTAAAGTGCGCTCTGAAACGCAAACACCTAGTTCATTTAATAGACGTAGGCATTCATCAGAGGAATTTGAAAACTTATCAACCACATCAGCAACTAGCATATGCAATGGAAATTTGGATTCCCTATTGTATGAAAAGAGAACAACTGATAGAATATACAGTCTCCGCATCAGCCTTTTGATTTCATATTGGCTGGTATGCCCTAATGAACCTGTAAATGGAACCTGCCAGTCAAACCCTGAAGTCTTATGAATTTTATTATCTTCCCTATCACTCGATGTGAGCATAAACACAAAGTTCCATAAGTAAGGGTCTACATGCTCCTCAATGTATTTCCTGAAATCAATCTCATCAAGTCCATTAAAAAAATCGGCTCTTTCCAATTTGCCCAGCTTGTCACTGAATTCAGACATTCTGCTACGTAAAAATTGAATTACAAGACAAAGTGCTTCTTTGACAGTGCCTTCAATACTGTTCGACGCATCATTAAGGTTAATTCCCGCTCCCTCCCTTAGCTTGTTACTTGATTGCTTCTGCTCATACAAAGCAAGGTGAAGGGCTCTAACATCATCATTACCTACTTTTCGAAGCATGGTACCTGCAAACTTACTGTCAATGGTACTTACCAGTAAAACATCTGAAAATGTACAAGTAACTGCCATTAAGAAGCTTTTGTACCCTTTCAACTTTGTCTCAAATTCTGCATTACTTTCTTCATTGATATCAGAATGTGTTGCAGCAGTAGATGTGTAAAGGGAACGATAAAAGTCATACAGGTCAGATGCTAGCACTGCACGACCTTCTATTAACCTACCAGCAAGGTAACATACAGATTGTTTGAATGAGTACATTTCTATGGAGGAAATATCTTCATTACTTAATTGACAATCATTTCCTGTCAAAATCTGTGCAATTCTTTCATCAATAGATTCTCTATTAGGGTCATTTTGACCATCTCCCACTTCTAGATTTCTCGACATTTGTACATTACACGCACTACACAATACACTGTCACTACTTACATTGTGGTCTTCCTTTCCAAAAACTCGCGTTAGATAATTTGTTACTTTGTCAATATCAGAAGATTTTACCTTACGACTGTAACCTTTTACAGTTTCATCACAGATGCTACATTTCTTAACACTTCTATTGTAATCACTCCAATGGAGGAGGTTATAATGATTTCTGCAAGTAAAAACTTGGTCATCTTTAAGGTTAGATGCAAATCCAAAATAACCCATCACCTCATTTGCTGAGAATCTTGTGGTCTTGGAACCTTCATCCATGCAATTTGGTACAACACAAGCCATTTTCATTTTTTTGTCTACATTCTGGATGGCACCTTTTCTAAAACGTATCTCACAAGCTCTGCAAATGCATGTTGTTTCCTTCACATTAGGAAATTCCGCTTTCACATTTTTTATGAACTCTGGAATATGCATCCTTTGACTGATATGAACATACCTTGGAGCTATTTTAAAACATATTTCACATTTAGAGCATTGCTTACCTGGATGAAGATCACCTGCCTTCCCTGGTCCACCTCCCAGTGCAGCTGTGTACACATTTAAATTATCAGAACAGGAAATAGTCATATTATCAACTGCAGGTCTTCCATTAAGGACAATTCTAAGCAAATTGATTGGGATGTTAAGTTGATCTGAAAGGCTTCTCTTCAATTCCCTTACAAGCATTGTTTGACATGGTGAACTTATGCTAATATTCCCTGTGCCGTTAACATGAATTTTGAATTTGTTTTGAGGTGTAGGAGTTTCAGAAGTCAATGAGTGAGTTGAGTGATTCCCATTAATCTTATCACCATAAGTTGAGGTGTTCTTCAAATTTTGGGACGGGCAGATAGCATCTTCATCTAATGAAGAAAATCTGTTGTAAAGTGGTAGGGTTAGTTTTGACTTCTTGGGGAAACTGAAGGTTTTGCTCTTTGGTGGGAATACCCATTCCTGTTCAAAACTAGGAGTTGCATTAATAGGGGATTCATAACTATGTGGTGAGGTGAGACCATTACTGGCAGTGAAAGTGTCCTTTTCAGTGAAATCAGTAACAATATCAATGTTACCTTTCTTAGCTACGGCTTTATGTAGAAAAGGCCATTGATCCTCTGTCAAAGGGTACATGGAGTCTGGTTGTTCTGATGTTACATTGGTATTATCAAAAGTGTAGGTATGGGCTGAACTCTTTGTAAAAGAGGTTTTACTGTGTGATGACACTAGACCAAACGTATAAAGCACCTGCCATCGCTTATGCTTATACTCACTACCAGTCCATCTGCCTTTGACCTCAGAACTGAGGTCAGTTGCTGATTTTTCACTGGCTTGAGCAGTGTCAAAACCTCTAACCCTACCCTTGACCACCCCCTGACCACTTGGATAGCTAGACCCTTTAGTCCTTGACCCACTACCAGCCCATCTGCCTTTAGCCTCAGCACTGAGGTCAGTTGCAGATTTTTCACTGGCTGGAGCAGTGTCAGACCCTCTAACCCTACCCTTGACCACCCCCTGACCACTTGGATAGCTAGACCCTTTAGTCCTTGACCCACTACCAGCCCATCTGCCTTTAGCCTCAGCACTGAGGTCAGTTGCAGATTTTTCACTGGCTGGAGCAGTGTCAGACCCTCTAACCCTACCCTTGACCACCCCCTGACCACTTGGATAGCTAGACCCTTTAGTCCTTGACCCACTACCAGCCCATCTGCCTTTAGCCTCAGCACTGAGGTCAGTTGCAGATTTTTCATTGGCTGGAGCAGTGTCAGACCCTCTAACCCTACCCTTGACCACCACCTGACCACTTGGATAGCTAGACCCTTTAGTCCTTGACCCACTACCAGCCCATCTGCCTTTGGCCTCAGCACTGAGGTCAGTTGCAGATTTTTCATTGGCTGGAGCAGTGTCAGAACCTCTATCCCTACCCTTGACCACCCCCTGACCACTTGGATAGCTAGACCCTTTAGTCCTTGACCCACTACCAGCCCATCTGCCTTTAGCCTCAGCACTGAGGTCAGTTGCAGATTTTTCATTGGCTGGAGCAGTGTCAGAACCTCTATCCTTACCCTTGACCACCCCCTGACCACTTGGATAGCTAGACCCTTTAGTCCTCGACCCACTACCAGCCCATCTGCCTTTAGCCTCAGCACTGAGGTCAGTTGCAGATTTTTCATTGGCTGGAGCAGTGTCAGAACCTCTATCCCTACCCTTGACCACCCCCTGACCACTTGGATAGCTAGACCCTTTAGTCCTCGACCCACTACCAGCCCATCTGCCTTTAGCCTCAGCACTGAGGTCAGTTGCAGATTTTTCACTGGCTGTAGCAGTGTCAGAACCTCTAACCCTACCCTTGACCACCCCCTGACCACTTGGATAGCTAGACTCCTTAGGACTTGACCCACTACCAGCCCATCTGCCTTTGGCCTCAGCACTGAAGCCAGTTGCGGATTTTTCATGGTATGGAGAGGTATTCAAACCTCTATCACTACCCTTGACCACCCGCTGACCACCCTCATACCTAGACCTGGACCCATAATCAACCCATCTGCCTCTGCCCTTAGCACTGAGGTCAGTCCCAGATTTTCCATGGGCTGGAGCAGTGTCGGGATCACTAACACTACCCTTGACCACTGGCTGACCACGAGTCCAAAATACCTTTGGCCTAGCCCCTCTCCTAACCAAGCTGCCTCTGCCCTCAGTAATAAGGTCTGTTGCAGATGACTGGTGGACTGGAAAGGTGTCACTAGCATTGACCAGTTGCTGACCATCCAAAGAAGAGACACTTACCTTAGCCCTGAACCCATTCCTACCACACATGCCCTTGGGTTCAACACTGGAGTCAGATGCATAGTGGGCTGGGATGGTGTCCTTCAAACCCTTAGATAATTTAACCACTGGCTGACCTACCTGGGTTGGTGTTTCTACACTGGACATAGGCATACTTTCACCTACTTGACCTACCTTGGAGGGAGTTACCTTCATTTCAATCTCATGAATAGATACATTACCTACCTTGGCCTTGTACACATTTCTTCGTCTAATGCGTTCAACCCCATCACTGACATCAGATATGATTGTAGGGGGAGTGATAGTCTTACCTTGCTTCACCACACTTGCGTATGATCTTAAAATAAAGGTACCCCTTACCACAGACTTACTATCAGCGGTTGATGGTGAACTGGAAGGAACCTTACTATCCTCCATACTTACCACTGTGCTTACCTCTTCACATACCTGGTTTGCTGAAAATATCTCACTTTCAGTGAGAAAAGAGGGAGTGAGACCAGATCTCGCAACACTTGCATAGGTTTTACCAAACTGACTTACAGACACTTCATCCACAGGCAAATCGCATACTGCATTTTGCCTGGTAGGATGAGTGCCTGAAACATCCCAAAAACCACTACTTGATTCACTTGCAGTGCTACAGGGAGCAGAAACCACGCGATTAAGTTTACCAACAAATTTTGAAATTTTGTTAGCTACCAGCTGAGTGCCAAATCTGTTAAAATGCAGACCATCACGACCTAGAATTCTACGAACGTTTACTGTTACGGGGCTCAAATCTAAAAAATACATATTTGGATGGCCTGAACACATCTTAGAAAGCAAGATGTTGAGGGAAACAATTTTTCTATTGATTTCAAGAATGTGTGATAAACTTCGGTTTTCAGGTCTATCACTCTCAAACATGCTGGTAGCTCTAGGAATTATTGAACTAACCACTAACTTCAGGTTTGGATTAACACTAAGAATTTTGGAGACCAGGCTCTGGTAATTAAAAAATGTGTCATCTGAACTCTCACTGGATTTAACATTGTTGGCACCTACAAAAAGAACTACTATCTTTGCGCCTTCAAGAGCAGAGTGCTCTTCAATGAATGGAAAGAGATCCTGGCATTTTGCCCCAGAAAGAGAATAAACATCCAAACCCTCCATGTACTTAATCATTGAGGCCCCCACAACCCTTACAGCACTGCCTGAAGTATTCACAACAACCCTCATCTTTATTCCAGTTCGATTGATACAGTAAATGTTCACAAATCTGCTAAATTGTATGGAGCAGCTCTTTTTTTACCACAATTCTTCCACTTGAAAGTGTAGGAAGAGAAAGCATTTTTGTTGTCATTGACAACATTCAAGCATATGAAAATTGTAGGGGTGACAATAAGCATTTCATAACAGAAATGATAAACAAAATGATATATTGAATGCATGCATTCGAACGAAATATAACTCCCATGCAAACAATAATAAAATTATGAGTAAAGAATCCAATAACATGGGCAAAATATGCTTTCTTCCATTCGTAAACTATGCTTTCTTCCATTCATGAACACAAAAAAAGAACCAGAACCCCCTTCAAATTTTGAACAGTTCCATTTAAATGAGCTGTGTATTAATCTTTACAAGCAAAACCATCAAAAAATTTACCACAATAACAATCACATTTATTATAAGTTCAAATCTCAAACACATCATATGTGTATATCTCATTCTTGACCATATTCGAATTTCATTAAAAAAAATCAATAAGTGCCTCATTTATTTTATTCCCATTGCACTCATTTCTATTGCGCAAATTGACGAAAATACATAACTGAATGAAGAGAGTGCTGAAATTGGATTTCTGGGGGTGGGAGGTTGCAATTCCTCTCATCAATATAGCCACTGAAGATTTCGCATAACCCATGAATTTCTATAATTTCCATAAACAATTTCAGAAATGAAAACTTAAAAGTACCCAAGTATTCATAAGTTATATATCTATAAGCAAAATACTCCTTTCTTAAATAAGAAACCACTAATTCAAACCCTTCACCCCTCAGAACGGATCAGTCAATTATACGATCTACTTGGGAGAATCAGCTGTCAAGAAATATGGATATTTACGATATTTAAGGTGAGTATTTATCAATAGCAACATTTTTTAGACTTGACCATAACAATTTTAATTCATAAATAACGTTTATTATAAATAAAAAGCAAATTTCAATAGGCATGGAAAATGAAGAGGGAAATCCCTAGTCCGTTTCATTTTAAGCAATGACGTAGACAGTCACATGACTTATCAGCACTGATGAGGGTATTCCCAGGCTTGTACAGTCAGGGAAACCCAATAACATCAAAATTGTAATTGATTCCTTCAATGTTATGTGGAAAAAATTGATATCCATTGATATATTCAAAATTCTGCCACATGTGAAATTGCCGTTTATAATCAATTAGATGTCTATCAATTTTCAGTGCTGAAAAATTAAAAACACAAAATCGTATCAATCAATCAAAAAACATCTTTATTTTCTCATGTTTTCCTTTTAAAACATACATTCTAGACGACCACAACCCATTATGAAAAAAATTAACTTTGTATATGCCACGGAAAATACGTATTTTACCGCTTGAAAACATACTACGAATCCCCGTAACACGTGGGCAAAAAGTACGGGAAATTTTTTGGGGGACTACTTTTCCTGGCGGAAGGTCAGCTACGGGAATAATCACAGGCAAATCCGATTGTTGCCAGAGCGCTGGACGGCCGACTGAACGTTGGGAGATAGACATTTATTTTTTTATTCACTGAATAATTCAGTCCTCAATAGGCCTTAACATATATAAACAATTACGGTAATGATAATGAAGTGTACTTGGGTAACTATAGAAAACACGTAAAACTTGAATTACAAAGGGGACACATAGCGTCCAATCACAGGCGAGAACTAGGCATGCGACAACCGCAGTCGTTTTGGCGAGCTGTTTGTGGGTCATGTATGTACCCGTATGTAGGACATCGACAACCAGCGCGGCCGAAACTCGGCCCTTGGGTTGTATTGGTCACGTGATCTGTGCACTGCTGGTTGACTGGCTGGCTGGGAGCTGTTATGCTATCTAGGTCAGATAGTGAGAGGCAGCGAAATTTGATGATTCATGACCAGCGCCCACTCCCTGTCTACTTCTCTCAGGCTAGATGTATCCCTTCAGAGAAACTGACACAGTCTGAAATACTGTTCTGCCTAGTTGAAATTATTTTTCTGCTGTTATATAGGAATTATTGGGCAAAATAAAGGAATTCGAGAAACAAGTTTTTAATCCAAAAATGATATAAGTCAGAATTGCCTACTTTAATTTTCACCAATTTTTGTAAGTTTGTGAAATAGGACTTTTTGGGGGCAAATTTAAAGGAAAATGTTAGAAAAGAGTTAATCAATTGTTACCGTATATGCCCATGCTTATATAAGATATTGTTGAGCAAGGGACCCCCATTTCATACACATGAATTATCACACATTACTCCTGAAAAAGTGTCGAAACATCAAATTCAATGAATATGGAAATCACTGTAGCCAAAAACAAAAAACTCATAGGATACTATTTATAATAGGCAGGTATAATCAGAATTGGTACATATTCAATATAAATCAATTTCTTTTCAATTTTTCCATTGATGTCAGGTAAATTGTAATCAATTATTTCAGTTTGTCCAATACCCAATAGGTGTCACCAGTATAGAGTATTGTAAGACCTTAAAGGCATAGAAGGGTATTCGACATAGTGACATCTACTGAAAGTCCATTTTAAAAATACCCCGGAGTTAGAAATCCATTTAACTTTGCATAAGCTATCAATGTTAGATCTCCTTTCAAAATACAATATAAAAAGGGGTTTCACCAGTCATCTCGTCCATATAGGTGGCGCCAAAGTGGCACTAAAACTGAGTTAGAATTTCATCAAACCTTGCAAAGGTGTTTATTGTCAGATCCCCTTTGAATGTCTAAAATAAAAAGAGGGGGGGGGGGTGGAGTTACCAGTCAACTTATCGAATAACCTACAATGCCTTTAACAATCAATCATTATAGGTAAAAGTTGAGGACGAATCTAGGCAGAGCTAAATAGCATTGGAGGAATACTTAAATGTACATTTTTCATTATTTGCGTGAGTGGGAACCAGATTTTGTGTCCTTTTATATTTAGTTTGACTGCAATGTGCACATTCAATAAAATGCATGCTCAATAGTCTCAGGATTATAGTTTCATTAACATTTAGGGACTCCAAACTATCTTATCCAAGTATTAAACTGAGTGAAATTAAAGATATCATCAACACATACAATAAATAGAACACAAGACAATATTGGATTTTTCAAAAGTAAATATATTTTTCTTCAGTGGATGCCTTGAACAATCAGGATAACATACTGGCTGATTCATAAACTAAGTATTCATACCATGGTGATCAGTCAAGTGTAATACTAAAATGAAAAGAAAAACGAATACCCTCCTCCTCGATATTGACATTTACGTGACTGCAAAACTTATTTCATCCAATGGTATGTAAACAAAAATATGTCTTACTCTTGTTGTGTCACATCCATGCTACGCCAGAGCAAACAAAGCAAATCAGTCCACATCTTTTTTTATTGGCTATTACGCAATGAGATGATCCACAGAGACAAGGTAATATGATATCCAATAAGTTCAATAACCTCTCAGTCAATACAAATAATTGTACTGATAATAAATAATTATACATTTGTCACACTGCCAACTCTAATTTCAGACTATTGTCATTGGTATGTAAAGAATTGTTAGATTGTAATAGTGGTCAATCTGAAAGATAAATGTCAACTATATGAAAACGAAAAATTGAAAACAGACTATGGTACAGAGCGATTTACTGCAAATTCCACAATAAGTAAGTCAATAATATAGTACAGGCATTGCATAACTGCAAAACACAAGAGTCGTATACATAATGTATCAACTTGTGTTTTGAAAGGTCTAAGCCAGATCCAAACTGTCATATCAGTACATTATACAAAAGGCCTTGATATAGACAGGAAAACATGCCAACTTACAGCAAGTCTGTCTCATGGCAACTGTCTCATGGGCTTTAAACAGAATTTTAACTCAGGACCTTCAGCCAAGGTGGGACACATCAAGTCATCCAGTGCAATGCTTCTCACAGCTCAGCTGTGGAAGCATTCCTGCTAGAGACAGCAATTGCGATACACAAAAGAAATTAAAGGGGTGGAGAAAATACTGTGTGCAAGGGGTAAAAACTTCTAATTGAAACTGACTGGCAACTTTCTCACATGCATCAAGTTGAACCAAGGATCTTGTGCAGAGGTGAGAGGCAGCAAGCAGTTCAGCACAGTGCTCTAGACATCTCTGTCATATATGTATCCATTTTGAACTGTAATTATTCAGTCATGGTTGGGGATGCACCATATTAGTACTTGATGAAATTATGTCAGGCATTTCGTGTCATGCCATTATTTCATGTCAAGGAAATATTGATTAACATTCCATTTGTGGAATATATAACCTTAATTCTAAGAAAATCTTCTACCATATAAACGGTATGAAAATACAATTAGCACTGGATACCTAATGCCCTACTATCTGAAGTAGGGTTTAAAAAAATCAAGGACCAATTAAGGGAGGGCTGCACACACCTAGGTGTTTGCCCTGCGAGGAGAACTGACTCCACGTCTGAAATACTGACTACGACCATTTGTTTGACCATCTAAATTGCTCAATGTGAAAACTTGTTCCAATGACCATTTAGATGCATGTTTGTTAATTAAGAACCGTAGACCTGAAGTCCAAATACTCGCTTAGACCATTTGTTTGACCATCCAAAATTCCTCATTGAGAAAACATGTTTCAATGACCATTAGATGCATGTTTGTTAACTTTGAATCACCCGTGAGGTTTAGATAAGGATTCCAATAAATGGACTTGGAATTCAGCTTGTTAGGTAAATATGTTACCATTAGGCTGAACTTCAGTGCCACATACTAATGACCATTCCTTAGATATCAAAGGTTGAATGGTTCAGGAGATGTCATTAGAATTACTAGTGACATGTCAATGTGACACCATAATGGACGGACAAGTGGCATCATAAGTTGCTAACCTAATTAAAAAGTCATCTGAACCAAAGTGAAATAAAACAAATCACTAACCAAATAGTTAGGGTAAATTAATTAAATGCCACTACGTTGTTGTTGAAGTTAAATATACTTACCTGACTACTTACCTTGTCACTGAAGTATGAAATAACAGGGTGGCTGAAGTGCATAAGCTCCACCCAACATACAGCCATTATTATTTTACTAACTTCTACATTGAACGTAGAAGTTAGATACTAGGATTTCATTGCCTGGTTTTTTGGATGTACTAAAAGATAACTCTGATACTGTTTAATCTTTAACACTTTATCCAAAAAAATAAATCTGAACTGCATCCCTGTACCTGCACATGCAACAAAGGTGTGGCACAGACAGGTACAGGTAACTATAGAAAATGGCTGGAATGGGTTTGGTTTCTTACATGCATCAAGCGGGACTAGTACACCGGACCTTGTGCTGAAGAAATACATTGCTAGTAGTCAGCAGTCATTGCTTTAAATGACTGACCCACGAGGGAAACCCATTACCTACAACACACCTATTATGGAATGGTTTAAAGGTTTAAAGGCACATCAGCGAACAAAGGGCATTTAGTATCATAAATATCACCAAAAAGGGGTCCTTGTCATTTTTGCAGAACAATAACAAAGCATTGTAGTGTAGCAAAAGGAGGTAAAGGTGGTCATGTAAGACTCTCAGTGGTGTTCTTTTTTCTTCTATATTAAAAGCCAAATGGATATAAAAGAAACGGAAGAGAACCGAATATACAACCCCTGCTTTTTGTAGATACGCAATTGGTAGACATTGCATTAGGCAACTAGAGAGGCCATGCAGTAGGCAATGAAGGAGATTAAGTACCTTGGAAAAAACACCTTATGCCTTAATCTAATTTTCCCACATGTATCAAGCAGAATTGGGTCCTTGAACCTTGTTCAGTGGTGAGACATGACAGGCAAATGGCAGACAGTGCATTAGACTCCTTGCAAAGTCTTAGTCCATACAGTTCCACCCAGTAGTCAAACGGTGGTTCCCATTATAAATGGGAAAAGCCACAAAAGCTTCAAGCAAGAGTTGAACTTCTGATCTTGTGCATTGATGAGATATGGCAAGTAAGCAAATAGTGTATTTAACCACTCAGCCATGGAAACATATAAATCTGGAGGGGAGGGTAGGGTGAGAATTAGAAGTTGATACTTCCTTTCAACCAACCCTACTGGTTCCTAGCTCATGGCTAGGAAACATCAGCTAATAGTATAGTGAGAAGCATATTTTCTCACCTTTCACATCTACTATAGCCCTAAAACAAATGTGGTATTTAAAAAAAACATATCAGTTACATGATGATGATGACATTAGGTGTATACTAAGTTGTAGTAGTAGTAGTAGTAGTAGTAGTAGTAGTAGTAGTAGTAGTAGTAGTAGTAGTAGTAGTAGTAGTAGTAGTAGTAGTAATGAGAAAGAAAAAGAGGAGCAGTAGGAGAGAGAGGAATAGAGGAAGAGAAGTAGAAGAAATAGATAGAAGTGGAACACTTGGAGGCGGAGAAAAAAGAGGAGCAGCAGGAGGAGAAAAGAGGAGCTGTAGGAGGAAGGTAAAGAAGAGGAACATGAGAGAAAAGGAGCGGGAGGTGGAAAAAGAAGAAAAGAGGAGCTGTAGGAGGAGAGAGAAGAGCAGCGGGAGGAAGAAAAAGAAAGAAGAAAAGCAGTAAGAGGAAAGAGAAGTGGAGCAGTTGGGGGAAGGGAAAGAAAGATGAGAAGTAGGAAGAGGAGAGAAAGCAGTAGGAGAAAGAGAAGAAGAGCAATATGAGAGAGAAGGAAGAGCAATTGGAGGAGGAGAAAGAGGAGAAGGAGTTGCAGATGAAGAAAGAAGAGGGGCATTAGGAGAAAGAAAGAACAGGAGCAGTGTGAGAAGGAAGGAGAGCAGTAGAGGAAAGAACGGGTGCAGTTTGGAGAAAGAGAAGGAAGAGAAGCAATTATAGGAGAGAGGAGAGCAGTAGGAAGGGAAAGAGAGGAAAAGTAGGAAGAAGAGTAATAAGAGAAGAGCAATAGGAGGAGAGAAGTAACTAAGGAGCAGGTGGAGAAATAAGAAGTAGAGCAGCGAATGAAAGCAGAGTAGTAAAGAGAAGAGCAGTAGGAGGAATAAAGAAAGAAGAGCAGTAAAGGGAAGAAGTGGAGTAGGAGGAAGAGAAAGAGAAAAGAGGAGTAGCAGGAAGAAGAGAAAGCCAAGTAGTAGTAGTAGTAGTAGTAGGATAAGGCATTCGTAGAAGTAGTAGTGTCACAACTCTATGCCGTTCATTTGCATCAGATATGAGGTGTATCATCCGCAAAGATGGCACACAAGTTGACAGTGTGTAGTACAGTAGTAGAAGTAGGAGAAAGAGGATTGGTAGTAGGAGGCTTTTATAGAAGTCGTAGCATCATAACTCTATGCCATTCATTTGCATCAGATATGAGGAGTATCATCCACAAAGATGGCACAAAAGTTAACAGAGTAGTAAAAGTAGGAGGAGAAAGAGGAAACTATTATGAGAAAGCATTGTAGTAGTGTCATAACTATAGGCCATCCATCAACAAGGATGTCCCACAAGCTGACACAGTTTGGTGAAGTAGAGTAAGGTAGATGGAGTAGAACTAGGAGTGGTAGTAGAAGAAATATTAGGGGCATAACTCTAGGCCATTCATTTACATCAGATATGAGGCGTATCATCAGCAAAGAAAGCACACACGTTGACAGTTTAGTGTTGAGTTAAAAGTAGCAGGATAGAATAAAGAGAAGCAGTAGGAGGTAAAGAAAGAAAAGGAGCAGTAGGTGGAAGACGATCAGTTAGAGAAAAAGGAAGAAAGAAGAGGAGCAGTAAAAGGAAGAGGAGGAAAAGGATAAGTAGGAGGAAGAAACATGTGGAACAGTCGGAGAAAGAAAACGAATTGTGTTAGAAGGTGAAGGAGAAAGAAGTGTAGCAATAGGAGGCAGAGAAAGAAGAGCAGTTGGAGAAAGTAAAAGAAAGAAGAGGAACAGGAAGAAGAGGACGAAGAGTAGTAGTAGCAGGTAAAGAAAGAGAAGGGGCAGCAGGCGGATGAAAGAAGAGTAGCAGTTGAAGAAAGAGAGAAAGAGGAGGAGCTAAAAGAGGAAGAGAAATCAGGTGCAGGAGAGGAAGAGAAAAAAGAGGCACCGTAGGAGGGAACAGAATGCAGAGAAAGAGATGAAGAAGCAAAGCAGTAGGAAGAGAAAGAAGAGGAGCAGTAAGAGAAAGAAAGAAGAGTATGAGTAGAAGGGGAGTAATAGAAAGCAAGGGAAAAAATATGAGAAGCAGTAGGAGGAAGAGAAAGACGAAGAGCAGTTGGAGAAAGAAAGAAGAGGAGCAATAAAAGGATGTGAAACAGAGGAGCAGTATGAGAAAGGAAAAGATGAAGAGCACTAAGAGAAAGTAAGAAGAAGAAGAATAGTAAAATGAAGAGAAGGAAAGATGAGGAGCAGTAGGAGAAAGAGAAAGATGAGGAGTAGTAGGAGGAAGAGAAAGAAAAGGAGCAATAGGGGAAAGAGAAAGAAGAGGAGCAATAGGAGAAAGAGAAAGAAGAGTAACAGTAGGCGGTTTTAGTTGAAGTAGTAACTCTGAGCCATTCATTTGCATCCGATATGAGGTGTATAATCAACAAAGACGGCACACAGGTTGACAGGGCGTAGTAGAGTAGTATAAGATAGAAGAAGGAGTAGTAATAGGACAACTATTGGTGTCATAACGCTATGCCATTCACTTGCATTAGGTATGAGGTGTACCTTCAGCAAAGATGACATACAAGTTGACTAAGTGGGGAGCAGAAGGAGTAGTAGTAGTAGTAGGAGGAGGAGAAAATTATTTGCTTCAGATATGAGGCGTACCATCAGCAAAGAATAGTAGTAGCAGTAGTAGTAGTAGTACCAGCAGCAGCAGTTGTAGTATTAGCAATAGGAGTAGTAGGAGAAATTCATTTGTTTCAGATATGAGGCATACCATCAGCAAAGAATAGTAGTAGTAGTAGTTGTAGTAGTAGTAGCAGTAGTAGTAGTCGCATTAGTAGCAGTAGTAGTTGTAGTAGTAGTAGTAGTAGTAGTCGCATAAGTAGCAGTAGTAGTTGTAATAGTAGTAGCAGCAACAGCTGCAGTTTTAGAAGTAGCAATAGGAGTAGTAGGAGAAATTCATTTGTTTCAGATATGAGGCGTACCATCGGCAAAGAATAGTAGTAGTAGTAGTAGTAGAAGAAGTAGGAGGTGGAGGAGGAGGAGCAGTAGTAGTAGCAGTCGTAGTAGTGGTGGAAGGAGGAGGAAGAAAAGGAGGAGCCGTTGTTGAAGTTAAGTATAAGAAGTAATAGGAGAATGAGTCGCAGTAGTCTACAAGTGGATATTCAGTATTTTACAAGGTATCATCATCAAAAATAACTGATAAGCTGGCAATGAAACCCCATAGATCCTGTGCTAGTGAATCCAGGTCAAAACATTTTGAGTCGGATTCACCAGCAAGGCATACACTATCTAGAATTCCTAGATCCCTGACATAAGACATACTTTCAACTTGTCATTTCATTTCTAATTGCAATTCCACCAAATCATTTTCTAAAATTTTTAGATAAAAAAACGATGATTTGGTTTATGTTTAAAAGGATAAAAAAAAGCTGGTCGACTATCACTTACTAGGTCCTGAGATGAAGAAGTGATGTTTGTTTTGAAAACCGCTGTATACACAATAAGTGAAAAGTTCAGCTTACCGCAGTTCCCCTACCCCCAGAAAAAATGCTACACATCATGCATGTGGAAAGCATGCATGATGGGCATAAAAAAGACGCAAATCAAAATGATTTCAAACGATTTTGCACAATTTCAAATGGCAAGGCTATCGATACCTTGCCATGACATTGTGAGTGAATGTAATGACAAAGGATATAATGTGCGAAAAAGATACAATATATATCAAACATTGTATCTATAACACCAATATCAGCGATGGATACAATGTATATCTCAAAAAGATATTTACTTGAGGAGAAAAAGAAAGAAATAACTCAATGTGCACAATAGATGCAATATATCCAACAATGCATATATAACACCAGTACCAGTGATGGATACAATTTGTATTTGACATTGTATCTGATACCGGTTGACTTATTATTGGCTTACCCTGGAATTGCATTTTGAATAATGTTTGGGACTCAGTGAAAAGTGTTAGTAGGCTTCACAAAGCTGCCCTTCCTGGTACATGTCTTAAGGACTATGTTGTTTAATTCAAAAAGATTTATATTTGAAGTTCTAAAGAAAACATTAAACATAAATTCTATAAGCCAATGATTATAAATATATTGCTTTGTGCAACGTCAACATCAATGATAAGAGATTAAGTAGGAAAAACATTCAGATAACAGGAAAGTATAATACAGAACCAATTCGGAATACAATATCTTTTACAGGTGTAAATTACTATTGGCTTAAGAGCATGCACCAGCAAGGACAGCCTTATGCCACCAAACAGTATAAGTTAGCAGTGTGACACAAGCTCTACTTTTTGAAAAGTGCAAAGGTCAAATTGAATCATCAAGAATAGTTTATGCAAGGTTGTAGAATGCCACCTGGTGGCTTATGGGATAAATCATCACAATAACTCACCAGATTTTGTCAGATTGAGTTTGTAAAACATGGCTGCAATTCTTTGTTTAGTACTATAAACTATTTTTAATGTTTGGTTAATATAAAACGATTTTATATTGAGAAGGTACCAAGAGAAGAATGTTCTTTTGGATTAATCTTGTTTATTCTATGACCTACCCCATATAATGAATTTTTAAAAATTGCTTTTTACGGCAAAAGTTTCTTGGGTTCTGATTATGAAACACTTACACACGTTTAACATTTGGGATGTGTAGGTGTGGGGTAAGATGTGAAGATTCCATTTGACGAATGCACTTTTGGTACCGAAAACATACAAACAATACTATTTACAGATAAATACCATGTACAGTATCCCAGGAAATCCATCAGGATGAACTGGGTTTGAGCAAATAAGCTCTAAAGATGACCTCTAGCGCCTCCTTAGGAGGCGGAAAGGGGATGTTTTTCCCTCCATGTTGGCTGGGGTTGGTGGTCTGGCTTTGCTGCTAGCACGGAATGAGGTCAGACAAGGAATGCTGGGAAGGGTGACACGTTCAACCGGCTTCCTCTGGAAAGAGAAAATTTATACATGAATTTAGAATTACAATTTAGATTTTAAAATTTTTTTAAATAACGTAAAGAAGTTTTTGGGATAGCTTTTATCGAAACTGGTAAAGGATTACTTTTTGACTTTCATTTGGCATAAAGTGGATGGAAGGTGATGAATACATTTAGTATAACAAAAGTACCCTCTCAGCAGAGGGGTAGGGGGGTTAGTGGAAGATGCATTTTTCCTTCAACCCATTTCACCTGTTTACAGAAATTGGCATTTTTGTACTATCTGTTAATTTTGGTTATCAAGAAATTAAAAAAACATGCATTTTTCAGAAAGGAATTTTGACTACTTACGGTTGGTTTCAGGACTTTTCGGGTGGCCAGGTCGACGACCTCAACTTCAGCGAGCCAGGCAGACTTTGGTTTAGTCGGAGGAGAGATGGAAATGGGGCGCTGGTGGTATGGCTCGCGACCAATCACCTGGCCTGTTTCTCTGTCGACGACGTCCACCATAAAGACTTCCTCATTCTCTGCTGATGTCATCTTACCAGGAGGAGGAGCCAAGTTCTTAGAGGCTCGCGCACGGTTGAGACGATGAGAGCGGACAGCTGAGCCCTTCGGCATGGAGGGGGGCTTTGGTGTGTGCATGCGCCCGATGATCACGTGTCCAGTGATCTCGTCCTTGCTGCTGGTGATGTCTGTCATGACATTGGTCTTCACAGCAGTAACCATGTGGTTGCGGGCAGTCTCAGAGGAAGCCCTGTAGGCCTTGGTCTCTCTGGTATTGGGTCCCACCAAGGAGATCCTTTTGGATGATGTGCCAACCATGCTGTTGTTAGTGGTTCTTGGGCCACGGGCCTTCTTTGCGATGTGTCTAGGGATGCATTCCCTGATTCGCAGGCCTGATGGGCAGCGCTCCTTGGCAGGTGGGCTGGAACTGTTGCGTCCATCGCCCTCAGTGGAGAGCATTTCTGTCTCGGATGGGACCCTAGGTGGAGGTGAAGGTCCGGAGGCAGTTTTCTGCCCTGCAGAGGAGGTGGCATGATCTGGGAACATGTCCTCTTCGATCTCTTCATCACTGAAGGATGTTGTCATAGACAGACCTGGCCCGTTGATAGGATGAGGAGAAGCGTTGATATCGTCATCATCTTCAAACTCCTCATCGCTGTATCCAGTGGGACTTCCACTACAGGGCCGCTTCAGAGACTTTTTTTCTTGCTGTTTCTGCTGCAAGTTGACTTGGTAGATCTGTTTTTCGTTTTCCTGCTCGATCTCCTCTTCAATCTCCTCCTCGCTATCATCATCCTCCTCAAACTCGTCATCACTGTACCCTGTGTGCTCCTCTGGTGTGGGTGGTTTGTCCAGATCATCATCATCATCTTCGAACTCATCGTCACTGTACCCAGTGTGGTCATCAGACTGACTCTTCTGCTTGCAAGCTGTAGGTGTTTCTGCAGTAGCCGCAGTGTCGCCCTGTTCCTGAAGACAAGCGGATTGATCTTGGATCTTCTTGGTGTTCTTCCTGGCCTGCTTGGACTTCTTGATCATTTTCAGTCTGGCATTTTTGTCAATTCCCTTGATCCTGGCCATGAACCTTTTGTACCTTATGGTGCAAAGAGGGAATAGAGACAAGAATGGGCAAGGATTTTCACTGAGAGAAATTCAATATAACATGTTTAAACACATGTAAATATACCAATATACTGCTCAGATTGACATAGAAATAGACAGGTTTAACCTAAACAAAATGGATGACTTCATTGAATATGATGATCTGAACAGTTTACTTGGAATGTTTCAGAACTGTCTACCAGAGGTATCTGCATTACACATATTGTAACAATTTGTCTGCACATGTAGGCACAATAAAAATTCAATTGTATATATGTACAATTTGAATTTTAAAAAAAACTTTTGGTACCTTTTGATCTCGCCTTCTGTAGGGGTTGGAATCAGTTGTGCACGGTCTGTGGGTGGCTTGGGTGTCATTTTCCGTTCTTCAATCTTCATCTCTGACTGGATAAAGTCGTAATCAGTGACAGAGCCGCGGCTTGAGACACGAGTGTACATCAGGTCGTCAAGTACGGAAGCATCCCATGCACTCATTGTGTCACTTCTCATTCTCTGAACAGGTTTAGTGTTTTCACCATCAAAAAGGAGGCGCCGGTCGTCCCGGCCTCCTTGCTGAATCGGCATTCTGAAATTCAAAAAACAAACCTTTGTCAGTATTCAACATACATATCCAAGCTTATCATGTAATAAATAAACATTTTTATAAACAGGAATATTCATACTTTTTTGAAAATAGACAAATCTGTAGTCAAAATGGAGCCCATTATTTTGCTTGATAATCGCAAGTGAATAATTAGTCTTTGGAATAACTCACGTTAATCGCAAGACATTTGTGCACTAAGTCAAAATACTTGAATTGCCTCCATTATGTATGTCCGATTGTGCGTACACATGTTGTACAAATATTGTACGATAATTGCAAGTCAGGAGGTTGACTTGCGACTTTCAAAATTAGTACTAATTTGCAAATAGGATCGTAAATCAGTACCAACATTTTTAGACGGTTTTGATTCCGTTTTTAGGCTCAAAATCGGACGAGTCCATCGCACGATAATGCCCCAGTCACACTAGTGTTCGACTGTTGCAGGATTTCAAAATTGGCTCCGATTGTATTAATTTTGAAATTGGAACAGGATGTTCCGATTTTGAAAATAGACACACCAGCACCACTCATCGGAGCGAATTATATTGCTAGATAATCACAAATCAAGGATTTATTCGTTCAACAAGTCTAAATACATGACTTGCGTCCAATTGTTACGTCTGCAGTGCGTACAAGCAATTGTATGACTATCGTACAATAATCCCAAGTCAAGGAATTGACTTGTGACTTTTAAAAATCGGAACTGATTTGCGAGCAGCATCGCAAACTCGTAATAACTGTTTTAGACGGATTCGATTCCGTTTTTGGCCTAAGAATCGGATCCGTCTATTGCACGATAGGTGAAATTATCGGGTCCGACCTGACGATTTTAAAATCGTGCGATAGTCGGACTCTAGTGTGACTGGGGCATAAGTTAAATTATCGGGTCCCACCTGTCGGTTTTGGAATCGTGCGATCATAATAAGTCGGAATCTAGTGTGTATGCATTGGTAACTGCCATTCGAGCATTTCAATCTCACCCACCATTCTGATTTATTAACCCATTCATGCTGGAGAGTTCCTCTAGGAATTGCCGTCTGGATCTAGGATACTTTTTGCAATAACTTTGGAATTGAGAATGATGGTGAAAGATATTTGTAGGAGATGTTATGGTAACATTGTGAATAACATTTCTCTTTCAATCATTTTCCAGTCTCTGCGTTTTACTGCAATATTTCATCGAAAGTGTCAGAGTGATTTCGGCCGCTGTGAGTACCAGTATTAATGGGGTAGGCCCCAATCGACCACGTACCAAATCACTACTATATGGCAATCATGTGTTAAGATCCCATGCCCACGGATAAGGTGCCAAGCTCACCACGCAGGGATATTTCGTAAACCAATGGGATGTTAACCCATTAATATTCACAGTAGCTAAAAAAAAGCCTGGCAATTTTGATCAAATATTGCAGGCAAAAGCATAGTTAGGAAAGTTATTTTATGAAGAAATGTAGGTCAGAACATTACCATTAATTCTCAAGTTCAGCAGATATTTTCTAGTTAATGGCAAACCATGGAATTAAAAAGGATTTTACAAACTATTTGAAAGAGAGTTTATTGGTAGTGTTCTGACTAACATTCCCACGTCAAATAATTACCCAACATTTTTTTTATTCTTGCAAGAATTCATCGAAATTGTTAGGCTGCTTTTGGCTGCTGTGAGCAATAATAGGTTAGGTTCGTGGGACAGAGGTGTTAGCCACTTTTGCGACTGATTTCGCGCTCACGGGACGATAACTTCAATACCAATTAGAAGGGTATGCGTCAATTACTGTAAAACTGGTAATGATTACGTGATTTTAATTATTGCGTTTTAATTTCAATTTTAATTTTAATTTTAATTTTCGTTTTAGGATCAACGTAATGCATGAGGACGCAATAATTAAAACACGCATAAATCTGCCCCTTCTTCGTTTTACATACTAGTTTTACATACTTCGCATTAATTAAAACACGCATAAAAGAGAAAATGAAAAAAACGCAATATTTACTACACGCAAACATTAGCAGTTTTACAGTAAGTGCAGATAGCCCCTTTAAGCCAATAACGCACTTAACTGCATCCCTTGCTGCGCCATTTTAGAGTGCTATTCCGTCTCATAGGCAGATCCAGGGTGGGGGGTGGGGTCACACCCGGCGCACGCCCACCCCCCCCCCCCCCCCCCCTACTGAGAGTACTATATGTATTTAAGTGAACTGATAGATACGGTTCACCTCCGAGGCCAACGTAACAGAAAGCCACCCGACAGAACAGAGTCAATTAATCATGAGGCCCCCAGAATATGGCGTTATGCTATGGCACTAGCGAACTTTGTCCATCTAAATTCTAACGCCCCCCCCCCCCCCCCTAACCTTTATTCCTGGATCCCCCCCCCCCCCCCCCCTGCCTCTATGGTTTACTCTTTAATACACATTGGTCAAACGTAAATTGTGTTCACCCCCCACCACTATTTCCACTCCTATTGACACAGTACGGGGGTTGGGGGAGGGGGGGGGGGGGGGGGGGGGGACGCCAATACTAATCCCTCTATCATAAACTATTCACTCTCTAATCTTTAAATGTGTAAAGGAGTCCCAGAACTCTTGCAGAGTAATACAAATGACATTTCCACATAACCCCCTTATAAATCATTAATATAAATAGTGGCCAGTCGTCGCGGTTGAATTGGTAACTGCCATTCGAACATTCCAATATCCCCCATCACATAATATCAACCTATTCATGCTTAAGAGCTGCTCTGGAAATTGCCGTTTGGATGAAGGACGCTTTTTGCAATAACTTTGGAATTGAGAATGATGGGGGAAATATTTGGGGCAGATCTGCAATATTTCATTGAAAGTGTCAGGCTACTTTCGGCCGCTGTGAGTACTAGAGTCTAGTACAGTACAGACATTTAGTTCCTACACCGCTCGACCAGACGTCTTCAGTTGAACAAACACCCACGGATAGCATGTCAACAAAATAGGCCAAACTCATCAACCACCCACGTAGCTAGTTCATTTAAGATGAACGTTTTTTGGGGCTCGACGTTTCTGTCCAGATTTGATATTTCACCCCACTAACTTCATTAGACGTCGAAGCTGGAGATAGGGCGAACAGCATAAGAAATAACCAGCAAGACGTCTAATTCATTGGAATACCTCGTAACTTGCGAATCAAAGTTACTTTCAGGCGTGGGGTCTGAGGGACCTGTGGTCGCATCCATGCTAGGGAAACTGGGTGGCGATCGGGAGTGCGGTCGTGCATTTTGCCAGGGCTGACCAGGCATTACGTGCAGGAATTAAATGTCTCCACTCTATTGCTGGGGTAAGCCCCTATACCGACAATATACCAAATCACTACTGCATGGCAACCGTGTGTTTACATTCCATGTCCACAGATTATGTCCCACACACACACCACGCAGGGACATGCAGTTTACCAATTGGATGTTAACCCATTAATGCTCACAGCAGTCCTAACAAGCCTGACACGTTTGTTCAAATCTTGCAGGCAAAAGCATAATTAGGAAATTATTTGATGGAGAAATGCTAATCGGAACATTAATAACCCCTTTCCTATAGACAACTTGTAGAATCATTCTCAATCACTAAGTTAAATGTCATGAGTACCATGGTTCTAGACGGTAATTTCTAGGGGAGCTTTTAAACATTAACGAGTTAAAAATATAAGGCGGAGTCGACTCCTCTAGTTGTCGCTACCAGTTTCCAATTTGCTAGACCATAGGCAAAGTGGGCTGAAGGAAAACGTGGGTAGCCCAGGGCCTAAGACACGACCGCATGCCTGATAGACACCCAGTTATCTGAGCATGGTCGCATGGATAACCATAGACTAGCCACTAGGCTTTACTGTGCTTTTACTTTTATTATGTATAAATGTATGCCTGCATTTATACTACATAGGGACTTGTGGCATACGGTAGGCCATTTAGTTCACATAGTTACCACACGAGGGGGTTGTAATGGTAGTATTTCTAACTACCCTCCTAGTATACCGCAGTGCCATCTATACACAAGTAATGACATTTACATATGGCCTGGGGGGGGGGGGGGGGAGAGAGAGGCTAGACCTCACAACAGAACGTAGCTTTGATTCGCAAGCTGCGTATGTCATTGATGTGCCGGTCAGCTCGTGCGGGAATTATATGACTGGACTTTAGCCGGTCCCACAGGTGGTCACATTAGAGGGGTTCCACTGTAATGTGGTCAAGCAGTTCTCTACATGGCAATGGTTATCCAATGTTCACTCCTCGCTCAGCACGTCACATGACCGCGCAAAAAGTGAAAGTGTACTCCTCAAACAGTTAGGAGTCTTTACCGTACATTTGGAATTAGAAATTTCACTTTCCGTAACTTTTTCTGCTAAACCTAGGCATAATCGTGACCTGATATTGAAGCTTATAGGGGAAACAGGAGTTCCCGGCGAAAGCCACCGCCTAACCCCAAGTTACTGGCAATGCCCTAGTGTATACATGTGACTGCCGACCGCTTTTGCCCGGCCTACCGCCCAGCTGACAGACCTACCCTACCCACAGCTACCCAACAACCGGCGTATCATATCGGAAAGTGAAACTGATATAATATACCCAGAAATGCGCCTTAAAATTACATTATTTTTAAAAGTTTGTAAACAAAAAGTTTGTAGGAATACTTACGTGTCTTTCCAATTCTACTTATACTTTTGTCTACTTGTTTCCCTTCTTATTTCTCGATATTTGGAATAAGAAAGCTTGCACGTGGTTTAGACGCCCGCGAAAGCTTGTTGCAATGTAATTGAGATAGAGGCGTTGCTACGCAACCCCCGTCGATTCATGATGAGGTCATTGTGTCACCGTGGGGTCATTAGGTCAAGGTCATGCATGAAGGTCGCTTCAGAGGTCATATTCTAAGACAGCATCTTCTGCATCACACACATTCGTTTTTTGAACGAATTTATATGCATCATCGAAAGTTTTATGAACATGTATTGTCAAATTTCTTGGATAGGTCTTTTTGACCTTTCATACTGAGGTATTGACATTGTTTTCGTATAAATGTGGCTCATATTTACTCAACTTGAAATGTCAATGAAATTATACTAATTCTTAAAGTCTGTCTGAACCAAAGCTGGCCGCTTTTTCCTGTTGCAAAAAGTTCGTGTTTGCCATCCAAACTAGCACTGAGCCATTTATCTATCTATCTTCTTTCTCAACTCCTTAAAATGTTGACTTCGTTCATTATATAGCAAGAATAGTAAGATTTCACTCAAATTATCTCGCATTTGTACTTTTTGCAGTAGGCAAATTTTACAGTTGCACCTGATGACCGAAATCAACATTCACAGGAATGTATAAAGAAAGCGGATAAGGATCACAGTGCTTCTAGTGGCATGAGTGACTCGTTTGAGCTTGAGCTACAAAGATTTGACCGCGGAGGGACGATTTTTGTTTTATAATAAGAATGGACAATGACGTAAGTATTGTTTCATATTGTTGCTGCAACAATAAAAAAAACAAATCGTCTGTTGACGGCAGAATTTTTGCTTCAGGATGACGTGTGTCCTATTGTTGCTGCTGTGCTCAAATGAGCAACAATGGGACGTCCTCAACATTCAAGGAAATATAACCACGCCTATATTTTTTAGTACATCGAATGTTTTATTTCTTAAAAAGTATGTTGTACTCCAGGACAAAGAAGTAATCCGCCATAAAAATGGGGTGCCATGTGCAATTCGATATCAAGGCAGCATTTTGTGTTTTCCCGGGAAGGACCAATCGTTTAAAGGAGACCCAACGTCGCACAGCTTTTGATGTTTTGCTAGTTTCTGATTATTCTTGAATTAAAAACTGAACAAGTGGTCATTTAAAATCTCATTTTGCATAAAGATACTAGTAATTGAATGAACACGCCCTTAACAGATATGATCGGTTTTTGAGGAAACCCTAACTTATCGGGCACTTAAACTTCCAATACACAGTTTTTGCGAAATGCACTTTTTCTTCAAAAGCAACCAATATACGGTAGAAGTATCGCCTAATATAAACGGATAAAGTCTCATGTCCATATACTGTATGTGTACATGTTTTTAAAACATGGGGTCTTTCTACAAGCCAATTTCATCAGTCAAGAGACATGTACTATCAAAAATATCATATACAGGTATATAATACTATACTCAAGTATTAATTTTCACTAATGCAAGACATATCACGAATTCTCCTAATTTATAGACTGTCTGGGATTCCGTTTTTCCTCTTTTTTTGTTACAAAAAGTTCATGTCTGCCAATCAAACACACTAAGCCATTTATCTCTATACCTCGCTTCTTTTTCAACTCCTTAGAATGTTGACTTCATTTATTAATTGCCCATAGTAAGATTTCACTCGAGATCTCTCACATTTGTACTGTTTGCACGTGGGCAGATTTCACAATGACACCCGATAAAGCGAAATCATCATTTTAAAGCGTGTAGAAATCAAACAGGTATATAGATAAAGGGCACAGTGCTCTAAAGAGGTTTGCCAAGTTTGGAAAGGAAACAAAGAAGTTAAAAAGAAGTTAAAAAGACGGTCCACCAAGTTCGGCTCTGACAGACCATAATTCTTAGTTCATAGTTCATGAAGCCTATGTAAGTTTTCAATACAGTTCGCCTGTATGTCTTACACACATGAGAGATAACAGGGATGGCATGAGTGATTCGTTTGAGCTACAAATATGTAACCGCGGAGGTACGAGTTTTGGTTTACAACAAAAACCTGACAATTACACAACTATTGTTTCCTTATTGTTGGGGCAACAATAACAGCCAATTCTCTGTTGACGGCGGCATTGTTGCCTGTGGATGACACGTGTCCCATTCTTACTGCTGTTCTCAAATGGGCAACAATGGGACATCCTCATTATCCAAGGAAAAATAACCGCGCCTGTTTTTTTTTCAGTCCTTCGAATTTCTTTTTGTATAAACCAGGGTACAATAGCAAATGATATGCAATGAAAATGGGGTGTCATGCGCCATTCCATAATAAGGCACCATTTTAAGTTTTCCAGGAAAGGACTAATCGTTTAAATGAGGCACCACGTCGCACAGTTTTGATGTTTCAATAGCTAGTTCTTATTGTTTCTTGCATTAAATACTGAACAAGTGGTCATTCAAAATAATATTGTGCATAAAGGTAATTGAATGAAGACACTCTTAACTGATATAAACGGCTAACCCTAACTTATCGTGCAGTTAAACTTTCAATTCAGAGTTTTTGCGAAATGCACTTTTTCTTGAAAATCATCCAATAGGTGGTAGAAGTATCGCCTAAAATGAAACTACAAAGTCCCATGTCCATAGTATGTATGTGTAAATGTTTTAAAATCATGAGGTCTTTCTATAGGCCAATTTTATCAGTCAAAATACGTGTATTTTCAAAAATATCAGAAGCCGGTTTATTTGCAATAATTAGGTATTAATTTTCTCTAATGCAAGAATGACCAATCAAGTGTTGCTAGGTGGGGGCCTTTTTGGACCAATGGTGGAGTCTTGCGTCGTGAAAACACCAAATGGTGCCTAGCGAAAAAAGATATGGCAAATGCCACCCCTTTGTCGTCACCTTCGTCCCCTGGTGTACAGCATAGGAACATTGAAGAAGTCATATGGATGGAAAGAAATGTGCGGGGATCCAAAAACCAAAAAATCAAGTGCACATCTGACCACTTGACTTAGGGAGGTGGGAATTGTTTTTAACGTCGCTACTGAGACAGCTTAGGTCATATCGCGATAAGATAGAATCCTGGAACCGTGAAGAAATGCCCTTCTCTTTACGAATACTTCCAAGGTGTCTTTCAGTTGCAGAGGCACCATGTGAGAGTCGTCCACAACGCCGCACATTTATATAGCCACTATGCCTACCCGCTCATGGGTATCCAGCAGAGACGTACACAGGTGTTCAATTTGGCAGGCTCCGCTATAGCATCGAATACTCAAACGTACATTTTGAATATCATTTGTATAACTAGACTAAGATTTTGTGTCCATTTGGATGTACTGTGACTCAGCTTTTCGTAGGATAGAACGGATACCACAGCCCATTAATCTGCCATTTCGGCCATATTTGTTTCATATACAGTGTTTCATGTTTCGTGTGTCCCTTTTCAATTATTATTGTTGCAATCCTTTTATGTGGGTGTTTTGCCAAATGGCTGGTGATAGTTCTGTAGAAGCCAGTGGAAGGATCAAAATGTCTCTAAAAAACGATATGACTCTAAGAAAATTGGTCTGTATCAGGGTGTCCAAGTATATCAATTCTGGAGCACCGTGGGAAACCAGTCCTGGGGCACAGCATTTTAGTCATCGACTTCAGTCCAATGGTTCAAAACAGTGCCACGAGGTGGCACAATTAAATGTGGATATACCACTTCATATCTATGATGTAATGAATGGAATTTATAAACAATGAGTTTTTCTGAAATGAACTTATGATCTGACAACCGTGTTGAACATTACTCATCTAATATATAACATTAAAAATAATCAGGGATTGTTAAGCCGGGAAGGTTAAAAATGCTGTGTGTTTTCATGCTGTCTCCCCTCCCCTCATCTAATCTTACGCCTATCTAACTCTCCACTACCAGTCCCCTACACATCATAACTCCTCATTCTCACAAACAACCTGTACAGTACAGCCATTTAATTCCTGTCAGTGCCTGGTTGTACAAAGATCCATAGATAACATGTCAAAGAAATAAGCCAAGCACATCAATGACCCACGTGGCTTGCGAATCGAAGCTACCTTCAGTTGTGAGGTCAGAGACATGTGGTCGCATCAACACCCAAGAAACTGAGTGGTGATCGGGTGTGCGGTCGTGTATTATGTTCGGGATGCCTACGCATTTAGTGCAGGAATTAAATGCCAGCACTGTACTACTACATACTGCGTATCCGTTGCTCCTCACAGAGGTGTCCAATTAAGCCCCTTTTACACTAGCCGAAATTTTGCTGGCAACGTACTGGCGACCATTGGCGACGGTGGGCAATAAGTGAGTTAGTAACTATTTATTGACTTTATCTTCGATATAAAAAATACATTGTACAAACTTGATTCAATAGAAAATTATGGGGGTAAAAATGTGGTGGCAATCCCCCGCAACCATCTTTTGCCACCACGTTGCGAGCAAGTTGCCAGCATAGTGTAAAAGGGGCTTTAGACTCTGAATTCGTAATAATAAAGTTTCTATAGCCACTAGGCCCACCCACGTATGGGGATTCAGCGGAGATGTACTCAGGTGTTTAATTTGGCATGTTTCGCCGTAGCATCGGGTCAATACTCATGTGTACATTTAGAATACTATTTGCGTAATTAGACCCGGAGTGTTTGTCCTTTCGGATGTTATGGGCTTTTTATAGGATAGAACGTTTACCACAACACGTTAATCTGATATTTCCTAGATGGCCAGCTAAGCGTTTCACATAATTCTGTCATCAGCTATGTTTGATATTATGCCATTTTACAAGTCAACTGATTGGCTGCATAATTACCCTCCAATTACAGAGCAGACAGGTTCTGTCCAGACTTATATGGGATGGGTTTATGGGTGCAGTAGGAAATAAAGTGGCTATAGAAAGAAGGGGAAGAATCCTATATAATGACTTGTGCTTGAATAAAACAATTGCTGTAAGCTTTAAGAGGCGAACGTTGTATTTTGCATTTGTATCATCACCAAAAAGTCTACTCGATGACTGACGATGACTCCCGGGTGATGAATGTGTTCTCTTCATGAGATTAAAGTTATAACCTGACCCCTGGTAGTCAGGATAGGAACTAAATGTCTCCTGATACTGGGTGTTTGAGATTGGCAATTATGTAGACATAGTACGACGGTGCATACGTGACACCTAAATAAACTTAAACGAACGTATATTTTTAGCACTATTTTCAAAAAAATGCTTGAAAAATAAATAAACAAAGGTTTATTTTGAGCAAAAATATATGAAAGTGCTAAAAAGATAAATTGAGGAACGTTTATTTTTAGCGAACCATTCATAAAATTGCTGAAAATAAACATTCACGAACGTTTATTTGTAGCAAAATTTCAGAAAAAGTGCTGAAAATCAACCTTTACAAACGTTTATTTGTAGCAAAATTTCAGGAAATTGCTGACGAACGTTTATTTGTAGCATTTTATTGAGAAAAATGTTAGAAAAATAAATAAACGAACATTTATTTTAAAAAACTGTCAGAAAATGTTGTAAATAAATGCAGACGAGCATTTACATAGTGTCACATTTGCACCGCCATGGTGCATACGTGACATCCAAACAAATCTAAACGAACATTTATTTTCAGCACTATATTGAGAAAAATGTTAGAAAAATAAATAAACGAACATTTATTTTCAGCACTATATTAAGAAAAATGTTAGAAAAATGAATAAACGAACATTTATTTTTAGCAAAGTCGAGGTGGAGATGCTGTTTTATAACGGAAAATGTCATAGCATCAATCATTTATGGGGGCGTGTCCAAGAAGGGCGGGCTTAATTTCACACAACAACAATACGAGGTGGGCCTATGAATTCAATCAAAATGTAAGTTAAAAAAAGGCTGTGTAACCTGTCGTATCGTCGTCAAATTTGGCAAAAGAGCAGGGCTTGCTCACCCGACCTACACCAGGAGATGAACGGATAGGCAATAGTCTAGAGCAGAGCGACCTACCCGAAATGTGTAGGGGAGTGACCGCTTGATGGACACGCCGCTCTAATGATTGACATTTTGACAGTTTATATTTTCAGCATTTCCACCTATACAATGATAAAAATAAACGTTCATGAAGGTGTATTTTGTGCACTTTTTTGAAGTATTGCTACAAATAAACATTCGTGAAGGTTTATTTTCAGCAATTTTATCAATGTTTTGCTAAAAATAAACGTTTGTGAAGGTTTATTTTCAGCAACTTTATCAATGTTTTGCTAAAAATAAACGTTTGTTTATGTTCAATTAGATGTCACGTATATGCACCATGATGGTGCAAATGTGACCCTGTATTTAAATGCTCGTCTGGATTTATTTACAATATTTTTTGACAGTTTTTACTAAAAATAAATGTTCGTTTATTTATTTTTCAAACATTTTTCTCAATATAGTGCTGAAAATAAATGTTCGTTTAAGATTTATTTAGGTGTCACGTATGCACCATCGTAACATAGAGGTTTCATCACGAGTGCATGAAAAGGTCATTAGCTTTTGTCCCTAGAGTTTAGTGAGATAGACCTACTGTTTCTTCCCCAACTAACGTGCGGTCGCCGGTGCCTTGTCTCCGCACAACTTCGCATGTCCCACCAAAATATTACCCCCTTAATTCATACTATCACCTTTTGAATTGAGTCTTTCTGGATATCAAGTGTATATTTTAGGCTTGCAAAAAAAAAAGTGTATATGATGTTGCATAAAAGGTAGAGGTATACTACCAGATAGTAGCAGGTGACATCGGCTTAAGCATTCTGATAACCTTTCCTGGGTTGATTTTCAAACGCACTACCAATGCGTAAAGTTGAACTGAGATTCTTCATTTAGTATACCAAATGGTAGCAGAGCGCTCTGCTGGCACCTGGCAAGACGGCTGTGAAAACTAACTATTGCCGAATCTCTTTTTTTTTTCGAAATTGTCTTTGCAGAAACAGACTCAAATAAACTGATGAAGCTTGAGGTTTTCTGAACAAGATAAATTGTGGCCGTGCAGCAAATTACGCAAAAAGAAAGTTTTGCGAAGGAAATGATTTGTGGTAAATTCAAAGTTCACAGATCCATTGTCGAAATAACTCTTTTCGATGTTATGTATATATGCGTCTGAGACGATTATAACAGGGTGACATGAAGTGATACCTCATCTCCCGCTAATTATGGTAATCAGCATCAATTGCTTGGTTTATGCTAGCCTCACCAATGTTTATGCCCCATACCGTGTTGTGACGAATGTCTTCACATCTCTAATTTAGTTAAGACTTCTATATCATATTCTTATAAGTAATTATGGTTCCATATATGTACACATATTATTTGCCATTTACACACATCAAATCTATTATGTTATTTGTTAACAACCTCGCAAACAAAAGGACAACACAAGAGGGAGAATGACAATGACCTTGGCTCTACTATTCCGTCATAAAAACGCCAAGAAAGCGTATAATTCTCATACAAAAATGCTAAAGTTGAAACAGCTCCTGATTCCTGTTACTAGTTTTTCTGTTCATATGATTACCCTTGGCATGTCAATAAACCATTGGTCAAACCTTGGGAGGTTTGCTTTTATTCCAGGATAGTATCAGCCATATTTTGTATGTAATATTAGTTCATATTTAATCTGAGAGGATAGTTACCTTAACGTTCTTTCATATTTTACCCTTTAAAGTAACATGCAATATCAATTATTGAATTATTTTCTATCAATAGTTGTTAATACAATAACTTTCAGATTTGATATTTTAGAGTTTTTGTGTTAACATTTGAACATTCAATAAAATGCGTGCTCAATAGTCAAAGTATCATAGTTTCATTAACATTTAGGACTCCAATTATCTTATACAAGTATTCAACAGAGTGATATTAAAGATATCAAATACAATATATACAACACAAGACAATGTTGGATTTTCAAAAGTAAATATATTTTTCTTCAGTGGATACCTTGAACAATCAGGCTAACATACTGGCTGATTCGTAAATTCAGTATTCATACCATGGTGATCAGTTAAGTGTAATACTAAAATGAAAAGAAAAAAGAAAAACGAATACCCTCCTTCTCGATATTGACATTTACATGACTGCAAAACCTATTTCATCCAATGGTATGTAAACGAAAATATGTCTTACTCTTGTTGTGTCACATCCATGCTACGGCCGAGCAAACAAAGCAAATCAGTCTACATCTTTTTTTTATGGGCTATTATGCAATGAGATGATCCACAGAGACAAGGTAATATGATATCCAATATATTCAATAACCTCTCAGTCAATACAAAGAGTTGTATTGATAATAAATAATACATTTGTCACACTGCCAACACTAACTTAAGACTGTTGTTATTGTTATGTAATGAATTGTTAGATTGTAATAGTGGCCAATATGAAAGATATATATGTCAACTATATGAGGACTGTAAATTGGAATGTGAAGTGTAAATTTTCTGCATACAAACTATTGTACAGAGCAAATCCCAGGATAAGTAAGTCAATAATATAGTACAGGCATTGTATAACTAAAAAACACATGTGTTTTGAAAGGTCTAAGCCAGAGCCAAACTGTCATATCAGCACATTATAAGTAAGGCCTCGATATAGACAGGAATGGAATATACTCATGTAGAGTTGGAAAATATGGGTACAATGAAAACAACATGCCATCCAACAGCAAGTCAATGGCAACTGTCTCATGGGCTTCAAACGGAACTTAAAGTCACGACCTTGAGCCCTGGTGAGACACATCAAGCTGTCCAGTACAACACTTCTCACAGCTCAGCCATGGAAACATTCTTCTTAGATACAGCAGTGGTGATGCACACAAGAAATTATAGAGTAGGAGAAAAAACTGTGTCCAAGGGGAATGAAACTCTAACTGAATTTAACTGGCAACTTTTATAAATGCATCAAGGCGAACCCATGATCTTGTGCAGAGGTTGGACACAGCAAGCAGTTCAGCATGATGCTCTAGACATCTGTCACATATGTATCCATTATGAACTGTATTTAGACAGTCATGGACACCATATCAGTACTTGACGAAATTCCGTGTCATGCCATAATTTCATGTCAAGGATATATTGATTTACGTTCCATTTGTGGAATATATAGCCTTACGTCTAAAAAAAACCTCTACCATATAAACGGTATGAACATAAAATGTAGCAGTGGATACCCAATGCCTTACTGTCTCAAGCAGAGTTAAAAAAAGTCTCAATCACCCAGGGAGGGCTGCAAACATCTAGGTGTTTGCCCTGCGAGAACTGACTTGACGTCTGAAATACTGACTTAGACCATTTGTTTGACCATCTAAATTGCTCAATGTGAAAACTCGTTCCAATGACCACTTAGATGCATGTTTGTTAACTATGAATCATAGACTTGAAGTCTAAATATTGACTTAGACTAGTTTTTTGACCATCTAAATTGCTCATTGAGAAAACATGTTTCAATGACCATTAGATGCATGTTTGTTAATTTTGAATCACCCATGTCACATTGAGTTTTATGTAAGGATTTCAGTCATTAGACTTGGAATTCAGCTTGTTAGGGTAAATACGATACCATCAAGCCGAACCTCAGTGCCACATCCTGAATGACCATTCCCTTTATCAAAGGTTGAATGGCTGAGGAGATGTCATTACAATTACTAATGACATGTCAATGTGACACCATAATGGATGGACAACTAGCAACATTAGGTAGCTAACCTAATTAAAAAGCCATCTAAACCAAAGTGAAATTTAAAAAAAACTAGTTAGGCTAAACTTATGAAATACATTGTTGTTGAAGTAAAAACTATACTTACCTTGCTACTTACCGTGTCCCTGGAATAGAAGAAAAACAGGACGGCTGAAGTGCCTAAGCTCCACCCCCAAAAAAGCCTTAATTCTTTAACTAACTTCTACATTGAATGTAGAAGTTAGATACTGGGATTTCATTGCCTGATGTATTGAATGTACTTCAAAAGAACTATGATACTGTTTAATTCTAAATTATTTATCCAAAGAAATTCAAACTGCAGCCCTGTACCTACATAAGCAACAGAGGTGTGACACACATAGGTACAGGTAACCAATAAAAATGGTTGGAATGGGTTTTGGCTTCTTACATGCCTCAAGGGGGTCTAGTACACCAGACCTTGTGCTAAAGTAAGCCATTGTTGGTAGTCAGCATTCATTGCTTTAGATGACTAACCCATGAGGGAAACCCACTATCTACAACACACCTACTGTGTAGTGATTGGATGAGTGAGTGAATGAAGGTTTAAATGCACATCGGCACACAAAGGGCATTTAGTATCATAAATATCACCAAAAAGGGGTCCTTGTCATTTTTGCAGAACAATAACAAAGCATTGTAGTTTAGTGAAAGGGGGTAAAGGTGGTCATGTAAGACTTTCAGTGGTGTTTCTTTTCTTCTATATCAACAGCTAACTGGATATAAAAAAAAACGAAAGAGAACTGAATATACAACCCCTGCTTTTTGTATTTTTCTCAAATACATCAAGTGGAGCTTGGCCCTCAAACCTTGTACAGAGGTGAGACAAGATAAGCAATTGGTAGACACTGCATTAGGCTACTAGAGAAGCCTCTGTCCATACCATGCGGTAGGCAAAGGAGGAGATTTAGTACCTTGGAAAAACACCTTTATGCCTCAATTTAATTTTCCTACATGTATCAAGCAGAGCTGGGTCCTTGAACCCTGTGCAGTGGTGAGACATGACAGGCAAATGGCAGACAGTGCATTAGACTCCTATTGAAGTCTCTGTCCATACAGTTCCACACAGTAGTCAGACGGTGGTTCCCATGATACATGGGGAAAGCCACAGAAGCTTCAAGCAAGAGTGGAACCTCTGATCTTGTGCATTGATGAGATATGGCAAGTAAGCAAATAGTGTATTTAACCACTCAGCCATGGAGACATATACATCTGGAGTGGAGGGGAGAGTGAGAATTAGAAGTTGATACTTCCTCTCAACCAACCCTACTGGTTCCTAGCTCATGACTAGGAAACATCAGCTAATAGTATAGTGAGAAGCATATTTTCCCACCTTTCACATCTACTATAGCCCTAAAACAAATGTGGTATTTAAAAAAAAACATATCAGTTACATGATGATGATGACATTAGGTGTATACTAAGTTGTAAGTGTAGTAGTAGTAGAAGTAGTAGAAGTAGTAGTAGTAGTAGTAGTAGTAGTAGTAGTAGTAGTAGTAGTAGTAGAGAAAGAAAAAAAGGGGCAGTAGGAGAGAGGATTAGAGGAAGAGAAGTAGAAGAAATAGATAGAATTGGAACATTAGGAGGAGGAGAAAAAGAGGAGCAGCAGGAGGAGAGAAGAGGAGCTGTAGGAGGAAGGTAAAGATGAGGAACATGAGAGAAAAGGAGCGGTAGGTGGAAAAAGAAGAGGAGCAGTAGGAGGAGAGAGAAGAGCAGCAGGAGGAAGAAAAAGAAAGAAGAGGAGCAGTGGGAGGAAAGAGAAGTGGAGCAGTTGGAGGAAGGGAAAGAAATATGAGAAGTAGGAAGAGCAGAGAGAGCAGTAGGAGAATGAGAAAGAAAAGAAGAGCAATATGGGAGAGAAGGAAGAGCAGTTGGAGGAAGAGAAAGAAGAGGGGGAGTTGCAAATAAAGGAAGAAGAGAAGCAGTGTGAGGAGGAAGAAGAGGAGTAGTAGGAGGAAGAGGAAGAAAGGGAGAGCAGTAGAGGGAAGAAAGGGTGCAGTTTGGAGAAAGCGAAAGAAGAGAAGCAATAATAGGAGAGAGGAGAGCAGTAGGAAGAGAAAGAGAGGTAAAGTAGGAGGAAGAGTAATAAGAGAGGAGCAATAGGAGGAAAGAAGTAACTAAGGAGCAGGTGGAGAAATAGAAAGAAGTAGAGCAGAGTAGGAAAGAAAAGAGCAGTAAAGGGAAGAAGTGGAGTAGGAGGAAGAGAAAGAGAAAAGAGGAGAAGCAGGAAGAAGAGAAAGTCAAGTATTAGTAGTAGTAATAGGAGGAGGCATTCGTAGAAGTAGTAGTGTCACAACTCTATGCCATTCATTTGCACCAGATATGAGGTGTATCATCCGCAAAGATGGCACACAAGTTGACAGTGTGTAGTACAGTAGTAGAAGTAGGAGAAAGAGGATTGGTAGTCGGAGGCTTTTGTAGAAGTAGTAGCATCATAACTCTATGCCATTCATTTGCATCAGATATGAAGAGTATCATCCACAAAGATGGCACAAAAGTTAACAGAGTAGTAAAAGTAGGAGGAGAAAGAGGGAACTGGTAGGAGAAAGCATTGTAGTAGTGTCATAACTCTAGGCCATCCATCAACAAGGATGGCGCATAAGCCGACACAGTTTAGTGAAGTGGAGTAAGGTAGATGGAGTAGAACTAGGAGAAGAGTAGCAGTAGGAGGCAAAGAAAGAGCAGTAGGAGAAAGTAAAAGAAAGAAGAGGAACAGGAAGAAGAGGAAGAAGAGTAGCAGTAGGAGGTAAAGAAAGAAAAGGAGCAGCAGGTGGATGAAAGGAGAGTAGCTGTTGAAGTAAAAGAAAGAAAGAAGAGAAGTAGGAGGAGAAATCAGGAGCAGGACACAATGAGAAAAGAGGCGCAGTAGGAGGAAACAAAATGCAATGGACAGTTGAAGAAAGAGAAAGAAAGAACCAGAGCAGTAGGAAGAGAAAGAAGAGGAGCAGTAAGAGAAAGAGAAAGAAAGAAGAGTAGGAGTAGGAGGAAGAGAAAGAAGGGGAGTAATAGAAAGCAAGAGAAAGAAAGTTGAGAAGCAGTAGTAAGATGAGAAAGACAAGGAGCAGTTGGAGAAAGAGAAAGGAAGAAGAGCAGTAAAATGACGAAGAGGAGTAGTAAAATGAGAAGAGAAAGGGAAGAGAAAGAATAGGAGTAGTAGGAGGAAGAGAAAGAAGCATCAGATATGAGGCGTATCATCGGCAAAGATAGCACGTAAGTTGATAGGGTGTAGTATAAGATAGAATAAGGAGAAGGAGGAGTAGTAATAGGAGAAATAGTAGTGTCATAACTCTATGTTATTCATTTGCATCAGGTATGAGGCGTACCTTCAGCAAAGATGGCATACAAGTTGACAGAGTGAGAAGCAGATGGAATAGTAGTAGTAGTAGGCGAAATTCATTTGCTTCAGATATGAGGCGTACCATCAGCAAACAATAGACGCAGTAGTAGTAGTAGTAGTAGTAGTAGTAGTAGTAGTAGCAGTAGTAGTAGTCACAGTAGCAGTAGCAGTAGTTGTGTTAGTAGTAGTAGTAATAGTAGTAGTAGCAGAAGTTGTAGTAGTAGCAATAGGAGCAGTATGAGAACTTCATTTGTTTCAGATACGATGTGTACCATCAGCAAAGAATAGTAGTAGTAGTATTAGTAGTAGTAGTAGTAGTAGGAGCAGCAGCAGCAGTAGTAGTAGTAGTAGAAGTAGTAGCTGCAGTTGTAGTAGTAACAATAGGTGTAGCAGGAGAAATTCATTTGTTTCAGATATGAGGCGTACCATCAGCAAAGAATAGTAGTAGTAGTAGTAGTAGTAGTAGTAGTAGTAGTAGTAGCAGCAGCAGCAGCTGCAGTTGTAGTAGTAGCAGTAGCAGCAGCTGCAGTTGTAGTAGTAGCAGTAGGAGTAGTAGGAGAAATTAATTTGTTTCAGATATGAGGCGTACCATCAGCAAAGAATAGTAGTAGTAGTAGTAGTAGTAGTAGTAGTCGCAGTAGTAGTTGTAGTAGTAGTAATAGTAGCAGCAGCAGCAGTTGTAGTCGTAGCAAAAGGAGTAGTAGGAGAAATTCATTTGTTTCAGATATGAGGCGTACCATCAGCAAAGAATAGTAGTAGTAGTAGTAGTAGTAGTAGTCGCAGTAGTAGTAGTAGTAGTAGTAGTAGTAGCAGCAGCAGCTGCAGTTGTAGTAGTAGCAGTAGGAGTAGTAGGAGAAATTAATTTGTTTCAGATATGAGGCGTACCATCAGCAAAGAATAGTAGTAGTAGTAGTAGTAGTAGTAGTAGTAGTAGTAGTCGCAGTAGTAGCAGTAGTAGTTGTAGTAGTAGTAATAGTAGCAGCAGCAGCAGTTGTAGTAGTAGCAAAAGGAGTAGTAGGAGAAATTCATTTGTTTCAGATATGAGGCGTACCATCAGCAAAGAATAGTAGTAGTAGTAGTAGTAGTAGTAGTAGTAGTAGTAGCAGTAGAAGAAGTAATAGTAGTAATTAGGAGCAGCAGCAGCAGCAGCAGTAGTAGTAGAAGTAGTAGTAGTAGAATTAGTATAAGTATAAGAAGTAATAGGAGGAGAAGTTGCAGTAGTCTATCAGTATTTTACCTGGTATCATCATCACAGATAACTGATAAGCTGGCAATGAAACCCCAGAGATCCTGTGCTAGTGAATCCAGGTCAAAACATTTTGAGTCGGATACACCAGCAAGGCATACACTATCTAGATCCCTGACATAAGACACATACTACTTTCACCGTGTCATTTTATTTTAAGTTGCAATTCCACCAAATCATTTTCTTAAAGTCTTAGAAAAAAAAGATAATTTGGTTTATGTTTATGTGACTATCACTTACTAGGTCCTGAGATGAAGAAGAAATGTTTGTTTTGAAAACCGCAGTATACATGATAAGTAAAAGGTTCAGCTTACCGCAGTTCCCTACCCCCAGAAAAAATGCTACACATCATGCATGTAGAAGGCATGCATGATGGCCATAAAAAGACGCATATCAAAATGATTTCAAAAGATTTCGCACAATTTCAAATGGCAAGGCTAGCGATACCTTGCCATGACATTGTGGGTGAATGTACTGACAAAGGATAAAATGTGCGAAATAGATACAATATATATCAAACATTGTATCTATACCACCAAATACCAGCTATGGGTTCAATATATATCTCAAAAAGATATTTACTTGAGGAGAAAAAGAGAAATAACTCAATGTGCACAATAGATACAATATATCCAACAATGCATCTATAACATCAATACCAGTGATGGATACAATTTGCATTTGACATTGTATCTGATACCGATTGACTTATTAATGACTTACTCTGGAATTGCTGAATGAATAATGTTTGGGACTCAGTGAAAGGTGTTAGTAGGCTTCACAAAACTGCCCTTCCGGGTACATGTCTTAAAGAATATGTGGTTTAAATTCAAAACTTTAAAAGCTATATTTGAAATACTAAAGAAAACATTAAACATAAATCTGATAAGCCAATGATTATAAAGATATTGTTTCATGCAACGTCAACATCAACGATAAGAGCTTAAGTAAAAAGAACAATCAGATAACGAGAAAGTTTGATAAGGAAATATTTTGGAATACAATTACTTTAACAGGTGTATATTGCTATTGGGTTAAGAGCATGCACCAGTAAGGACAGCCTTTTGCCACCAATCAATATAAGTTAGCAGTGTGACACAAGTTCTCCATTTTGAAAAGTGCAAAGGTCAAATGGAATCATCAAGAACAGTATATGCAAAGCTGCAGGATGCCACCTGGTGGCTTATTGGAGAAATCATCACAATAACTCACCACGTTTTGTCAGATTCAGTTTGTAAAACATGGCTGTAATTCTTTGTTTAGTACTATAAACTATTTTAAATGAGATGTTTGTTTAATATAAAACGATTTTATATTGAGAGGGTACCAAGAGAAGAATGTTCTTTTGGATTAATCTTGTTTATTCTATGACCTACCCCATATAATGAATTTCAAAAAATTGCTTTTTACAGCAAAGGTTTCTTTGGTTCTTAACATTAAACACTTACACATGTTTGGCATTCGGGATGTGTAGGTGTAGGTGTGGGGTAGGAAGTGAAGATTCCATTTGACAGATGCACTTTTGATGCCGAAAACATACAAACAATACTATATACAAATAAATACTATGTACAGTATCCCAGAAAATCCATCAGGATGAACTGGGTTTGAGCAAATAAGCTCTAAAGATGACCTCTAGCGCCTCAGGAGGCGGAAAGGGGATGTTTTTCCCTCCATGTTGTCCGGGGTTGGTGGTCCGGCTTTGCTGCTAGCACGGGATGAGGTCAGACGAGGAATGCTGGGAAGGGTGACACGTTCAACCGGCTTCCTCTGAAAAGAGGAAATTTATACATAAATTTAGAATTACAATTTAGATTCAAAAACATTGTAGAATGACATACAGTGTCAACATTTAATTTCTGCACTAAATGTCTGGGCAGCCTGGCCATAATACACGGACGGACGCCCGATTACCACCCAATTTCCTAGGCATGGATGCATGGATAACCTCACGAACGTTATGCATGGGTTTTTGACAACCAGGCACTGGCAGAAGTCCGGTCGACTGGTGCAGGAATTTAATGTCTGTACTGTAGAGACGCTTTTTGGGAAAGCTTTTATCGGAACTGGTAACGGATTAGTTTTTGACTTTATCTAGCAATAAGTGCATGCAAGGTGATGAATACATTTCGTATAACAAAAGTACCCTCTCAGCAGAGAGGTAGATGGTTAGTAAAAGATGCATTCTTTCCTTTAACCCATTTCACCTGTTTACAGAAATTGGCATTTGTTGTTTGTTATATGTACCAGTATCTGTTAGTTTTGGTTATCAAGAAATAAAAAAAAACATGCATTTTGCAGAAAGGAATTTTGACTACTTACAGGTGGTTTCAGGACTTTTCCGTTGACCAGTTCTCCAAGACGGCCTTTCTGAAAGGCGTCGACGACCTCAACTTCAGCGAGCCAGGCGGACTTTGGTTTAGTCGGAGGAGAGATGGAAATGGGGCGCTGGTGGTATGGCTCTCGACCAATCACCTTGCCTGTTTCTCTGTCGACGACGTCCACCATGAGGACTTCCTCATTCTCTGCTGATGTCATCTTACCGGGAGGAGGAGCCAAGTTCTTAGAGGCTCGCGCACGGTTGAGACGATGAGAGCGGACGGCTGAGCCCTTCGGCATGGAAGGGGGCTTTGGTGTGTGCATGCGCCCTTTGAAGACCAGACCAGTGATCTCGTCCTTGCTGCTGGTGATGTCTGTCATGACATTGGTCTTCACATCAGTAACCATGTGGTTGCGGGCAGTCTCAGAGGAATCCCTGTAGGCCTGGGTTTCTCTGGTATTGAGTCCCATCAAGGAGACCCTTTTGGATGGTGTGCGAACCACATTGTTGTTAGTGGTTCTTGGGCCACGGGCCTTCTTGGCGATGTGTCTCGGGATACATTCCCTGATTCGCAGGCCTGATGGGCAGCGCTCCTTGGCAGCTGGGCTGGAACTGTTGCGTCCATCGCCCTCAGCGGAGAGCATTTCTGTCTCGGATGGGACCCTAGGTGGAGGTGAAGGTCCGGAGGCAGTTTTCTGTCCTGCAGAGGAGGCGGCATGATCTGGGAGGATGTCCTCTTCGATCTCTTCATCACTGAAGGTTGTTGTCACAGCCATACCTGGCCCGTTGAAACGACGAGGAGAAGCGCTGATGTCGTCATCATCTTCAAACTCCTCATCGCTGTATCCAGTGGGACTACTACAGGGCCGCTTCAGGGACTTTTTCTCTTGCTGTTTCTGCTGCAAGTTGACTCGATAGATCTGTGTCTTGATCTCCTGCTCGATCTCCTCTTCAATCTCCTCCTCACTATCATCATCCTCCTCAAACTCCTCATCACTGTACCCAGTGTACTCCTCTGGTGTGGGTGGCTTGTCCAGATCATCATCATCTTCAAACTCATCATCACTGTACCCAGTGTAGTCATCAGACTGACTCTTCTGCTTGCAAGCTATAGGTGTTGCTGCATTATCTGCAGTAGCCGCAGTGTCGCCCTGTTCCTGAAGACGAGCTGATTGATCTTGGATCTTCTTGGTGTTCTTCCTGGCCTTCTTAGACTTCCTGATCTTTTTCAGTCTGGCATTTTTGTCAGTTCCCTTGATCCTGGCCAAGAATTTTTGGTACCTTTTGGTACAAAGAGATTCAATTTATCAAAAAGAAAAAGACAAGAACAGCAAAGCCTATCACAGAAACAATAAATATAAACTGTTTAAACAAATGATAATAGACCAATATACCACAGATTAACAATGAAAATAGAAAGGTTTAACCAAAAAATGGATAAAGTCGAATGTATTTGATAATATGTGTAATTTATTTGAAATATTCTAGAATGGATTACAAGAGTTATCTGCAGTACAAGTTGTGTAATAATCTGTATACACATGTAGAACAATTCCAATTGTACATATGAACAATATGCAATTAAAACAAGAAATGTTACCTTCTGATCTCGCCTTCTGTAGGGGTCGGAATCAGCAGTGAACGGTCTGTGGGTGGCTTGGGTGTCATTTTCTGTTCTTCCATCTTCATCTCTGACTCGATGAAGTTGTTATCAGTGGCAGAGCCACGGCTTGAGACACGAGTGATCATCAGCTCATCAAGTACGGAAGCATCCCATGCACTCATTGTGTCACTTCTCATTCTCTGAACAGGTTTAGTATTTTCACCATCATAAAGGAGGCGCCGGTTGCCCCGGCCTCCTTGCTGAATCGGCATTCTGGATCTGAAATAAAACATAAAAAAACTTTGTCAGTATTGAAAATAAATATCCAAGCTCACCGTGTAATGGATAAACATTTTCCCCAACGCGTATATTCATAACATTTTATGCAAACGGAAACGCTTTTGGAATTGAAAACTTAATTCAAATCAGTTACAATTATAGTGAAGCACTTTTTTCTAAACACACTTAACATTACGTGACTGTTTTCCTATTCATATAAAAAGCTAGAAGGATTCATAACCCAGTCTACCAAGAGTTCCTCTTCAAATATACTGATTGAAAGCAACCTAAGAGAATTTAAACTGATTTTTGTGAAACCAATTCTACCTTTGCATATATGTATGAAGCGACTGTTCTTCATCAAAATATCAATTGACAATATCCACATAGAAAATAAGCTACTTGGAGAGTATAAGAAGACAATAAAGGATGGGAAAAATATTAAACGTATATGTAGTCTGAAGTGTGTCTTACATTTCATGTAGTCTAACTAAACTGCAATGGGACGGGTGCATGGGCAACTGCACATTAGGGGAGTTAGGCGCCCATGAAGACTCGAGTATAATAATCAGCACCTGGGAATCCAAATTTTAATGTTCCCAACACATTTCTGATGCCAAATTGTAATGGAGATTATTGGCCAAAATCGAGCACCAGGTAGTTCATGTTTGCCGACCGTATGAAATCTTGGTTCATCATAGTCATGCGACATTTCAAAAGGAACCTTGCATCAAGCACGACATTCTGGCAGCCAATTGCCGAATTCTTTAGTTTCATGTATGTAGGGATCTTTAAGACTGGCGAACCAAGCTCTTCTTTAAATGGGTTTGACTATCTGAAACGCTTACATACATGCGTGGTTCTCACCAATGCATAGATGTATGTGTGTAATTGTAAAGGGTCACATTTTTGGCAGAGGTGTTAGGGTAGCCTCTTTTGCAGACCGATTTCGATGTTACCGGATGATAACCTCTATACAAATCAGAGAGGTGTGCACCTATTATAGCCTCTACAAACCAATTATGCATTTAATACCCCTTCTTCCGCCAGTATTGTACTATTACCCCTGTGTTTTACTATAGGGATTAAGATCCGCCGCTGAGCAATGGTGCAGATTTATAGCCGAGGCGTAGGTGTTTGCTGCAAAAGCTGCATGAGGCCGCCAAGGCCGAAGCTCTGCAACAAACACCATCGGCAAGGCTATAAATCCGCACCAATGCTCAGTGGAGAATCTTACTTGCTATCGTAGCGGCTTAAGTGATAAAAATTACCTTGCAACTGTTTAAAAAATGACACAAATAAGGTGTTTTCTAATTGTTGCTGAGTTTTCCCCGGCTCATGGCAGTGAGCCGGGATTTGGTGCCGGCTAAGTGCTGTGAACTGGGACCACTTTAAAGCCACGGAAACAGCTTCTCACTGAACATGGTGTGTTTTCCAAGCTCAAGTATTTTCATAGCAATGCGCTATAATACTATTTATACACTTGGTCGAATGCAAATTTGGAACAGACCCCCATCACCACTTCCGCTTGTAATAGGGGCACATGGCACATGGCAAAGACAACTTCCTATCATTCACTCTCTTATGCTTGCATGTGTAAATGACTTCCACAATTCTCAGGGTAATGCAAATTCCTTTTCCACCTAACCCCTTTATAATTACAGCGAGAAGTAGTAGCCAGCCGGCGCGGTTGAATATGTAACTGCCTTGCAAACATTCCAATCACCTCAAACACATTGGTTTATTAACCCATTCATGCTTCGGGCCGTTCCATTTAAAAATGGGGGGGGGGGGGCTGAAGATAAAAAATAGACACCCCCCCCTACCAGAAATCATATGTAGCCTAATGGGATATATTAATTCAGAATTCGGCCCCTGCCCCCCCCCCCCCCCCCCCCCCCCACACACACACACACTCTTACATGGAACAGCCCTTATGAGTTCCTCTAGAAATTGACGTCTGGATCTAGGATACTTTTTGCAAAAACTTTGGAATTGAGGATGGTGGTGATATTTAAACGAGTATTATTGGTTATGTTCTGAATAAAATTTCTCTTTCAATTATTTTTCTACCTTTTCTTTTTCTTGCAATACTTCGAAATCGAAATCGAACTTGGGATTGAGGATGATGGTGATATTTAAACGAGTACAATTGGTTATGTTCAGAATAAAATTTCGCTTTCAATTATTTTTCTACCTTTCCTTTTTCTTGCAATACTTCGTAATCGAAAGTGTCAGCCTGCTTTCGGCATCTTTTAGTATTGATGGGTTAACCCCAATCAACCATAAACCAAATCACCACTGTATGGGAATCATTTATTATAGGGATTGAGATCCGCCGCTGAGCATTAGTGCAGATTATAGCGCATAGCTATGAACATACCTGGGCTTGGAAAACACAATATGATAAGTTAGAAGCTGTTTCTTTGGCTTCAAAGTGGTCCCGGTTCACAGCAGTGAGCCGGGACCAAATCCAGGATGAGGCTCCTGATCCGGGACCAAATCCAGGCTTAGCAACCATTAGAAAACATGATTTTTGTGTCATTTTCACAGAGTTGTAGGATAATTTTTATCACGGCAGATCTTAATCCCTATATTTATAGCTGAGACGTATGTGTTTGTTGCTAAAGCTAAGGCCGCCAAGGCCGAAGCTTAGCAACAAACACCCTTGGCGAGGCTATAAATATGCACCCATGCTTAGTGGTGGGTCTTAATGGCTATTACAGCGGGTGTTAAAATGACACAAAAATTATGTTATCTAATGGTTGCTTAGAGCCGGTACCAAATACCGGCTCTAAGCTCAGTGCTGTGAACCGGGACGACTTCTCATTGCCCACAGCAGCCAAAAAAAGCCTGGCAATTTTGATCAAAGTAAGTTTTTGGTGGAGAAATCTAAATCAGAACATTACCAGTAACTCCCCGTCAGATATTTTCCAGAATCATTCTCAATCACAAAGTTAACGTCTAAATCACCAATGTTCCAGACGACAATTACTTTGGGAACTCTTAAGTAGTAATGGGTTAACGATTTATAAGGTGGAGCCCTAGTTGTCGATTCCACTTTATGATCTGCTGGACCATTAAGGCAACGCGGCTAGAACAAAGGGTGTGGTAAGGTGGTAAAACAGTTACCTACATGGCAATGAGGGCAGTCTATAGTTACCCATTGGTCCATTCATCACTCACCACTAAGACGTCACATTACCGCACAAAAAGTGAAAGTGCACTCTTGAAACAGTTATGAGTCTTTGCCGTAAATTTGAAATGTGGAATTTCGCTTATAGTTATATTTTCTGCCATACTTAGGCAATGTAGGGTCTAGATATTCAAATAGTCCATAGTTACTTACTGGTTCACTCCTAACTCAACATTTATACGTTCTATGACCGCACAAAAGCGAAAGTGCACCACTCAAACAGTTATGAGTCTACACCGTGCATTTGGAATTAGAAATTTCGCTTTCCGTAACTTTTTCTGCTAAACCTAGGCATGGTCGTGACTAGACATTGAAGCTTATGGAGGAAACCGATGTTCCAGGCGAAAACCACAGCCTAACCCCAAGTTACTGGCAATTGCTGGGCATATACATGTGCGTGCCGACCGCTTTTGCCCGCTCTACCGCCCAGCTGACAGACCTACCCTTCCCAGAGCTAGCCATCAACCAGCGCATCATATCGGAAAGTCAAACTGATATAATCTAGCCAAAATGCGCCTTAAAAATACATTACTTTTAAACAGTTTGTAAAGAAAAGTCAATAGGTATACTCACGTATCTTTCCAATTCTACTAATACTTTTGTCTTCTGATTTCAGTTCTTATTTCTCGATTTTTGGAATAAGAAAGCTTGCACGTGGTCAGACGTCCGTGAAAGCTTATTGCAATGTGATTGAGATGGAGGCGTTGCCATGCAACCCCCGTCGATTCATGGTGACGTCGTCGTGTCATCGTGGGTCAATTGGGGTCATTAGGTCAAGGTCATATGAATGAAGGTCGCTTCAGAGGTCATATCTTAGGACAGCATCCTCTGTATCACTTACATTCGTTGTTAACGGATTTATTTTTCCTCATTGAAAGTTCAATGACCATCTCTTACGGAATTTCTTCGGATAAGTCTTTTTGCCCTTTCATCCTAGGGAAATGTCAATTTTGTGGCATAAATATGGCTTATAATTACTCAAATAATTCTGTAAAGGTCAGCCCAATCAGACGATAATTCTTAGTCTATAGTACATCGGGCGTATAAAAGTGTTCGATATGTTTCCCTATAAATATGTTTTCTATACATGAAAGAATAAATAGGGTGACATGAGAGATTTATTTGAGCCACATGGCATCTACCGCAAAGGTACAAATTTTGTTTTCTATCAACAAAGTAACAATGACGCAAGTATCGTTTTCCTTTTTGTTGGTTTAACAAATAAAACCAAATTGTTTGGATTACGCGTGTACCATTATTGCTGCAGTTTTCAGATGATAAACAATGGCACGTCCTCAACAATCAAGGAAGAAAACCTGAATAGGCAAACCACACACAGTGTATGCCTAGGCTTTTAATACTACATGGGTCAACTCAGACTATAAACAGCGCCCCTGGACATTGGGTACTGCATGGGTCAACTCAGACTATAACACAGCGCCCCCTGGACACCTAGTACAGCATGGGTCAACTCAGACTATAACACAGCGCCCCCTGGACACTCAGTACTGCATGGGTCAACCCTACACAGCGCCCCCTGGACACTCAGTACTACATGGACCAACTCTACACAGCGCCCCCTGGACACTCAGTACTGCATGGGTCAACTCCACACAGCGCCCCCTGGACACTCAGTACTGCATGGACCAACTCTACACAGCGCCCCCTGGACACTCAGTACTACATGGACCAACTCTACACAGCGCCCCCTGGACACTCAGTACTGCATGGACCAACTCTACACAGCACCCCCTGGACACTCAGTACTACATGGGTCAACTCTACACAGCGCCCCCTGGACACTCTGTACTGCATGGGTCAACCCTACACAGCGCCCCCTGGACACTCAGTACTGTATAGGTCAACTCTAGACAGCGCCCCTTGGACACTCAGTACTGTATGGGTCAACTCTACACAGCGCCCCCTGGACACTCAGTACTACATGGACCAACTCTACACAGCGCCCCCTGGACACTCAGTACTGTATGGGTCAACTCTACACAGCGCCCCCTGGACACTAAGTACTACATGGGTCAACTCTACACAGCACCCCCTGGACACCCAGTACTGCATGGGTCAACTCAAAATATAACACAGCGCCCCCTGGACACTCAGTACTACATGGGTCAACTCTACACAGCGCCCCCTGGACACTCAGTACTGCATGGACCAACTCTACACAGCGCCCCCTGGACACTCAGTACTACATGGACCAACTCTACACAGCGCCCCCTGGACACTCAGTACTACATGGGTCAACTCTACACAGCGCCCCCTGTACACTCTGTACTGCATGGGTCAACCCTACACAGCGCCCCCTGGACACTCAGTACTACATGGACCAACTCTACACAGCGCCCCTGGACACTCAGTACTGCATGGACCAACTCTACACAGCACCCCCTGGACACTCAGTACTACATGGGTCAACTCTACACAGCGCCCCCTGGACACTCAGTACTGCATGGGACAACACTACACAGCGCCCCCTGGACACTCAGTACTACATGGACCAACTCTACACAGCGCCCCCTGGACACTCAGTACTACTTGGACCAACTCTACACAGCACCCCCTGGACACTCAGTACTACATGGGTCAACTCTACACAGCACCCCCTGGACACTCAGTACTGCATGGGTCAACTCTACACAGCGCCCCCTGGACACTCAGTACTGTATGGGTCAACTCTACACAGCGCCCCCTGGACACTCAGTACTGCATGGACCAACTCTACACAGCGCCCCCTGGACACTCAGTACTGCATGGGTCAACTCTACACAGCGCCCCCTGGACACTCAGTACTGCATGGGTCAACTCTACACAGCGCCCCCTGGACACTCAGTACTGTATGGGTCAACTCTACACAGCGCCCCCTGGACACTCAGTACTATATGGGTCAACTCTACACAGCGCCCCCTGGACACTCAGTACTGCATGGGTTAACTCTACACAGCGCCCCCTGGACATTCAGTACTGCATGGGTCAACTCTACACAGCGCCCCCTGGACACTCAGTACTGCATGGGACAACACTACACAGCGCCCCCTGGACACTCAGTACTACATGGACCAACTCTACACAGCGCCCCCTGGACACTCAGTACTGTATGGACCAACTCTACACAGCACCCCCTGGACACTCAGTACTATATGGGTCAACTCTGCACAGCGCCCCCTGGACACTCAGTACTGTATGGACCAACTCTAGACAGCGCCCCCTGGACACTCAGTACTGTATGGGTCAACTCCACACAGCGCCCCCTGGACACTCAGTACTACATGGACCAACTCTACACAGCGCCCCCTGGACACTCAGTACTACATGGGACAACACTAGACAGTGCCCCCTGGACACTCAGTACTACATGGACCAACTCTACACAGCGCCCCCTGGACACTCAGTACTACATGGGTCAACTCTACACAGCGCCCCCTAGACACTCAGTACTGCATGGACCAACTCTACACAGCGCCCCCTGGACACTCAGTACTACATGGACCAACTCTACACAGCGCCCCCTGGACACTCAGTACTGCATGGACCAACTCTACACAGCACCCCCTGGACACTCAGTACTGCATGGGTCAACTCTACACAGCGCCCCCTGGACACTCAGTACTACATGGGTCAACTCTACACAGCGCCCCCTGGACACTCTGTACTGCATGGGTCAACCCTACACAGCGCCCCCTGGACACTCAGTACTACATGGACCAACTCTACACAGCGCCCCCTGGACACTCAGTACTGCATGGACCAACTCTACAGAGCACCCCCTGGACACTCAGTACTACATGGGTCAACTCTACACAGCGCCCCCTGGACACTCAGTACTGCATGGGTCAACGCTACACAGCACCCCCTGGACACTCAGTACTGTATGGGTCAACTCTACACAGCGCCCCCTGGACACTCAGTACTATATGGGTCAACTCTACACAGCGCCCCCTGGACACTCAGTACTGCATGGACAAACTCTACACAGCGCCCCCTGGACACTCAGTACTGCATGGACCAACTCTACACAGCGCCCCCTGGACACTCAGTACTATATGGGTCAACTCTGCACAGCGCCCCCTGGACACTCAGTACTGTATGGACCAACTCTACACAGCACCCCCTGGACACTCAGTACTACATGGACCAACTCTACACAGCGCCCCCTGGACACTCAGTACTGTATGGGTCAACTCTAGACAGCGCCCCCTGGACACTCAGTACTGTATGGGTCAACTCCACACAGCGCCCCCTGGACACTCAGTACTACATGGACCAACTCTACACAGCGCCCCCTGGACACTCAGTACTACATGGGACGACACTACACAGTGCCCCCTGGACACTCAGTACTACATGGACCAACTCTACACAGCGCCCCCTGGACACTCAGTACTGCATGGACCAACTCTACACAGCGCCCCCTGGACACTCAGTACTGCATGGACCAACTCTACACAGCGCCCCCTGGACACTCAGTACTACATGGACCAACTCTACACAGCGCCCCCTGGACACTCAGTACTGCATGGATCAACTCTACACAGCACCCCCTGGACACTCAGTACTACATGGGTCAACTCTACACAGCGCCCCCTGGACACTCTGTACTGCATGGGTCAACCCTACACAGCGCCCCCTGGACACTCAGTACTACATGGACCAACTCTACACAGCGCCCCCTGGACACTCAGTACTGCATGGACCAACTCTACAGAGCACCCCCTGGACACTCAGTACTACATGGGTCAACTCTACACAGCGCCCCCTGGACACTCAGTACTGCATGGGTCAACGCTACACAGCACCCCCTGGACACTCAGTACTGTATGGGTCAACTCCACACAGCGCCCCCTGGACACTCAGTACTACATGGGTCAACTCTACACAGCGCCCCCTGGACACTCAGTACTGCATGGACCAACTCTACACAGCGCCCCCTGGACACTCAGTACTACATGGACCAACTCTACACAGCGCCCCCTGGACACTCAGTACTACATGGGTCAACTCTACACAGCGCCCCCTGTACACTCTGTACTGCATGGGTCAACCCTACACAGCGCCCCCTGGACACTCAGTACTACATGGACCAACTCTACACAGCGCCCCTGGACACTCAGTACTGCATGGACCAACTCTACACAGCACCCCCTGGACACTCAGTACTACATGGGTCAACTCTACACAGCGCCCCCTGGACACTCAGTACTGCATGGGACAACACTACACAGCGCCCCCTGGACACTCAGTACTACATGGACCAACTCTACACAGCGCCCCCTGGACACTCAGTACTACTTGGACCAACTCTACACAGCACCCCCTGGACACTCAGTACTACATGGGTCAACTCTACACAGCACCCCCTGGACACTCAGTACTGCATGGGTCAACTCTACACAGCGCCCCCTGGACACTCAGTACTGTATGGGTCAACTCTACACAGCGCCCCCTGGACACTCAGTACTGCATGGACCAACTCTACACAGCGCCCCCTGGACACTCAGTACTGCATGGGTCAACTCTACACAGCGCCCCCTGGACACTCAGTACTGCATGGGTCAACTCTACACAGCGCCCCCTGGACACTCAGTACTGTATGGGTCAACTCTACACAGCGCCCCCTGGACACTCAGTACTATATGGGTCAACTCTACACAGCGCCCCCTGGACACTCAGTACTGCATGGGTTAACTCTACACAGCGCCCCCTGGACATTCAGTACTGCATGGGTCAACTCTACACAGCGCCCCCTGGACACTCAGTACTGCATGGGACAACACTACACAGCGCCCCCTGGACACTCAGTACTACATGGACCAACTCTACACAGCGCCCCCTGGACACTCAGTACTGTATGGACCAACTCTACACAGCACCCCCTGGACACTCAGTACTATATGGGTCAACTCTGCACAGCGCCCCCTGGACACTCAGTACTGTATGGACCAACTCTAGACAGCGCCCCCTGGACACTCAGTACTGTATGGGTCAACTCCACACAGCGCCCCCTGGACACTCAGTACTACATGGACCAACTCTACACAGCGCCCCCTGGACACTCAGTACTACATGGGACAACACTAGACAGTGCCCCCTGGACACTCAGTACTACATGGACCAACTCTACACAGCGCCCCCTGGACACTCAGTACTACATGGGTCAACTCTACACAGCGCCCCCTAGACACTCAGTACTGCATGGACCAACTCTACACAGCGCCCCCTGGACACTCAGTACTACATGGACCAACTCTACACAGCGCCCCCTGGACACTCAGTACTGCATGGACCAACTCTACACAGCACCCCCTGGACACTCAGTACTGCATGGGTCAACTCTACACAGCGCCCCCTGGACACTCAGTACTACATGGGTCAACTCTACACAGCGCCCCCTGGACACTCTGTACTGCATGGGTCAACCCTACACAGCGCCCCCTGGACACTCAGTACTACATGGACCAACTCTACACAGCGCCCCCTGGACACTCAGTACTGCATGGACCAACTCTACAGAGCACCCCCTGGACACTCAGTACTACATGGGTCAACTCTACACAGCGCCCCCTGGACACTCAGTACTGCATGGGTCAACGCTACACAGCACCCCCTGGACACTCAGTACTGTATGGGTCAACTCTACACAGCGCCCCCTGGACACTCAGTACTATATGGGTCAACTCTACACAGCGCCCCCTGGACACTCAGTACTGCATGGACAAACTCTACACAGCGCCCCCTGGACACTCAGTACTGCATGGACCAACTCTACACAGCGCCCCCTGGACACTCAGTACTATATGGGTCAACTCTGCACAGCGCCCCCTGGACACTCAGTACTGTATGGACCAACTCTACACAGCACCCCCTGGACACTCAGTACTACATGGACCAACTCTACACAGCGCCCCCTGGACACTCAGTACTGTATGGGTCAACTCTAGACAGCGCCCCCTGGACACTCAGTACTGTATGGGTCAACTCCACACAGCGCCCCCTGGACACTCAGTACTACATGGACCAACTCTACACAGCGCCCCCTGGACACTCAGTACTACATGGGACGACACTACACAGTGCCCCCTGGACACTCAGTACTACATGGACCAACTCTACACAGCGCCCCCTGGACACTCAGTACTGCATGGACCAACTCTACACAGCGCCCCCTGGACACTCAGTACTGCATGGACCAACTCTACACAGCGCCCCCTGGACACTCAGTACTACATGGACCAACTCTACACAGCGCCCCCTGGACACTCAGTACTGCATGGATCAACTCTACACAGCACCCCCTGGACACTCAGTACTACATGGGTCAACTCTACACAGCGCCCCCTGGACACTCTGTACTGCATGGGTCAACCCTACACAGCGCCCCCTGGACACTCAGTACTACATGGACCAACTCTACACAGCGCCCCCTGGACACTCAGTACTGCATGGACCAACTCTACAGAGCACCCCCTGGACACTCAGTACTACATGGGTCAACTCTACACAGCGCCCCCTGGACACTCAGTACTGCATGGGTCAACGCTACACAGCACCCCCTGGACACTCAGTACTGTATGGGTCAACTCTACACAGCGCCCCCTGGACACTCAGTACTATATGGGTCAACTCTACACAGCGCCCCCTGGACACTCAGTACTGCATGGACAAACTCTACACAGCGCCCCCTGGACACTCAGTACTGCATGGACCAACTCTACACAGCGCCCCCTGGACACTCAGTACTATATGGGTCAACTCTGCACAGCGCCCCCTGGACACTCAGTACTGTATGGACCAACTCTACACAGCACCCCCTGGACACTCAGTACTACATGGACCAACTCTACACAGCGCCCCCTGGACACTCAGTACTGTATGGGTCAACTCTAGACAGCGCCCCCTGGACACTCAGTACTGTATGGGTCAACTCCACACAGCGCCCCCTGGACACTCAGTACTACATGGACCAACTCTACACAGCGCCCCCTGGACACTCAGTACTACATGGGACAACACTACACAGTGCCCCCTGGACACTCAGTACTACATGGACCAACTCTACACAGCGCCCCCTGGACACTCAGTACTACATGGGTCAACTCTACACAGCGCCCCCTGGACACTCAGTACTGCATGGACCAACTCTACACAGCGCCCCCTGGACACTCAGTACTACATGGACCAACTCTACACAGCGCCCACTGGACACTCAGTACTGCATGGACCAACTCTACACAGCACCCCCTGGACACTCAGTACTACATGGGTCAACTCTACACAGCGCCCCCTGGACACTCTGTACTGCATGGGTCAACCCTACACAGCACCCCCTGGACACTCAGTACTGTATAGGTCAACTCTAGACAGCGCCCCTTGGACACTCAGTACTGTATGGGTCAACTCTACACAGCGCCCCCTGGACACTCAGTACTACATGGACCAACTCTACACAGCGCCCCCTGGACACTCAGTACTGTATGGGTCAACTCTACACAGCGCCCCCTGGACACTCAGTACTACATGGGTCAACTCTACACAGCGCCCCCTGGACACTCAGTACTACATGGACCAACTCTACACAGCGCCCCCTGGACACTCAGTACTGTATGGGTCAACTCTACACAGCGCCCCCTGGACACTCAGTACTACATGGGTCAACTCTACACAGCACCCCCTGGACACTCAGTACTGCATGGACCAACTCTACACAGCGCCCCCTGGACACTCTGTACTGCATGGGACAACTCTACACAGCGCCCCCCTGGACACTCAGTACTACATGGACCAACTCTACACAGCGCCCCCTGGACACTCAGTACTACATGGGTCAACTCTACACAGCGCCCCCTGTACACTCTGTACTGCATGGGTCAACCCTACACAGCGCCCCCTGGACACTCAGTACTACATGGACCAACTCTACACAGCGCCCCCTGGACACTCAGTACTGCATGGACCAACTCTACACAGCACCCCCTGGACACTCAGTACTACATGGGTCAACTCTACACAGCGCCCCCTGGACACTCAGTACTACATGGGTCAACTCTACACAGCGCCCCCTGGACACTCAGTACTGCATGGGACAACACTACACAGCGCCCCCTGGACACTCAGTACTACATGGACCAACTCTACACAGCGCCCCCTGGACACTCAGTACTACTTGGACCAACTCTACACAGCACCCCCTGGACACTCAGTACTACATGGGTCAACTCTACACAGCGCCCCCTGGACACTCAGTACTGCATGGGTCAACTCTACACAGCGCCCCCTGGACACTCAGTACTGTATGGGTCAACTCTACACAGCGCCCCCTGGACACTCAGTACTGTATGGACCAACTCTAGACAGCGCCCCCTGGACACTCAGTACTGTATGGGTCAACTCCACACAGCGCCCCCTGGACACTCAGTACTACATGGACCAACTCTACACAGCGCCCCCTGGACACTCAGTACTACATGGGACAACACTAGACAGTGCCCCCTGGACACTCAGTACTACATGGACCAACTCTACACAGCGCCCCCTGGACACTCAGTACTTCATGGGTCAACTCTACACAGCGCCCCCTGGACACTCAGTACTGCATGGACCAACTCTACACAGCGCCCCCTGGACACTCAGTACTACATGGACCAACTCTACACAGCGCCCCCTGGACACTCAGTACTGCATGGACCAACTCTACACAGCACCCCCTGGACACTCAGTACTACATGGGTCAACTCTACACAGCGCCCCCTGGACACTCTGTACTGCATGGGTCAACCCTACACAGCGCCCCCTGGACACTCAGTACTACATGGACCAACTCTACTCAGCGCCCCCTGGACACTCAGTACTGCATGGACCAACTCTACACAGCACCCCCTGGACACTCAGTACTACATGGGTCAACTCTACACAGCGCCCCCTGGACACTCAGTACTGCATGGGTCAACGCTACACAGCACCCCCTGGACACTCAGTACTGTATGGGTCAACTCTATACAGCGCCCCCTGGACACTCAGTACTATATGGGTCAACTCTACACAGCGCCCCCTGGACACTCAGTACTGCATGGGTCAACTCTACACAGCGCCCCCTGGACACTCAGTACTGTATAGGTCAACTCTAGACAGCGCCCCTTGGACACTCAGTACTGTATGGGTCAACTCTACACAGCGCCCCCTGGACACTCAGTACTACATGGACCAACTCTACACAGCGCCCCCTGGACACTCAGTACTGTATGGGTCAACTCTACACAGCGCCCCCTGGACACTCAGTACTATATGGGTCAACTCTACACAGCACCCCCTGGACACTCAGTACTGTATGGGTCAACTCTACACAGCGCCCCCTGGACACTCAGTACTGTATGGGTCAACTCTACACAGCACCCCCTGGACACTCAGTACTGTATGGGTCAACTCTACACAGCGCCCCCTGGACACTCAGTACTACATGGGTCAACTCTACACAGCACCCCCTGGACACCCAGTACTGCATGGGTCAACTCAAAATATAACACAGCGCCCCCTGGACACTCAGTACTACATGGGTCAACTCTACACAGCACCCCCTGGACACTCAGTACTACATGGGTCAACTCAGACTATAACACAGCGCCCCCTGGACACTCAGTACTACATGGGTCAACTCTACACAGCGCCCCCTGGACACTCAGTACTACATGGGTCAACTCTACACAGCACCCCCTGGACACTCAGTACTGCATGGGTCAACTCAGACTATAACACAGCGCCCCCTGGACACTCAGTACTACATGGGTCAACTCTACACAGCGCCCCCTGGACACTCAGTACTACATGGGTCAACTCTACACAGCGCCCCCTGGACACTCAGTACTACATGGACCAACTCTACACAGCGCCCCCTGGACACTCAGTACTACATGGGTCAACCCTACACAGCGCCACCTGGACACTCAGTACTACATGGGACAACACTACACAGCGCCCCCTGGACACTCAGTGCTACATGGGTCAACTCTACACAGCGCCCCCTGGACACTCAGTACTGCATGGGTCAACGCTACACAGAGCCCCCTGGACACTCAGTACTGTATGGGTCAACTCTACACAGCGCCCCCTGGACACTCAGTACTATATGGGTCAACTCTACACAGCGCCCCCTGGACACTCAGTACTGCATGGGTCAACTCTACACAGCGCCCCCTGGACACTCAGTACTACATGGACCAACTCTACACAGCGCCCCCTGGACACTCAGTACTGCATGGACCAACTCTACACAGCACCCCCTGGACACTCAGTACTACATGGGTCAACTCTACACAGCGCCCCCTGGACACTCTGTACTGCATGGGTCAACCCTACACAGCGCCCCCTGGACACTCAGTACTACATGGACCAACTCTACACAGCGCCCCCTGGACACTCAGTACTGCATGGACCAACTCTACACAGCACCCCCTGGACACTCAGTACTACATGGGTCAACTCTACACAGCGCCCCCTGGACACTCAGTACTGCATGGGTCAACGCTACACAGCACCCCCTGGACACTCAGTACTGTATGGGTCAACTCTATACAGCGCCCCCTGGACACTCAGTACTATATGGGTCAACTCTACACAGCGCCCCCTGGACACTCAGTACTGCATGGGTCAACTCTACACAGCGCCCCCTGGACACTCAGTACTGTATAGGTCAACTCTAGACAGCGCCCCTTGGACACTCAGTACTGTATGGGTCAACTCTACACAGCGCCCCCTGGACACTCAGTATTACATGGACCAACTCTACACAGCGCCCCCTGGACACTCAGTACTGTATGGGTCAACTCTACACAGCGCCCGCTGGACACTCAGTACTACATGGGTCAACTCCACACAGCGCCCCCTGGACACTCAGTACTGTATGGGTCAACTCTACACAGCACCCCCTGGACACCCAGTACTGCATGGGTCAACTCAAAATATAACACAGCGCCCCCTGGACACTCAGTACTACATGGGTCAACTCTACACAGCACCCCCTGGACACTCAGTACTACATGGGTCAACTCAGACTATAACACAGCGCCCCCTGGACACTCAGTACTACATGGGTCAACTCTACACAGCGCCCCCTGGACACTCAGTACTACATGGGTCAACTCTACACAGCACCCCCTGGACACTCAGTACTGCATGGGTCAACTCAGACTATAACACAGCGCCCCCTGGACACTCAGTACTACATGGGTCAACTCTACACAGCGCCCCCTGGACACTCAGTACTACATGGGTCAACTCTACACAGCGCCCCCTGGACACTCAGTACTACATGGACCAACTCTACACAGCGCCCCCTGGACACTCAGTACTACATGGGTCAACCCTACACAGCGCCACCTGGACACTCAGTACTACATGGGACAACACTACACAGCGCCCCCTGGACACTCAGTGCTACATAGGTCAACTCTACACAGCGCCCCCTGGACACTCAGTACTGTATGGGTCAACTCTACACAGCGCCCCCTGGACACTCAGTACTATATGGGTCAACTCTACAGAGCGCCCCCTGGACACTCAGTACTGCATGGGTCAACTCTACACAGCGCCCCCTGGACACTCAGTACTGTATAGGTCAACTCTAGACAGCGCCCCTTGGACACTCAGTACTGTATGGGTCAACTCTACACAGCGCCCCCTGGACACTCAGTACTACATGGACCAACTCTACACAGCGCCCCCTGGACACTCAGTACTGTATGGGTCAACTCTACACAGCGCCCCCTGGACACCCAGTACTACATGGGTCAACTCTACACATCACCCACTGGACACCCAGTACTGCGTGGGTCAACTCAAAATATAACACAGCGCCCCCTGGACACTCAGTACTACATGGGTCAACTCTACACAGCACCCCCTGGACACTCAGTACTGCATGGGTCAACTCAGACTATAACACAGCGCCCCCTGGACACTCAGTACTACATGGGTCAACTCTACACAGCGCCCCCTGGACACTCAGTACTACATGGGTCAACTCTACACAGCGCCCCCTGGACACTCAGTACTACATGGACCAACTCTACACAGCGCCCCCTGGACACTCAGTACTACATGGGTCAACCCTACACAGCGCCACCTGGACACTCAGTACTACATGGGACAACACTACACAGCGCCCCCTGGACACTCAGTACTACATGGACCAACTCTACACAGCGCCCCCTGGACACTCAGTACTGCATGGACCAACTCTACACAGCGCCCCCTGGACACTCAGTACTGTATAGGTCAACTCTACACAGCGCCCCCTGGACACTCAGTACTGCATGGGCCAACTCTATACAGCGCCCCCTGGACACTCAGTACTACATGGACCAACTCTACACAGCGCCCCCTGGACACTCAGTACTACTTGGACCAACTCTACACAGCGCCCCTTTGACACTCAGTACTGCATGGACCAACTCTACACAGCACCCCCTGGACACTCAGTACTACATGAGTCAACTCTACACAGCGCCCCCTGGACACTCAGTACTGCATGGGTCAACGCTACACAGCGCCCCCTGGACACTCAGTACTACATGGGTCAACTCTACACAGTTCCCCCTGGACACTCAGTACTATATGGGTCAACTCTACACAGCGCCCCCTCGACACTCAGTACTGCATGGGTCAACTCCACACAGCGCCCCCTGGACACTCAGTACTGCATGGGTCAACTCTACACAGCGCCCCCTGGACACTCAGTACTGCATGGACCAACTCTACACAGCGCCCCCTGGACACTCAGTACTATATGGGTCAACTCTACACAGCGCCCCCTGGACACTCAGTACTGCATGGGTCAACTCTACACAGCGCCCCCTGGACACTCAGTACTGTATGGGTCAACTCTAGACAGCGCCCCCTGGACACTCAGTACTGTATGGGTCAACTCTACACAGCGCCCCCTGGACACTCAGTACTACATGGACCAACTCTACACAGCGCCCCCTGGACACTCAGTACTACATGGGACAACACTACACAGCGCCCCCTGGACACTCAGTACTACATGGACCAACTCTACACAGCGCCCCCTGGACACTCAGTACTACATGGGTCAACTCTACACAGCGCCCCCTGGACACTCAGTACTGCATGGACCAACTCTACACAGCGCCCCCTAGACACTCAGTACTGCATGGAATAACTCTACAGATAAGACAATTTTATTAAGGTCTCACCCATAGATAAATAATACATACAAGACAAGATAAAACAAAGGACGGTCAACTTTGACCTACGAGAGACCTACACAGCGCCCCCTGGACACCCACGTTGTCTTCTAAGGTATATCCCCGCACCTTAAGATAAAACGTGATCAGTGATATTATGCTATTTTACCCATGAAACGTGTTCCCTCCTCATCACTATCTTGTGCCTCTATACCAAATATTACAATATTATATCTCATTCAAAACCTGTACACAATGATTACACTGCGTATCAATGCTGATCGCATTATTTTATTTGCTCAAAATTATCACGGGAAACCATCCACTAGACCATAAGGATAAATGGGGAAGTAGAAGGAACGGTGTTAAATGTGGTCTAGCAATTATCTACACGCCAATGAAGAGAGTAAATAGCCATCCACTACTGTATCCGGCTTTACTTTCGAGTGCTAAATATTTTGCGTTGAAGCCATGCTGGAGGATAATTGTGCTACTTTGAATTCGCGCATTCAAACACTCAAACTAAAATAGATACAAAGCAGGATATTCATTTGAAGGATGTAATTTTGGAGCTATCATGGGGAGCGCGAGAATAGCGAAAACAAAATGCCTGTAAAATACTAGTCATACAATAATTCACTCCACAACCAGCATAAAGATGTCGACGATCGCACCAAAAGTGAAAGTACACCCCTCCAAACACTGAGTTTTTACTCTGATTAGGCCTGGGTTTACACATGCACGTGCCTTTTTGGCAATGATACCACTTAGCCGACATACGTATCCTAGTCGTAGTCAGCCAACAGTAGGCGCATTCATAGGAGTATTTTATCAAGAGACGGAAGGAATTGTTTTTACGTCGCTTTCAACAGCTTAGGTCATATCGCGACGAGATAGAAACCCGTAACCGCAGAGAAATTCCTTCTCGTCACGAGTAATTCCAAAGGGGTTTCAGTTGCATATGTACTCTATACATTCCTCCAAAACGCCGCACATTATATAAAGCGACCATGCACGCCCACTTATGGGTATCCAGCGGAGACACAAACCTGCGACATCAGGCCGGGGAACTAGGCATCGTAACCACTAGGCCACGGCTGATCCACAAGGAGTATCATCGAATCAAGCCAGATTTGCCCCTTAAAATTACTCTGCTTCAAAAACACGTATAAATCAATACTCACGTACCTTTCTAGATACGATCTTCTTGTTTTTTTCGATCTTATTTCTCGATTCTTGAAATAAGTAGGCTTGCGTGTGGTTAGACGTTCGTCAAAGCTTGTTGCCGCGTGGTCAGCGCGGTCAGCATATGAGTGTTGCTATGCAACCGAAGAGGTCATTGTGTCACGTCGGGTCATTGGGTCAAGGTCAAATGCATGAAGGTCGCTTCAGAGGTCATATTTTGGTCATGCATTGGAATGATCATTTATTACTCCACTTTCGTTGTTAAGTTCTTTTGCCAATGTTGTAAGTTTTGCAATAGAAGTTCGGCTCCTATTTATTTTTACAGCTACATGTACCAAGACTTATTACATACTATACAATAAATAGCGAATTTGAACATTTTGGCGCACTTTTCACATTGTATTTTCACCAACAATTGGTATTTGTTGTCAGAAAAAAGCCCGGCATAATAAAGGCATAGGGGCACCCTACTGTCCAGGATATTTTTCATTGAAATATATTTTGTGTACACCTTAATATTTTAATTCCTTCTGATTTTGTAAATATCACTAAGCCATTTTGTTTTATTTACCATGTAGACATATACAACTAACAAAGTCATGCCTTTTCAGCATCTAGAGACGGAGATTAACATACCTGCGGCATTTTGAAAATTGATGTAGAAAATTTCCTTTGTATTTGCTGTCACAAGCTTCATAATGTCTTTTATTGTATTTAACCTAAATATACATGATTTGATGAGTACTAGTATGTGATTACCTGTGGTTGAAATACAATACGATGACGCATATTTACTTGCAGATACAATAAAAACCATCTCTTTGAGAATTTGAAAAAACATACGCGCAGTAAGTTTCAATATATCGGTATGACACTCAACAGAAATGCCCGTTAGGTGGCGTATTTTCAAGACTGATTTTAAAAAGGATACTTTTAAAGGGACCTTTTTAGTGATAATTTCGAAATGTGCGAGATGTGATGATAATGGATATCCCCCTCATCTCCCTACCACGATTCCAACAAGAACAGTTTTATTTAGATACAGTACAGACATTTAATTCCTGCACAAGTCGACCGAACGTCTGTCTGTGCCTGGGTGTGCAATCACCAATGGATAGAATGTCAAAAGATAAGCATAGCATATTAATAACTTGCTTGAATTGCGAATAAAAGCTACGTTCAGTTGTGAGGTCATCCATGCATGCATCCATGGCCAGGAAACGGAGTGGAAATAGGCCGCGCGGTCATGTTTTGTCCCACTGGCTGCCCACGCATTGAGTGCAGGAATTAAATGCAGGCACTGTATCTAGGACGTTTCTGATCCCTTAGATAAACGGTGATATGTGGCAATGAGCACACAGCATGGACTTTCTCGCCACGACTGTAATTCATACGCATTGCGCAGAGCGCGTTAGTATGGTTCCTTGAAAATCAGCAGCCACGTAACAATGCGTTTCTTTTGTTGACAATAGCCATCCATTCTTAATAATACTATTTGTCAATTGTTTATAAACACAGCAATAGGCAATGATTTCATGCATTGCATGTTAGAACTAAAGGTATTTCAGTACGACGTTTTTTGTAGCTCATGGCTCCCGTTTTGTTTACAAATATGAGAGAAACAATTACTTTTTCCAAGAAAAATGGACAATGACGCGGCTTTTGCTCTCCCTATTGTTGTCACAACAATAGGGAAACCCCTTTTGTTGACGGCGGCATGTTACTTAGAGGCGAACGTCAAAAAAGGGGGTTTCCCCTTTAATTGCGTAGACCATACGGACAACAATACCCTCGTCATTGTTTATTTTACTCGTAAAAAGGCAGGATACGTACCAGGGGGGGGGGGGGGGGGGTCGGATGCTTGTGCCATGTGCAAAAGAATTTCTTCAATGAAAGCCTTTTAGCTCGGCCGTGACCTCGTAAAAAGCACTAACTTTCATTGGTCTATTTTCGAGTTATTCTGTCAATATGAAATTGAAATTTGCACTACTTGTACTTATCAATTAGAAAAGTTTATTTTTGTGTTTAGATTTCATGAAAAGTATATTCTAATTTGTATTGGTATTTGTATGTTTATTGACTGTACTTACTAGGTACAACATCTGCACTGTAGAAGTCTTTAATGAGTGACTCTCAGCAGACTAAAGGAGGGATTTCCTATCATCAATATATAATTCTGCCCACTTGCATTCGTCTAGCTCACTACCTTAATTCAGCACAGTCAATTTCTAATAACACAATTAGAGCAATTTGAATTTCTAAGGTCCTTTTTTGGTGTTGTTGTGTTTATGCTAGTTGTAGGGACGTAGAGTTCGCTTATTTGGGCGTTCCTATACACGGAAACTGCTCTTAGTATTTGTTTAGGACGTCTGCTACACTGTGGGCAAATTGATCCCCAACGATCCCCATGTTTTGAAAACATGTTATGTTGTATGCTAGTCATGTAGAGGTCCGTCCACCTCTACGACCATGTTCCAACTGCGCTCGGCTCGCCGGCGCATTCGATAATATGCAATATTTTTGCACACGGCACAAGCATCCGAACACTTGAGCCTGAGTTTTAGCCTGAGTCACGTTGGTGCAACTGACCCCTGTATCAGAATACCTGTAGTACGTTCTTTCTCAACTACATAAAATATTAATTTGCCAATTAGGTGCACATTGTTAAACTTCAGACAGTACAAATGCGAGCAATCTCGATTGGAATTTTACAAGGGGCAACAAATGGGCGAATTCAACATTTTTAGGAGTTAAAGAAAAAGGTAGGTTTATTTAATAGGGATACAAAACATAATGCTACCCTGAGCTTTGCCAGCTTTGTAGAGGAAAACAAACTCTCTGTATCAGAAAAGAGATACAAAACGGCCAGACTATAGATGCTCCGAATAAAGGGTTCAGATCTGGGGTTGAGAAACAATATTGTGTAAGCATCTAGAAAGTATATTAAGCTTTTTTCTGTTGTGGCCCATCACAAGCATCATTAGAGAAAGACTATTTATCAATGTGTTCCGGATATAAAACAGCGCCCTCTATTTAAATAAAAGAAAACTACATCCTTTGCGATGTACGTTTGAGCCATGAACGGCTGGAGCGAAATCAACGTTGATTGTTGAGTTAGTGAATCAGCAGACGATCTTTTTGTAGAGGGGGGGGGGGAGCAACGAGGAACAAAAATGCCAATTTGTATTTCTTTATTATCATTTGATGGTATCATCTTGTACACGCCTTTGATAAGTGACTAGTCCAGACTAGAGCAGGGATATTTATAACTATGTTATGTGTAAGTAACATGTACACGCCTTTGATAAGTGACTAGTCCAGACTAGAGCAGGGATGTTTATAACTATGTTATGTGTAAGTAACATGTACACGCCTTTGGTAAGTGACTAGTCCAGACTATAGCAAGGATGTTTATAAATATGTTATATATAAGTATCATGTATCATATCATATGATATACAGGTACCATGTAAAAGTCTTTGATAACTCTTGGCAGACTTAAGGAGGGATTTCCTATTATCATGGGAATTCTGCTCACACGCAGTTGTCTAGCTCGATACCTTAATCCAGCACAGTCAATTTCGGGTTTACTTGCTACATGTATTAATTATTGATACGCATTCTGATGGAGAACGTGAGCACATTGTCATAACAATCAACAGTTTGGAATAATATAATTCGACAACAACCGAAATATGATAGTTAAACCGTATATTTCAATCTCATTGTTAAAACTTTTGACACTCATTTTGCAAAACAGGTCTATACACCTTTTGAAATAATCTCAGATTTACCAGTCTTACATGACAGGAAAATGAAAGCTTGTGAAAATTGCACAGCGACTGTATCTTAAAATGATAAATACTTGGTTTTGAGTGTAGCGAACAGTTTCATCTGTTTTGCGTTATATTCATTGGCTTGACTTTTGTCAATTCATGCAATTGTGTGCCCTTACATACAGCAAAATTGACATACTGTAGAACCCCCAATTTGCTATATTTGGGACACGCGTCATATGTGTTCTACAGTAACATACTAGTATATGTCCTTTGTGTACCATTTTCAAGAGATTTCACAAACTTATGGAATGGCATACACCAGTTTAACTTGTAACTTCGATGTCATCATTAGACACATTCTAAACCATACAATCTCCTTTAGTAGCCTAACCGAAGCCCATAACCTTGTCTATACCAAATATACCAATAGGCACCCCCAGGGAATCGGCACATATCTGTATACCCGCTCCACGCCAGTAAAATGGTCCCTCTTTATTAGTTTCTATTGATACAATTAATTACCACTTATTATAAATCATCAAAACCTTTCACACAAATATATAAAGCATGTGTGCCAATAGAAAGCCACTTCAAGAACTCGTACATTGTGAGTGATATAATTATAAGCTGAGGTCACACTTAAGAGTTAAAAATGTCTAAATTCAACTAAACCTGTTTCAAGATAACACACACAAACATGTGACTTCGATAGCAATCAATTTCAATCGTTTATATTTTACTAAAGGATTAAAACTTGAGTAGCTTTCAACAGGTTCACTGCGATTGGTTGGACCCAGTCATGTACTTTCGAAGTTCAAGGTGAGGCAGGAAATTAATAAATCAAAATGGTCATTGCCTCTCTGTACATACTCATTGGAAAGCTATCGCCGAGTACTGTCAGATGAGCTGCCATGTGCTAGGGTTTCAGTCATTTTTCAGGGTTTTTTGCATTATTTTGTATTGACCAAATTAGCCACCAGCAGCATAAGAGTTAATCATACGTAATCCCCTTCTCTTCTATAAACGTCTTTACTATGTCCTGCAGCCTTTTCCTCGCCACCTGTAATGAATAGAAATACATGTTTTTATTATGAGAAAACTACAATAATCATGCAAGGTAGGCTTATGTGCCAATCCAGAATCTTTAGAAGAGCACAGAAGCGCTATTTTTGTTCGAGAGTAGCCATAATTTCATAATATTCTCAAAATCTCAAAAATGCTGCCTTGGTGCTTTGGTCTCGTTTCATATCTAGTATGCATGATCGATGTCAAATAGATGATCACCATACAGTTGTCGCACCAGTCATTATAGGAAAGAGGTCTCATATTTGGGTGATATTTTCATATCTCTATCTAGAATGTGTGATAAAAGCCGACCCGTTTTCGGGCCGGTCATAATAGACAGGTGGGTGGAGTGAACAAGTTTTCTCTTAACCCATTAAGCAACCAAAACAGTCTGACAATTTAGGAATATCTTTCCGGTGAAAGCATTAGTGGGAACATATTTGAACTATCAACATCTCTCCTTCAAATATTTTGTAAAATGTTCCTTAATTTACCAGTTATTGTCAAAAGTATCAAAGATCGCGACAACAATTTCAAGAGTAACTATTGAGCAATAATGGGTTAAGAACATTGCTGTTTATATAATATCTACAGTACAGACATTCAATTCCTGCACCAGTAGAGAAGACGTCTGCCAGTTGGTTGTAGGAATTGATCACAGGAGGTAGGTGACTGTGGCAATACCAGTGCCTGGCCCAGTCAGCAGCCAAAACCGAGCCCGTATTCAAAAATAATGAGCCAAGCATGTCAATGAACCACTTAGTTCGCGAATCAAAGCTACGTTCAATTGCGAGGTCATCCATTCATCCATTCCCAGGAAACTGGGTGGAAATCACACGTAAGGTTGTGTATCATGCCAAGACTTCGCACCCGTTTAGAGCAGGAATTAAATGTTGGTCCTGTACTCTAATATTCAATCAAAATGCAATAAAAGTGTACAGTGCTAACATTTAATATCTACACTAAATGCGCGGACAGCCGGGCATAAAAGAAGACCCAATGTGCGATTGCCACCCGTTTTCCTGGACATGGATGCATGGATAATCTCACAACTGAATTGAACGGAAGGTACGTTGGTCATTGATGTGCTTGGCTTATTTCTTTGTTATCTTATCCATGGGTGTTTGTACAACCAGGCACTGACACTCGTCCGGTTGACTGGTGCAGGAATCAAATGTCTGTACTTAAGGTAAATAGAGAATATAAGAACGTGCAAAGAAATTTACAATTACACGATACATTTTTAGATGCTGAGTAATCTACTATGTTACCTTTCTCCTAACTCCTGAGGTGGGAAACTCATCTAGAATCAGGTAGAAGTCAGGGAAAAGCCGTTCATCAATTTGTCCTAGCTGTAAGAAATACACATAGTCTATAAGGCACATTCATCTCGATACCAACAGTTTTTAAATTGACTTTGCATGCACAGTCTCTGCAATTAGAGTAATTTGCAGGATAGTGATAGACGGGAAACAATTTTTATCAGTTAAGTATTTTCTTATAAGTCATTTAAAAATAGGTAATGCACTTATAACAAACTACAGAAGCAACTTAAGACATACTTGTTGAGAATGTTTAACCGTTCTTCTGCTGGTGTCTAATTTGGCCAATACAAAATGATGCAAAAAATCTAAAGAATGACTGAAACCGTTTCACATGGGTACTCATCTGAGAGTACTCGGTGAGAGCTATCAAATGAATACAAACATGACAGGGTTTATATGGTTTTCAGACGACTTTGCGTCCTTGTTCTTTGGATGAAAGGAACCTCAGTATTCGATGGGTTAAAACATTCAAAAGTTCATGAATTTTTAAACTATTTGATAACAATATTGTTTCTTCGGATTTCTATTTTTATTTTGGTATCAAAGAAAACGAATGAAAAATATGCTGAAAGTAAGCAACCTACAATTTACGATTCTACTGGTAGCAAAACGTTAGGAGTAACTATTTCCAGTTGCAAATGGGCTTTCACAAAAAATAGCTTAATATTATTTTATCATTGAATGCTGAAATAAAACCACATACTATATGCCTTTTTGGCTGCAATCAAATTATTTCAATTTCTTCGCAACTAGCCCTGTTATGTTCCCCTATTAACATGCACAATTTATACATTGTTGGAGTAAAAGTCTCATTGAGCACCCAACAATGGACGCTTTGTTCTCACTAAAATGCATAGTTTCCTCTCGCATCTGAGGAAGTTGCCAGTGACTTGAGGTTAGGGCAGTGGCTTTCGCCGGGTTCACCGGCTTCCTTCACCACTCACAACTGGCTAGTCACGACTTAGCTGTAATATGGCAGAAAATGTGACGATAATCAAAATTCCAAATTCCACTTACCATTTTCTCGCAATGTTCCTGCAGTTGAAATTCAGTCAATTGAGAGCCACATTTTCTTCTCCTGTAAATAAAAATTAAATGCAATAACATAACTCCACAGTTTGACAATTGAGGTGATAACATATCATTAATTCGAGGGTTTTCTATGCGTTTCTAAAATAGTGACGCAGAAACCATTTAACCGTCTGTAGGACTTTCTGACTAGAGGTGCCAAAGAGATAGATATCATTTTTCACATTTACCAACACATCTTCTACTCGTAGAAATATAGAGATTTAGCAAAAACACACCCTGCCTATCCCCTGCTTAGTTTTCATCGTGTTTTTGTATGCTATACCTCAAAAGATACTATTAAATGCAGCAGTGTATTAATAAAAAAAACTGAATAAGTGTTCATAAAGAAAATGTGTATCAAACACACGCCTTCAAGACTTCTGCCAGTTGTGCATAGCTAATAAGGCTTCACAAATCTTAGTTAATTTCCAGCCAAAACCTTATTTGGTTAAATTGGAAATAGTTTTCTGAATATCGATACAGCATAACCCGGCTTTTAAAAATTATTCAGTGACACACCAGTTATTTGAAATTAAGTGAGGCTGTTCATTTTAGCCAATCTCTCACTTTTCTAGTTTCTGCAAAACGCATGTTTTTTTATTTACACTCAAAAAGAAAACAAATACTGTTACACACAGCGAATGCCTTCTTCCACACAAAATTGGAGAATTATATATCAGAGGAAATTATAAAGTACTATACCATAGATTCCGTCAATATTAGAAAAGAAATTCAATACTACAAAAATATGTAAAAAAAATCTACCCATTTTCGTTCAAATATTCTAAGTGAGCCCTCAATTTCTGCATTATACTGTTCATATTGTAACTGTCACTTGGACTTTTGCTGTGTTTTTTATTTACTTCAGCAGTTGTCAATATCCAATTTTTACTTTGTATTGGTGCTTGCTGTGAATTTGTAAGCACTCGTTCATACCAACTGCTACATTGTTATACCTACACGACACACAGACATAGGACATCTCGCCAACCAGTTACGTCATAACCTATCACCTGAAATAATAGAAAGATCGTCAAAATGGTGTTGATCACCACTGAGAGCTATGAACATCAACCTTGCACTGGAGCCTTTAAAATAGACCTCTCTTTTAAAGACAAGTACGATAATAACATCCTTAACCAATAAGTGTTCACAGCGGCCAGAAGCCGCCTCACAATTTTGAAGAAATCTCGCAGGCAATTGCAAAGTTGAGAAAAATATTTGGGGTTAGGCAGTGGTTATCGCCGGATACTCCAGTTTCCCCAACCACTCACAAAAGGCTATTCACGACTTAGCCGCAATATTGCAGAAAAAGTGACGAAAAAAGAAATTCCAAACATCAAACTGTCAACTCCTTACCACGGCATCCTGTACCAGGTGATGTTCTTTTGCAACCTTCTCTATTGGCTGAGGATGAATTACATCCCCCCAACGCTTGAATCTGATACATTCCACTTTTCGGCCTACGAGATACAGGTATCCCTCTGTGTCCATTCTACCCACATCCCTGAAATCAAGGAAAAGGAAAACTTAGTTTGTTTCACATTACAGAAACGAATTATACTTTGATACACTATCCACTGTACAGTTCCGACATTTAATTCCTGCACTTAATGCGTGGGCAGCCCTGGCATTATACACGACCGCACACTCGATTGCTACCCAGTTTTCTGGGCATCGATGCATGGATAAGCCCACCAATGAACGTACTTTGATTTGCTAGCTGCGTGGGTCATCGATGTGTTTGACATGTTTTGTTGACATGTCAGCCATGGGTGTTTGTACAACCAGGCACTAGCAGACGTCCTGTCAACAGGTGCAGGAAATAAATGTCTGTTTTGCAGCAATGGGATCATTGGCAGATGAGTAGCAAGACATGCTCTGGGTCTGTGCTAGTATCATGACGTATGTCCTGTCGATTTCATTACGATTGCAACTAAGGAAAAATAACAATGAAACATCATCTCACACACTTATTTTGCAAAATATAAGTTATGGGGAATGTATATTGATCCTCAGTGATGGGACAACTGCCTGGGTTCGAATCCCTGTTTGTGCATGTGGTAAAGTTGCCAGTGACTTGGGGTTAGAGGGTGGTTTTGCCGGGGATGCCTGGTTTCCTTCACCAGATTCAACTGGCTGGTCACGACTTAGTCGCAATATGGCTGAATTAGTAACGAAAAACCGAAATTCCAAATTCCAAATCCGATGATGGTATGGGTATTCCATCTTGGTTGGGTGCAGAAAGAGGCATCGTCAAGTAGCAGACCATTGTTCAGAAACTTAACCCTTATGCTACCGTTGGCTGACTTGGCCAATACAAAATGATGCAAAAGACCTGAAAACATGCTGAAACCCTGACACATGGTACTTATCTGAGAGTACTCAGCGAGAGCTTTCCAATGAATACCAACACGACCGGGTTTAGATGTATTTCAAGCATCTCTACATCCTTGTGCTTTGGAAAGGTAAATAGCTCCTTGTAATCTACAGTGAATGATTACATCCCACTGGCTCTAGTCAGCTGAACAGGGCAGTGTATAAGGCAGCACTTACAAAAATGAAAAAACCTCAACCCTAACTTATACCACAGCGAATATGTTCCAATACAAAAAACAGTAAAGTGGTCGGTGCCAAATGTCAAAGACTTTCATACGCCTGTGTTCGAAAAGTATCATGCATGACGAAATCGAAACAGGAAAGTTCAATGCATGAATATCAGATTTCCATACATCAAAATATGAAATTTCATGCATGAAAATGAAAAGTATGACCCTTGGATGATTTCTTTCGACACAGAAATGCTCATTGTCAATTAGGTTGTACACAATTATAAGCATGCACTCTCATCCATGAAAATATTTGAGCAAAATTCTCATTTTCATGCATGGAATTTTCATTTTCATGCATGAAACACTTCGGACAGGGAGAGTGAGTTGCTAACACTTAAATGGCTTGGTGGGAATTATTGCCATTATTCCCGCAAAATTAAAGTCAAGAGCCTAGTGTTCAGTAATGAGTGACCTACCCTGTATAGTACCATCCCTCTTTGTCTTTCACAGCACTGGTGAGTTCTGGTTCACCTATATAGGAATGAAAAATGCCCCAGTTGCGTACGAGAATCTCACCCTCATTGCCAATGGGTACCACCTGGTCATCCTCACTTACGACCTTGACCTAAAGATAGAAATACTTAATATTTCATGTCTGTTTTCAAATATATGTCCTTCCAATGTCAGATGGACATTATCATTGTCTCACTATGTGTTAATAATAAAGTAAACACTTGTTTCATGAACAATACATCAAAGTATGAGATTGATTCACTTCATGATAAAATTCAGCATCTTGGCTTTTTTAAAAAGGCATTGTGATATTAATTTATGGATCAGAGTATTATTCATACTTTTGTTCGGGAAAGGCATTCGGAAAGTTATTTTCTATTTACAGTGCCGGCATTTGATTCCTGCACAAAATGCGTGGACATCTCGGGATAAAAAATGACTGCATGCCCTAATGCCATCCAGTTTTCTGGGCATGGATGACCTCACAACTGAACGTAGCTTTGATTCTCAAGCTACGTGTGACGTTGATGTTCTTGGCTTATATCTTAAATTGTAATCCATGGGTGTTTTTACAACCAGGCACTGACAGACGTCTGGTCGACTGATGCAGGAATTAAATGTCTGTACTGTGACTACCTGAAATACAAGTTTCTGATCTTAAAACCATATTTCCACAAATTTAAAAAATATATTTCTAGCCTTACCTCTGTGTGCCGGATCGGAGGTCCAACTGAATTAATGACTTTTTCTAAAATATCGCTTGGGAAAACAACTGATACTGGAGCCTCGCAGCAACTGTACAAGTTCTAAAAATAAAACAAAGGAATATTGCATTACTTTACTGATCTTATAGATAAAAACATCCTCATACTATTAATTAATAGAACCAACAATCTCATAACATCCTAAAAAATTAACACCAAATCACCACACCTGGCTCTATAAACAAACAAAGTTATCAAAGTGTACTATTTTAAAGCAAAATACCCCGGGGGCAAAATATATTCCTTACCACTGACTCTGGCAAAATCTTTTCCAATTCGGACATAAATTTTCCATCCGTTTTCACACTACACAGCATGCCTTGAAGAAAAAATGAATATGTTAATTATTATACTATAAAGAACATAGAACGATAGGTTAAATGATTAACAATACTTGTATTCTTTTATATACAAGAAATATTAATCAAGAAGCATTCAAAACACGATTAGTTCCAAGTTTGGTACATTCTAACATGTACTAGGTGTAATTAAGAAAAAGACTGAATTACTTGAATTGTATCATGATCTCACCTCCTCTTGTTGATGCCAGGTCAAAGTTAGACAAGATATTGCTCTTGAAAATGTCGTGCCAGACAAATGGATACCAATCGATGTGTGTGCACCTGAAATAGAATGCAAGCCGGATAAAAGAAACAAACATATTGCATATTGTATACATTGCACACAGGAAAGATGGTCAAGTTACTGATTGATGTGAATGTGTTTTCAACTTTCTACTAGGCATCAGTGATTTAAGAGAAGGCCAACAGTCGTCAAAGATGCCCCTTTGGCTTTGCATGCTTCTTTTCTTTGCCAGTGAGGCTGTACCTATAATCGTGTCCCACTGTCAAAATGTACTCGATATGGTGTTGATAAGGTGTGGTCTAAGGTGTTGTTAATGACTTAAGCAGAAATACATGATAATACTCTTGATTTTAATGATTATTTGATTTTGTTTTCCTGGCGATAAACATGAAATATGTCGTATAGAGAGACATCTTGTTTAAAGTTTATTGAGGTCGGATATTTTAGTTTGGGGTTCTTTAGATAGAGCAGATGTATTTATATAAGAATCAAATCAATCCTGGTGTGAAAGAAATGTTGTCTGTCTTAAAAATGAATCTTTAGGTTTTCTCAGGGCTAGCCTGACTGACCTCTCATGACCTCCCAGCCACTAAAGCGGTCCCTGAGCATCAGGGGTCCTAGTGGCTATGATGTCAGCAGCGTTTTAGGAAGCTGGTGTGTGAGCTTCAGCCACCGCTAATATAGATCCCTCACCATATCGTACAGTTGATTTAAACAACTGACCCCCAGTTTACTGATATTTAGGGGAGAGAGAAGAATTAAGAATTAACAAATTCATTTTGAAATTAAAAATCAGGTTGGTTTGATAAGCATCTCTATTAATCCTGTCCAAGACACATTATGGAACTCTGGTAGGCCTATGAATGGCAAGTCATTTCCTGGAATTAATGACTGTCTGTAGATTTCTAGGCTTTTCAAGTTGCTTTATCATAGATAGGAAAGCACCTGGTTACAGTTTCTGTGGATCTGGTAGTCCCAAAAGTTCACTTTTAAGGTATCTCTCTAAGAAGTGTTCAGAAACCACTAGATTTGCCTATCATGGGTGGATCCTTCCTTTTGATAGCAATGATACATGTTTTTTTCTCAAATTCATATTCTTTGGAATTCTGTGAAATGCAATCTTTTTATCCTTTGCATTTTCTGTGAGTGTTAGTGCAATTTATAGTCATGCAGTGAACCATTTCAAGACTTCCTTGTATATCAGTAGAGAAATGAATGCTGCATTACTATTCTGCCTAACCAGATGTTCTCTGCAGAGGCATGCCACACCGTCATCACTGGTGATTAGAAACCCGGGTGCCAAGCACATTAGCATAATCATGCCTACCCCCAGTGTGTGGTTTCTGGCATTAAAAGTAGCATTTATCTCTGAACTAGGGGCGATTGGGCAGGAGTAAGGTGGACACTAGATACATGGTCAGAAATACATAGAACCCCTATGTAAAATTGGTATACTTCTCCTTTAAGGACAAAGTAAGCTACAAGTAAACAGTAATTAAATGTCAGGTTTCCATTTAGTTTATGACTCACTAACTGCCAGACAACTACAAATTTGATTATGTTTAATTGATTATAGAAGGTTTACTTCAATGTTAAATTCATTTTTTTATTCAGCGATGATAGATTATGTTGAAGTTGTGAACAAGAAACATCGCTCATTTCAAGTCTTACGTTTTCCCTACGTACTCAAGAAGAGAAAGGTATATATAGACAAGCTTTTCTTAGTTTGTTCATCATAACACCAGTACTTATTTGAAATATTTTATGGTGTGATCTTATAGTGATCTAGCAGTATTTGCACCTTACCAGAGAATTCCGTCAACTCTATCTCCAGTACATGGCCATTGTTTACTATATGCTATCTATTGGCATGTTCCTTGCATTGGATATTCAAAGACTTAAAAAAGCATTAGCAAGACAACTTGCAGCTCATATTTTTAGCTTGATTGACTACCTACAACCAGCCACATTCAAAGTATTATCCTGTCTTTATTTTATTTGAAATGGTTGTTAGATGCCTGTTTTGAAAGATAATCATTGGCGGCAATCTGTTAGCCTTAAAACAACAGTTAAACCTCCTCTCTGGAGGCTTAATATTCAGGCCGAATGTAAGGCCTTAAGTCTTAAGTTATGTTGGTGCAAGCAACACATACTGACTTGGGGCTTAAACTTTCTTCAAAAGGTTAATACTTGAGACCAAAACTAAGCCTGGTATTTCTAGGCATTTTGAACTGTACCTGTATTTTTCTACCACAGCTAGCATGTGCTCTGGTGTGCAATACGCTGAGGCATCACAGGGTGTGGAAACCATGGTAAAGTTGATGCCAAACAGAGAGCTAGTAAGGCAGTAGGAACTGTAGAGCACATAGAAAATATCATCCGCTATTGGGTTCATCATGCATACCAAGACATCCTGTAAAGGTAAAGATAGGACAAGCTGTTGAGCAAATAGACAAGAAAGGTACCCATTTAGATTTAATTCGATCCAACAATACAAAAAACATAGACATCAGACTTTATCAATAGATGAAACCAAAATTAGTTTCTCATATACCCTATCAAATTTTGGAACATTTCCCTCAATCTTCCCTCCAGTGCCTTTCAAAGTTTTAAAACAGTATTTGAGAATATTTAGAGCTTTTTCCCTCCAGTAGAGAAATGATCATCATACATATTGCCAAGCAAGGAAAAAGAGTCCAAGGATCCCAACAATTAAAGGGCTATTTCATCGACTGGCTGTGTTTGTAAGACAATGGAAAGAATGATTAATGACCATCTTGTTTGACTTCTGGAAACCTTTAAATACATTAAGGAATCCCAAAGTGGCTTCTGCAAAATCAGGAGCACCATAGGTCGCCTTGTGCATTTTAAAACATATCAAAGAGAAGGACATGTAGTATGAAGGAGGCATGTAGTATCTATCTGTTCCAACCTTGAGCAAGCATATGCCAACACATGAAAATATGAAAATTTGAAAGATCCATATGACATGGACCTTAGGGGAAGTGTACCACTGTTCATTCATAACTATTTTTCCAAGGGTGAATTTAGAGATATCGTTTCTTTATCACTCTGTTTATTGTAAAGATCAACAGCATTTTCATCTGTATAAAGATGGTGTTGACAAACCTCCATTTGTAGATGTCTTTGGTGTCTCATATCAGTCCAATCACTTGCAAGCCAAAGAAAGGCAGCTCCAACTCCATTTGCATTGACTTGAAGATTGGGGTGATAGCAAGTGTGTTAATATCTCCCAATCTAAGACTGTGTGTATGTTAATTTGTTTTTTGGTACAGAAGGGAATTTGAAATTTCGTTTTTCATCACTTTTTATTTTATATTGCGGCTAAGATGTGAATAGCCAGTTGATTTTCCAGAACCCAGAAACTTTTCAAAAAGTTTCTCCAAGCAACATGCTATTTCATTTATTTGAGATTAGTCTATTTTATCAACGTGACAAATCTAAGGAATTGAGTTTCTTTTGAAACCATGTAACTACTTACAAAATGATATTGTTCATAGTAGCTTTATGGGCATCACTATCTAGTTGTTGCTTTATTGTTTTACAACAGCAAAGGACATCTTTAAAGATTTTATGGCAATAAATGATATTTTTTGTTCTAATGTGCTTCTTAAGCATTCGTCCATTCATCCTATTTGATGTGTTGATAATTTGCTCAAATGAGGTGAATTGCGCTTTACCTTTTTGTTAGGGTTGCGTCTATTCCAATGTGCAGGTCCATAGTTTATGATGTACTTCTGTGTTTGACAAATGAGCTTGGCCGTACCTGTTGTGCCCTGGAATACATTAATGAAGTAATCAAGCAAAGCCACGCACGGTTGTATAGGAGATTGATTTCTGATGAATTTAAAGTTTGAGGAAGTACCTCAAAGCCAACGTTATATTATACAAATATGACATCCCTGTGGGGTGTACACCAGGAATAACTTCCCAGAGAGAAGATTGTCGCTCGAGGGCACAGCCCGAGGGCGACAATCCTCTCGAGGGGAAGTTATTCCTGGTGAGCACCCCACAAGGATGTCACATCTGTATTATTATACAGAACAAAATGCAAAACACAAAAGTGGAAAATTTTACAAACAGAGATTTTGGATAAATACTCGTCGTCTGCCTTGTTGAACTAGTTTCACCGGTAGGTCACTCGGCAAACTCCATAGGTGTTCGTGGGTATTCTTCGGACTAGCGGTAACTATTCTTCGGGGTAGCGGTAACTTATCAATTATTACATAGCTGTTAAGGACAACAGCCTGTCCCGAAGGAGTGAGGAAAACATGACGATTAATCCATGGCCCTTGACCAACCAGAATCAAGAATCTTCACGTGAGGTATAATAACATCAATTTATCACTTACTGTTGAGCACATTATCCAGGCAGGATCAGCACTGTTGACTAGTTGTTTAGCTTCCTCGAGTTCTGCATCACTTACAGTAGAGGCCAGAGTCAGGAGATGGGACGACGACCTCAGGCCACTGAAAGAAATAACAACCAGCAAAGTATTGAATTCAGCACAACAGTATACTCATAGGGTACATGTATTTCACAAACACATTAGATTAGTGTTAACCTCATATTAGCAGATATAAATGGAAATAACTAATAATCGTAACAAAGAACAAAGTACTGCAAAAGACTAGGAACGAAAGGAACAATAAAAGATAATAAGTCTGTCGATGAAAAAGACCTTGAAAATGCAGCTCTGAGAGAAATATTTCACAAAAAACTTTCACATTATTCGTTGCCTCTTGCTTTCACCTTATTCATCCCTTAATTGGCACAATATTCAAATTGGAGATTATACTAGTAAGCAGTGCACATTTAGTGCCCCATTTCCTATATCCCTGATGGAAATGAGACAATAAAGTGGATCAACGGCATGCCCTAGACTATATTTCCTATTCCCAGCCCCAAAATTGCGTATTGGAAAGTAGCTTCTGGCACACTTACTTGATTGACGATCCTCTATGGAAGAACACGTGTTTCAGGGAAGGCATTCTGAAGTATAAACACAAAGTCACTGTTGAGAATGCCTGGCATAGAAGTGTTTAAGGTGCATTGCAAAGTGTCCAACAATTGCTAAATTTCCATTGTAACTGGCAATACTGAGTGATCTAGCATGTTGCTTATTCTAAATTTAGTTGATATTTCGTGTTTCCTCATATTATAATGAATATATATCGGTATGTGTCAATAGAGTTTAGTTACATAGTTACTTTACATCACTCATTTAAGAACCTATAGTTAATATAAGTTTATAGCCTTATCAACCTTTTCCGCAGGTTGATATAATTATTTGTCATAGACTACCAGTCAAAATGACTATGTTAATTATTGATATTGCTTACAAAAAATATATTTAGGGATCTATAATTGCTCTTTAATAATAAACTATAAAAAAAGTCAAAGGAGTGATGTTGCAAATATCATGGTTATAATTAACTCTCATATCATCCTCTGAGAGCTAAAAATGTGATTCTTAAGGTTACATTGCCCTGAAGCACAATTGGCATAGTTAAGGTCATATATTCGCTGTCGCAGGTATTAAATGTATTGTTTCAATACATATATGCTGTATTTTTCTATAGTCACAGGAGATGAATGAAATCATTTTATTGTCCAATATCAAGGAAGCAAGGTTTAGACATAGTTAACATGACTTTTGTTAATGTAAGTGCGGTGTACTTCTACCCACAAACCCCTCAGTATTGTACAATGGTTTCTTCTAGGCTGTCATTTTAAGATTTAACCATCCCTATAAAGCCCAATCTTCTCACCTCTTGATCCGTAGATCATCATTTTTGTTTTCTTCCTCAAGCTCTGGTGCTAGCGATAGTAATGTCTTCTCGATATCATTCTCTAGAAGTGTAGAGATAATCAGGGCACTCGCCTTTTGCTGTAAAGCAGAATTAAATCAGTTGTGTCTACATTGTCGTCCCACAAAAGCCTGACTATATGCCAGCATATTTATCACCAAACTAATGTACAGGAAACTATTCAGTAGATTAATGTTTATCTGAATATCAACTGACCAATATCTTTCAAATATGGGGAGAATTATTTGACAAGCTTGTGTCATGTTTTATGGCATGAATTTGGCCATTACTTTTTGCTACTAGTGACAAAGGATTATACTATTGCGGAGAAAAAAACTTTGGGGACCCTTTTGAATTAAGATGTCCTACATGGCTTAATGATTTATAACTAGCTATAGGACTCCATTTTCACGCAATATGGCTTTGTAATGAACAAGACCACTTCTATGGAGTAAAACCTCAACTTCAAAGGGTAGGGAGTCATCTGACAAAAGAGGGCTACTAAATTGAGTGCTTGCACTTAAACTCTAAATTGACTTTTTTGGACTTCCACCTTACCTTCAATTATATATCAGTAACCTAGAAGGACGTTAGTTGGAGAGTTGAGAGAAAGGGAGTGAGTTGTAGTGAGGGTAGTTAAATAAACGGAATGAAGAGGAACAATCGACAGAGAGATGCTCTCCCATGAATGGGCGTATAACTTGTCATTGCTATGCTGTACTGGTAAACGTAGTTAACACCCAGATTAACCAACCCTATTAAAGATCGTGAATTTACGGCCAGTTGAATGTAATGGAGGAGAGCATTCACGTGGAGTAGCTCTCCCAGTGGCCCCCTTGTGGAGTTGTGCGTAACAAGAACAGCTTTTGTATTTTAATATATTACTGCAATCCACTTTATCAAAGTCGTATGTCATCTGAAACATACATTCTATTACCCAAGGTTATTTTCTGATATTGTGTTACTTAAACAATATGGCCTTTGGGTTGGCGCCAGCGGAGAGGACTTCCACAAACTTCACAGGGCTGTGCTCCATGGCTTTATGGAGCAAACTGGTGCAAACCTCTTTAACACAGACTACCTTACTCCTCCCTTCAGAGACGTCTTTCTAGGTCATATTGACATGGCAAATATCAAAAATGCAGGCTGCACTTTATAAACCCAGGACGCCCTTTTGCAATGAAGTCACTTTAGAATATATCTATATATGGGTTTATAAACACGTTTTTAATCTGTATGGGAAAAAAGGAATGAATCTATCCAGTAACCTTTATTAGCCATATAACGTAAAATTGTCTGTTTCACTGAAAAGCCCTTGATAGCACTAATTAAACCATCTGCATGGGCACTGAAAGACCCTTACTAGCAGTAATTAAAGCCTTTTTGTGTGGGTGAATCAGTGCTTTTATGTTGATTAAATTCCACGTGTATTGAAACGGGAGCCAGTAATATTGTTTCAAAGATTTGATAGAGTGATGTTTCACTGAGAGGACATTTATGGCTGTGTTCAAACCGACCTTTCAGTGTAGGTTCCTGTTTTATTGTACCTTGAATTTTCTCTTGATGTTGTTTTTGGCTCATTTGACCCTTTCACACAGCTTTTGTTTCATTATTTAGCCTATACAAAATGTATACTACCTATAAGTTTTTCCAGTAGAGAATTAAGTATGCAGCACAAACGTATTCCTCCATCAGAGTACTAGTATTAAGTATAGTGGGGGTGGGGGACAAAACTGACAGAGAGAAAACATGCAATGTTAGTAAAGAGCCTAAATACTTTCATGCTTGTGTGCTCGCCTATGTGAGCTTCTATGTTATTAGGTCTGCTTAGTGAGGGCCAGTTGATCTGATTAGTTGGGAAAGGGTGTAAACTGTAACATCTGTAATATCTCAAAAAGACCTTGTATTCTAATAGTATCCCAATAAGCTAGTATAAGATCACCAGCTACATGTACTATAAGAGTGATTGTGAGTGAGAGTGTCTTATGATTCATAATGCAAAACAGTATAGATACAGGTAAAGGACGTTTGAATGAACACACCTACCTTGTTTATCAGCTTTTCCAGGTAAATATCACATGGCTCAAATATGTAAGGCTGTAAAGAGTAAATAAATGGCACGATATTCATGTGCAACTATTTACACAACACATAAACGTATGTAGTGTATTGTAGATGTTTGTAGGATCGTATTAGCTGCATTCAAACACATCTGTAAAAAAACTTTCTATGCCCCGAGTGTGGTGATGGTTGTACACCCTTTCCATATTCACAGTATACAAGCACTAGTATTGTGAAGTGTCAAATAAACTATTAGATTTGATTCACTGCAAATGAAAAACCCTACTACTACTACAACTACTACATGTTTCACAGATAGTAAATCTTCCCACGCTTTGCATACACCATATACTAGTATCAGTCAGTTAGACAAGGACTTATTGCGGAAAGGGAAGAGGGAAAACAATATTTCACTTAACTAAAATATGGCACTCTATGGGCAACCAATCTTTCTAGGTCATTCAAAAGCTTTTAACAATCTGAATATTTGATGTATACGTTTATATATTTTAGTCAATATTGAGCTTAACAACACACAACACGTGGTATTTTTCTCCCTTCACACATTTCTTTACTTCTCAACATCAAGAAACTTTGTATATGTACAGTTACAGCCATTGGTATATACTTATTGAAACTATTAGCACATATAAATTCCCCATAAGAGGGTTGGATTTGTCGTCCTATAACTGTACGGCGTTGTGGAGTGCTGTCTATGATCTTTATGCAACTGAAAGACCCCTTCGAACCATCTGTGAACAGAAAGGGGAATTTCTTCCCGGGTCACGGTTTCTCTGTCGTCGCAATATTACCTAAGCTGTTTAAAGTGATGTAAGAACCCATTCCTTTCTTCCTTTACTAATTTTCGTTCAATTTGTTAACAACATCTGTTAACAGCTTCCTGATTTGTTGTCATTAGAGATCGCCATCTTGGAACTACTGCCCAGTGACGTCAGAGAAACTACGTGACTGATTGGCTGAAAAGGTGGCTTTGCTTCGGCAATCAACTACTATTCCAACGTAATCAATCATTGGATACTAGGTATACTAACAGTTGTGACCACTAGTCCAATCAGGAAGGCTCCAATGACCATTCCACCATACTGGTCATCATCCAGGCCGCTGATGATGATCCGATCTCCCTTTCGTAGACCCAGCGCAAGGTAGGCCTTGGCGTACGAGCTGGCCTGAAATAAATAAGTAGAATAGGACTATACACCAAAAGCACTGTGTATTATAGAACATCATGATATATAAAAACGCCGTTCTATTAACAGCATGGTACAGCAAAAGCAATGTTTGTATTATACAACAGCATGGTACATCAAAATCCCTGTGTGTAATTTAGAACAGCATGTTACATCAAAACACTGTGTAGGCTCTTCTTAAGGTGATGAGTACCATTGTAAGCGAGTTAAAAGCCCCATCCCAAAACACACCTCACAGCAGCATAATCATATAACAAAGTGTATCTACAGGTTCCTGAGTGTTATCAGGGAGAGAATATCATAGTCAGCCGTCTGTAGTCAACCCATATTCTAATTCATTTCAATATTTACAACTTTTCACTCAAATGACATATTCTCATTACTTACGCAGGTGATGGTCACTACAGGTTCACAGTTACCTTAGGGATATCATTGACTATGCCCAATAAGAAGTATTTTTTAATCTTTCACTGCTTAAGATTTTTACAGGCCATAACATTGAAAATTTTAGTGAGGTTTCTCGTGTGTGGAGGCATAGGAACCCCTTTGATAGTAGTGGACATACCTCGCTGATCACTTCTGAGTACTGGAAACAAAAGACAGTTGCACTAAGATACACCTCAACGATCTCAAGACAATGACTTGTGGTCAGGATGCTATAAATACGTGCTAGCTATGAGCACGTGAGGTTACCAAGTGTAGTTGGTGTGGAGATTTCTAACTAGAATTTTCAACGTTATGGCCTGTAAAAATATTCAGCAGTAACAAATCAAAAAGATACTTTTTATTGGGCATAGTCAATGATATCCCTAAAGTAACTCTGAACCTGCAGTAACCATCACCTGCGTAATTAATGAGAATATGTCATTTAAAAGAAAAGTTGTAAATTTTGAAATAAAACAGAATATGGATTAAATAATGACAGGTGGCGATGATATTCTCTACCTGATAACACTCAGGAACCGGGAGATACACCTAGTTATAGTATTATGCTGCGTTAAGGTGTGTTTTGGGACAGGGCTTTGAACTGGCTTGCAATGGTGCCCATCACCTTAAGCTCTTTCAAATGAAACCGTTCCATGTAAGTTGGATATTTCTTGTCTAACCTTTCACATGCTGCGACTACCTTCGCCCAAAGCCAAGGATGCAAAGATTTTTGAAAACCATCTAAACCCTGTCATGTTGGTATGGATAATTAGTTGGGTAGGTCTTGTTGAGTACTCTCAGATGGGTACCTACATGTATGTGCCAGGGTTTCAGTCATTTTTCAGGATTTTTGCATCATCTTACATTGGCCAAATTAGCAACCAGCAGCATAATGGTTAAGGTAATCATAGAAAGTCACAAAAGCAAGGTTCTCCAAAAAAGCTATTTGGCCGTACGATACACATTCTAAGTACTGAGAGCAATTGTTCTTCACAGTAAACACGACTACGATGGACCAAGTCTAAAAGAGAAAATATTTAAATATCTATTTTCACCACCGTATTTTGGGGGGAGAAAATAAATCTAAATATATTTTTACTCCCGTTTATTGGTGAGGGAATATAAATTTAAATATATTTTCACTCCCGTATTTTTTTTTTAAGGGGGGGGGGAAATATATTTGAATTAATTTTCACCACCGTATTTTTGGGAGGGAAATTAAATTTAAATTTATTTTCACTCCCGTTTGTTGGAGAGAGAAAATATATTTATATTTATTTTCAGTCCCGTTTATTGGGTACAGAAAATATATTTAAATTTATTTTTTCCCGACCACTATAGAAAAGGAAGGAAAATATATTTCATGCAATGACTGGTTGCCTGGCTCATTTTCCTATTGGTATGGGGTGCTATTTTTATATCAAATAGGAAAATGACACTGGGAACCGAGAAAGGTAAAACAAATAATAACATTTTGACAATTTATCCGATACGTGAAAGGCCTGATAATAGATACATTGTGGCCTTACAGCAGGATGTATGATTTTTTGAGAAACGCAGCTCCTACGTATACCCACAATTATGGGTGCCTGGGACCTTCAAAAGAAGTCTAAATTGGAGAAACCGCGGTACTCTTCGCGGTACCCGAAATACCATTACCTACGGGACACGGGTATTAACTAGGGGATCTTCTTTTTAATAATACATTCTAATTAATACTATATTCAATTAAACTTATAAAGTAAAAAGAGGAAAAACGGTCATCCAAGCTTGGGTCAGACAGATGTCTAGATGTCAACGTCAGCAAGTTAATGTTAAAATGTATATCGAAGAAGAAAAAGAATACTTTAGCATTCAGTGGCAACGCATTAGCCCATACGGCCATGAGGACCCCGGAGTATTGTCCGTCTGTCTTACACACATTGCATATGTGTAATTGTTATAGGGATTAAGATTGGGCAGATGGCCTCGTGGCGATTTATAGCTGAGGCCTGAATGTCCTTTGGTTGGCTGAGGCCGTTAGGCCGAAGCCAACCAAAGGACATTCTGGACGAAGCTATAAATCATCACAAGGCCATATGCCGTATCTTAATATTGGGTTTAAGTTACGCCTGAAGACTTGGGTGGTGGATAATGTCAGCTGAGGCCGCTGGTGTTGAGTGGAAGCTGAGGGCGGAGCGCAGCGTAGCCCGAAGCTTTCACGAAAACACCAGTGGCCGAAGCTGACATTTCCACTACCCAAGTCTGAAGGCTTAACTTAAACCCATTTATAGCGGGTTTTATGATATATTTTACTTATATTTCAAGCGTTATTCGATCATATTTGCTTCTACTAGACTGTTGACCTACATTTTGAATAACCCGGGTGAGAGCAGAGGCTTCTGGGTAAATTTCAGGTCAAAGGTCACAGGGTCACAGAAGCTAGAACACCTCTTGGACACTGAATCCTGAGTTTTAATCTTTTAAAGATAGAAAGGTTTACGTACCACAATCAGCTAATTACTCTGTAAACAGTTTCAATGAATGTTTTGGCAGGAAACATTTATTTTTGTAGCCTTTCTGGTTACTGTCAGGGGTCATGTCAGGGGTCGTGACCTTTGGAGGCCGGGTGGATTGGCCGGGTGAGCCTCCAATGGTCAAAATGCACTTGGTGGCAAATAATAACACTAAATCACCTTGACAACACGCTATAATGACTATTATAGCACGCCAGAATTTTCAAAGTTTGTTGATACTCTTCAATAACTTATGATTTGATGAAGTACCAGTAAGGGAATTGGCAGCCATCTTGTTGAGTCGTCTGCTTGGAGTCAGAGGCCGATCATCATTGGAGCTTTTTTTAGGCATATTTTTTTTCATCATCCTTTTTCTGAGTTTTTTATTGGTTCAATGTATGGAGCATATAAAGTTAACTACAAACATGACCTCCTTTAAAAAGAATTACATTCATTTATATTCTTTTATTTGATTTTTATGCCCGAATGTTTCATTACCATGGCAACAGGCATTGCGCAGAATCCCGGCCTTAAGGCATTGCGCAGTGTCCCGGCCTGGGCCTCCTTTTACTTGGCATAGTCAAAATATAATGTTGTGACAATGCCACGCCGAAGTGCTATAATGAATGATTCAAACGTGTTATGGATTTTTAGTAAATAATGTTTTGCATTGATCTAATTCTAATTTTTGGATACCTACCATGCAGTTTGATATTTTTCCAATAAAGTATCTGCCTGATTTCCATAACGGGAGTCCCGAAACTCAAATAGGCAGCCATTAGATCTGATAAATTAAAATGTGACATCAATCTCCGGCAAAATTCCATTAGTTCCACCGCAACATTGCTACGAGCGTTGCTCTAGATTGATGTGCGCAGAGCGATTTGCCACTACGCGTTAATGTCGCGCGCTAACAATGCTCGAGACGTCATGCCCCATGAAACAATGAGCGGACAATACATAGTACGTCACACGTCATACGTCAAATCGTAACAATGCTCAAGACGTCACGCCCGTATATAATAATGAGGGGACAACAGATATGACGTCATGAGCCAATCGTAGCTATCCCCTTTTCATCTTTTCTTCCGTCTTATTCTTGATATTTTCTCATTATTCCTGATAATCTAATAGTATGATCAGTTGACCGAATCAGGACACTGTTACCCACCATGTCTCTGAGTTCCGATATCGTGTATGATTGGTCATGATGGGGGATGATCATCATCACGTGATCTGGAATGCGCGCGCATGCCTCGTCCAAAGCTTGTCCAATGGTAAGCGTCAAAACTGGTTCATCACATGTTACGTGTATGTAGCTTTCCGTGAGCGGTTCTTTGGGTAAATGGACGTCTCTGGAATATATACAAATGTTTGTTAAAAATAAAGTTTAAAAATGCAATTCAAATTCTAAATCATTCGGGTCTAAACAGATATAACATAGATATCTGTTATCAGTCAAGGGTGTGATTCTGGTGACACACTCAAAATAACTCATCTCCTAGTTTAGCACTCTTGTTCCATTCCTAAAAGATTCATATCCAATCCCTGTGGTCAAGTGCTTCAACAAGGTTCTCTATAACTTAGCTGCTTGAGCTCACCTGCATAGAACCACAGTTTAAAGTTTGCAATGTTTTACCTCAAATGAAATATTTTTGATCGTCATGTTTTTAAAATTGCGCAACAGGTATGTTGGCCTCGGAGAGTCCTGCTGACAAGTGACGTGCGAAATGTTTCGTGCATGAAAGTATCTTGGCATGAACATTTTACGCAAGAAAATAAATATGCCATGCATGAAAATTACATTTTCATTTTCGTGCATGAAAAAGAAACAAATTGACACAAAGATTCCATGTTTGAAAATATTATTTCCAATCATGAAAACATTATGTTCGTACATGACAATGTCATTTTCATGCATGAAATCTTCAGAGCACCATTTTTCCATGCATGAAAATTTTCATACGGAATCATGTTGACCTTAGTAATGTCGACATGGTTCAGGACGCGCTACACAGTCGAGTGTTTCGCGGGAGTGTGGAGTTATACCTCAGCGCATTCTAAGACGTTTTTGGGAGGTGGGTCAGTGCATTCAATGGGAGTCAGCGACATACTTAACCCATTAATACTCACAGCAGCCAAAAGCAGCCTCACCCTTGTGATGATATTTTGCAGGCAAGAGCAAAGTCAGGAAGATATCTGATGGATAAATGTCAATCAGAACTTTACCTACAACTCTCCTTCAAATAATTTGTAAAACCAATCTCAATTTCAAAGTTATTGTCAAAAGTATCATAGATCCAGACGACAACTTCAGAAGGAACTCTTAAGTATTAATGGGTTAATAATACGTCCATAACAGAGCCGCTAGACTCCACTTTTGGAAATATCTATTTAATCTTTTCTGAAACTTCGCATCAATAACGTTCAATTAAAGCATTGTTATCATCAAAACAGCTTTAATTCATATATTTATGTATTTCTTCGTTGTTGCAATTGATGCCATGAACATCTCTTTTTCCTTAAGTTAGTATCTTTCTTTGTGCAGTCACTGGCAACGCCTGCGAACTATACTGTGCCAACTATACTGGGAGTATTTTACTATGATTCGAGTGTACTAAGAAATAATTCGACCTCTTTGTGAAATATTAGTTGGTTTACCTTCAAATATTCAGCCGTCCTAGATTAAATCTGACTGACTTTCAGCCAACCTTCCAAGGCCGATTAAAGTGTATGCTTGTGCTTATGTTACACTAAATATAGGCAGCTAGGCGGATGAGAAATGCTATTTTCGGTTATAAACGAGAATATTTACCATGCACAAAAGATAAATTTGAGACCTGAAGTTAAGTATGCCTCACTTAGCATTTTTTATGGCCCCCAATCAATTATTAACGTTTTGATTCCAATACCTCAAATTTAAGCTCGTTTTGTTTTATTCATAAACAAATTTCCACACCGCTATGATTCGAAAGCAGAATAGCCGAGAAGACTATTTGCCATTGGAGACATCAAGCAGTCAGTGGCATTTACGCCGTACATGTACACCGCTCGGCTATCAGGTCACTATTATTATTAACAACTGGTTTGGTTTTGACTATTTTGAATTTTACTATTAAAAACTTAAAGTTCGCTTCAAACATGAACGTTGATTACCTGTCTTAAACGACTTTGCTTGAATTTGCATATTTATAGCTTACAGTGTTATAGAGTGTGTGCCACACATCTTTAGAATGTGCTATTTCATATGTTATTTAAGATGTAAAATTGTGAAATAAGACCAAATGCCGGTACTGTTTGGTTAGAGTGGGTGGTAATATACAAATATACCATGCCAGTGGGGGTAATATGATGGAATGTTTCCCTGAGGGAGGATGGTTTTCCCGAGGGCGGAGCCCGAGGGAAAACCATCCTCCCGAGGGGAAACATTCCATCATGTTACCCACACTGGCATGGCATATTTGTTTTATTATACCGAACAAACCCCATTTGTAATCTAAACAAAGCAAGGTCACAGATGACTGGTGATTCACACATTCCCCGCTAGGTGTCGCTAGTGGCAACGGGCAACATGAAGCCCTCACTAATGGCATCAGGCAACATGATGATTGTTCACTGTTAAGTCAGCCAATCACGGCTTACGATCTTCAAGTGAGGTATAATAATCAAAGTTATCACCTGCTCTGCTATGATTCTTGATGCTGATTGGTCAATAGGTCTTAGATCTGGAGCCGTTCACCCATTGCAGATTCAATACCGCATGGCAGAATGCAATACCACCACTTGGAGAACAAATTTAATTTGATATCACCACTCTGATAGGCTAGAGGTCAGGTTTTATCCAAAAAAAATAAATAAAAGATAAAAATAAATTTAAAAATGTATATATGAAATTAAAAAAAAAGAATTTTTTTAAAAAGTATATGTAATAAAAAAAATAAAAATTCTTTTTTTTAAATTATAAGAATTTTTTTTTTTTTAATTAAATAAATAAAAATAAAGAAATACATAATAGATAAAAAAAATAGAAACATTTTTTTTTTAATTAAAAATAAAATGTTTCAGCCAGCCGTATCGTATGAGATGTATTTGTTCTCTTTTCTTACCACAAAAGAGCAGGTGATAAATTCGTTACGCCCTGTTGGAAAGTGCGATACGGCCTGCTATCCACCCTCAGTCATCCATATCCCACTTGGCTCCGCCTCGTGGGATATGGATGACTTCATGTGGATATCAGGCCGTACCGCACTTTTCAACAGGGCGTAACTAATAATCTCAACCCCTCCGACCTCCGTAGATAAATCGTGATGATCCTTAATAAAAATGTCCGCCTTGACAAGTGTTATTTACACTTGTGTTGGGGGCGTCTGTCAATAAGGATATCTCCTATTTCAACCTTAACCCTTGTGGTGCTGGTAGCTAATTTGGTCAATAAACAATGATGCAAAAAAGCTTTAAAATGATGGAAACCCTAGCAAATGGGTACTCGTCTGAGAGGACTCAGCAAGAGCTTTCCAATGAGTACCGACATGGCTGGGTTTAAAAGGTTTTCAAAGATTTCTGCATTCGTGTGCCCTTGATGAGAGAAGCCCCAGCATTGAAAGGGTTAAGAGACAGGTGCCAAGTGTCCCCAACTCGACCTCGAGCTAACAATTCAGCCTAACCACGCGTAATTGCTGCAGTAAATACGGAAGCATGGTCGGGGTCACACGTATTATGGCACTTAGAAGGTAGTACTAACCCAGATTTTACAACGCTAAATACGTACACGCCCTGTCAAATATCAGTTCTGCTTCAGCATAGCTTTCTGTGCCCTTTTCTATCAGCTTGCGGTTTGCCTCAAAGTAATTTCGTTTGAGAAGCATGTAGTTCATTTTGATAATATCCAAATGTATGTATTTATAAAAGCAATTTAGGATGTGGAATTTAATTGTTTTAGGAATATTTCTATAATTTTAGCTGAATCTGTCCTGCAGTATTATGTTTATCTAAATTGCGAAATGGGTAGTTTTGTATGGAGCTTTTAAGGAATATTACAGATTCATGGAAAACTCCTACTCAGTATTAGAGTCTTTTTCCATCCGTATGAAGATAAATGAAAGGTGTTAACCATTATGCTGGTGGTAGCTAACTTGGCCATTACAACATGAAACAATAACGCTAAAAATGACTGAAACCATGGCATATGTGTACTCGTCTGAGAATACTCAACGAGCTAGAGCTATCAAATGAATACCAACATGACTTGATTTCGATGGTTTACAAAAATCTTTGCATCTTCGTGCTTTGGACGAAAGTAGCCTCAGCATTGGAAGGGTTAAGAACATCATCATATTCGTGCCATATCACATGTCATTGGTTAAGAAGTCACCACCTTACCACACGTTTACTGGTGACTACATATATGTGCGATGCTAAGAAGCAGGTTTGAACCAGCTCAGTGGTAACAGTCATCGGTAACGACTTAGCTCACTCGACTCTCAGGGTAACCACACCTACATGTATATAATTCCATAGCGATCGTAGCGCGGCATAGAAAATAGTTATCACTCAGTTATATGAGAAAATGAAAACAGTTCATAACACATAGATAGTATTCGACCTACCTGGGGAGGATTTCCATAGTTGACAGTTGCCCTACCCGGGTTCACTTTAGGGTACGTGATCTGGGTGCTATGCTCCGCCCACCTAGACGTTAGAGGTGTGGGTGCGCTCGCTTTATATCCTCGGTTTTGTCGAGGAGGGCTGCATGGTCAAATAACGCTAACAGTACTAAAACCAGCAGAGCGTGCAAATATTTGGAACATACCACTGAAGTATATATGTGTATGTTAACTGACTGTTATAGAATATTACCACGTCTCACGAGGGCAGAGTTTATTTGTGAGTTATTTATCTTCGATGCTCTATAATCCCAAGCCCTATTTATTTTGCAAATATTTGCATCATACCACTGAAGTATATATGTGTATGTTTATTGACTGTTATGGAATATTACCACATCACACAAATACATTGTTATGTGAATCATGAGAACATATTTATAAGATGCTTCTTAGTTTGATATGTATAAACATATGGAACAATAGTCGTAGGAGTACAAGCGTCTGGTAACCGGAGCACTATTGTGTCCGTCACAGATCGAAGTAATATGAATGGTTTCGTAGGAGTATAAGTACGTTGATACGTGTATGCTTTCGTGTTTTTCAGATGGTAGGTAATATAAATATATATATTCGTAGGAGTATAAGTGTGCTGATACATGTGTGCTGTAGTGTCTCTAACAGGTCGAAGGCCAAATATATATACATAGACACGCACACATACATACACACACGCATATATATTTATATACATATATATATATATATATATATATATATATATATATATATATATATATATATATATATATATATATATATATAGTTATATATATATATATATATACAATATATATATATATATATATATATATATATATATATATATATATATATATATATATATATATATATACATATGCATGCATATATATATATATATACATATATATATATATATATATATATATATATATATATATATATATATATATATATATATATATATATATATATATATATATATATATATATATACATGTCTGTCTACTAGTCCAACTTGCAAAACCTTGTTGGAAGTGTAAACACCCCCTATAGTGTGTGCGTGTTTCACCCATTTGGGTTATTTGAATTTATTGATCGATATGTACTTTACCAGAGCTCCTTATCATTAATCGTGTCTCCTTACTCATTTATCATATTCTTTCTTTATAAGCTAAACAGTGAGTTTCTCCTGTTAGGGGGCTTTCACCCCTTTAGGTTATTTGAATTTATTTATTTAGACGCACTGTACCAGACGTGAATATCGCTAGTTTTGTTTCCTTGCTCATTTATTTTATCCCTTTCTAAAACTAATCAGAGAGTTTATCCTCTTCATAGTGTTTTCACCCCTTTTGGGTTATTTGAATTTATGTATCTAGATGAACTATACCAGAGGTGAGTATCACTAGTTATGTCTTCTTACTCAGCTATCGTATTCTTTCATTGTAAACTGAACAGAGAGTTTCTGCTATTCAGGGTTTTTCACCCCTTTGAGTTATTTGACTTGACGTATCGGGATGTTCTATACCACTTGTCATTTACTAGTTGACACCCTCGAAATATTAGGTGTCACCTACTCCTCAAATCCAAGGGTATATACGGCCCACATCGATCATAGAATTTCTAAAGGCCGCCAGGCATATTTCAGCTTAAAGAATGTTGGAATGATGGATAATTCTTTAACCCCATTCACAAAAGCTTACCTATGGAAAACAATGGACAGTATACCTATCAATAAATCAGAACTGGCTAAACTAGAGGCCTTTCAAGGCCAATGTATCAAAAGTGCCATAGCTGTGGGTAAAAAGGTCCCATCATTCCAACCTACTATCAGCATTGGATATACCTACACTAGCCAATGTAATTGCACACTATAATCTTTCTTTATTATACAGAATCTGCCAAACCGATACACCAGCAAGAGATATTGTCCTGTATATGCTGCAGGACTATGTTATTACAGGCCGTATAATTCCTGGTACTTTGATTGCAAGAATTTTAGATCTTGGGATCTCCCCTGTGAGTGCTGCATTCAATAAGATAATAATTGACCCTCAGCTTCCTGAGAATGGTATAACAGACTCTATGCATGCTCTCCTGTCAAGTGAAAACTTACTTAGATCCCGTGGCTCATTAGAGCGTGAATTTCTCCAGCTTTTGACTAGATCATTTTATTAAGTGTAACTGGAGCCATGTACTGAGATTGTCTTCATCATTGTAACATTATCATGTCGTTGATGCATGATATGACTATTCTTGTATCTTATTTTACTGTATGTATTGTTTCTTTACTTCAATTTTATATGTGTTTCTCCAGCTCTGGAGGTTTAATGAATAAATAATAATATACCAGAGGTGAATATCAATAGTTATGTCTGCTTACTCAGTTATTTACTGTTTTGGTGTAAACTTAACAGGTTTTTTACCCCTTTGTGTTATTTGAATTTATTTATCTAGCTGTACAATGTATGATTGTGTATCTTTCCGTGCAGTCAATAGTCTTAGAGTTGAATTTACTTATTTATGAGTTGTAAAACTGTTTCACACTATTTTACCATTTTGTTACAGTTTGAAAAACTGGATTTCGATGGTTTACAGAAATCGTTGCATCCTTGTGCTTTGGACGAAAGCTAAGCCTCAGCATTGGAAGGGTTAAGACCATCATCATCTTCGTGCCACATCATATGTGATGGGTTGGGAAGCCACCACCTAACCCCACGTTTACTGGTAACTACATGTATGTGCGATGCGAAGAACCAGACTTGAACCAGCTCAGTGGCGACAGTCATCGGTTATTAACGACTAAGCTCACTCGTCTCTCAGGGTAACCACACCTACATGTATATAATTCCATAGTGATCGTAGCGCTGCATAGAAAATAGTTATCACTCAGTTATATGAGAAAATGAAAACAGTTCATAACATATAGATAGTATTCGACCTACCTGGGGAGGATTTCCATAGTTGACAGTTGCCCTTCCCGGGTTCACTTTAGGGTACGTGATCTGGGTGCTATGCTCCGCCCACCTTAAGTCACACCGGCGGATCCACACCGGTGCTTCCGGTGCTAAGTCACCGCTCATTTCAAAAACTGGATGTTTGGCACCGGTCAAATCCGCGTGATGAACCGTACCTGTTCACACCAAATCTAAGACAGGCATTTAGAGGGGATAGAGATTATGATTTTAACAAAGACTGTCTTAACCGACAGCGATGTCCATACCCTGATATTTATAATTTTTTGCTATTGACTATATGGTATGAACGACTCTAATACCAATAACGTCAATATGTAAAATGAGTATAAGAGTCGGCCCCGACAAAGACTGTCTATAACCATTAATGCGTGCCGTAAATACTGGAGGAATAGATGTTAATCAAGAACAGTGATAAGATTAACCCTTCCAATGCTGAGGCTACTTTCCTCCGGAGCACAAGAATGGAAAGACTTGAAAACTCTGTCATGTTGGTATTCATTGGATAGCTTGCGCTGAGTATTTTCAGATGAGTACCTATGTGCCAGGGTTTCAGTCATTATTCAGTTTTTCATTTTATTTTTTGTATTGGCAAAAGTGACCAGCAGCATAAGGTTCAACAAGGCATACTATCAACTGTAAGCACCGTGTGCCACTCTCCACGATTAAATTCAAACCTCTAGTTTGCGACACATAATGCTGGGCCATGCAATGAATATAATGCTCACCGAAACAGCTGCCACCAAAAGCATAAATCATGCCTATCCTGTTAGGCATCTCTTTATTCTATCAAAAGAAAGACCTTGAAAAATAGAGCAAAAGGCATGTACCAGATGCTACTGTGACACAGGCAAAGTACAATGCTTCTTTTCCTGTACTAGAATTTGTCGATATTGCAATAATCAAAGTCTGCATAATTCTATGGCAAGCTGAAAATAATGCATTTACAGTCAAACTTGCGAATAAAGACCGCCCTTGGGAAGTAAAAAGACGGTCTTTGTTCACAGGTGGGCTTTGTTCGGGGGGTTGTTTACTTATGCTATTTTCATAAGGGTGCATAGACTGCATACAATTTTTTTCACTGTTTTATCTGTTTAAAAATAAAACACAAATTGGTGGGTAAAATGTAAAGAAGATTAAAATGTATCTGATTAAAAGGTTCATTAATATCACATATAATATTTCATAATACCACAAATAAAGGTAAAGCTAGGAAAAGCAGTATATGTTTTGGCAGTTATCATATATATGAGCATTCAGAATAAGAAAGTTATACTCATTCTTAATGAGAAAGATATACATATACATGTATTTAGGAACCTGGGTTTTTCCAACTCCAACGTCCTCGGTTTTCTTACGAGCTCGTCTGCTCTTATTGTTGAGCTCTATTACCTTAACTCTTTCTACCAAGGTAAGAAACTTCCTTTTAGCTGGCATCTCTACCTAGGTTATCAACCGTACTGCACAAAATCTCAAAGCAAACTAAAGACATGTGACCTCATTTTTCATCAAGACAAAGGATGACAAAATTGCAATTGAACATTAGCTGGCTTGGGTTAAATTTAACTTACACAAGTCACCACCCAGGCTTGGGTTAAATTACAATCGTATCCCACTGCTGCATGTGTGTGTGTGTGGTATGTATCCCATTAATCCCCTCACAAAAAAGTAATGGTTATGACTTAGTGAAAATCAGGATGAGAAATTTCTGTCAACAAAGAGACTTGGAAATGTCTATTTCTGAAAGTGGTCCTTGTTCACAGGTAAAACATGGGCTTTGGGAAGAGAAAAGGCGGTCTCTGGTCTTTGTTGACAAGGGGTCTCTATTCGGAGGGGAAATATAGAGTAATTTCTCTCGGGGGGATTTTGAGCGGTCTTTGTCGGTCGGGGGTCCTTGTTCGGGGGTGGTCTCTCAGTCAGGTTTGACTGTATATATATATATATATATATATATACATATATATATACATGTATAGACGTTAGAGGTGTGGGTGCGCTCGCTTTATATCCTCGGTTTTGTCGAGAAGGCCTGCATGGTCAAATAACGCTAACAGTACTAAAACCAGTAGAGCGTGCTGTCAACGGCTGAGTTCATTTGTTCGAGTGATTTTCTTCGCTGCTCCATAATACCACGCCCTAGTTTTTTGCAAATATTTGGAACATACCACTGAAGTATATATGTGTATGTTAACTGACTGTTACAGAATATTTCCACATCACACGAGGGCAGAGTTTATTTGTGTGAGTTATTTATCTTCGTCGCTCCATAATATCACGCCCTATTTATTTTGCAAATATTTGCATCATACCACTGAAGTATATATGTGTATGTTTTAGAATATTACCACATTACACAAATACATTGTTATGTGAATCATGAGAACATATTTATAAGATGCTTTTAAGTTTGAAAACATATGGAACAGTAGTCGTAGGAGTACAAGTGTCTGGTAACCAGAGCACTATTGTGTCCATCACATATCGAAGGAATAGAAATGGTTTCGTAGGAGTATAAGTACGTTGATACGTGTATGCCTTCGTGTTTTTCAGATGGCAGGTAATATAAATATATATTCGTAGGAGTATAAGTGTGCTGATACATGTGTGCTGTAGTGTCTCTAACAGATCGAAGGCCAACTATATATACATAGACACACACACATACATGCACACACGCATATATATATATATATATATTTACTGTATATATATATATATATATATATATATATATATATATATATATATATATATATATATATATATATATACAGTAAATATATATATATATATATATATATATATATATATATATATATATATATATATATATATATATATATATATATATATATATATATATATATATAAACATACATATACATGTCTGGTACTAGTCCAACTTGCAAAACCTTGTTGGAAGTGTAAATACCCCCTATAGGGTGTGCGTGTTTCACCCCTTTGGGTTATTTGAATTTATTGATCTATATGTACTTTACCAGAGGTCATTATCATTAATCTTGTCTCCTTACTCATTTATCATATTCTTTCTTTATAAGCTAAACAGTGAGTTTCTCCTGTTAGGGGGCTTTCAACCCTTTAGGTTATTTGAATTTATTTATTTAGACGCACTCTACCAGACGTGAATATCACTAGTTTTGTCTCCTTGCTCATTTATTATATCCC
>OZ012698.1:21580105-21690105 GCA_963942565.1 Maea johnstoni | reverse complement strand
TAGAAAAGTGTTCAAGATAGAAAAAAGTTTATAAAAAATATTTTGAAGTATGCTTTTCCTTGCTTAATATCTATTCGAAGTAGTACAATTTTACATCCTTACCTCTGTGTTTCGCACTGGAGGCCCCACTGAGCTAATGACCTTTTCGAAAGTATCCCTTGGGAAACCAATTGATATATTACACTCAGAGCAACAGTATTGATTCTAATGATAGACAAAGAAACACTACATTACTAGGCAAGTTCTACAAATACCCCTCAGATCATACATATACTGTGCTGCAAGTTCTAGAAATAAGCACATGGACATAAGACTAGCGTAACAGTTCTAAAAGTAAATACAAAGTCACAGCCCTTCAGTTTAAGTTCTACATGAACACACGACCGTGCACGTTCTACTGATTAACATAACAGCAGACTACTTGTTACTACAGAGACAAATTGCCACCTTACAGGTTCCACAAATAAACATAAATGAAAATGGGAAAAATACTACAGACATGTAATGATACATAAAGTATGCCATATTTCACGTGCACCGTTCTTATTTGACAAAAACTAATGAGTACAATATTAAATGGAATATTTAGACCAAGATAATTTTCTTACAACTGCCTCTGGCAGAATCTCTTTCATATCCGACATAAACTTCCCATCTGTTTTCATGCTGCACAGCATGCCTGTAGAAAAAAATGAATAAGTTATCAACTTACTATAGAGAGAAAGAAAAAGAATGTAGTAATTGACCATAAAATAATGACATATATCTTCTTTTTTTCTAAATGTTAATTATTAATTAAAAATAGTTCAAAGATAACTTATGGTGTCCTGCTTTCATGGTACGTTCATGGCCATGAATTTGCTTGATAAGTGTAAAAATAATTCAAAGATAACTTATGGTGTCTTGCTTTCGTGGTACATTCATGGCCATGAATTTGCTTAATAAGTAAAGACCAAATATACGATATCTTTCTAATAACTTAAGGACAAAGCAAAAATTTACAAAATATTCATCAGTTTGATACAAAACAAACCTCAATGATTACTTCCTAAAAAGACATGTGAAAATAATTCAAAAATAACTTTTTGGGGGGAACTCAAGACATAAATTGGTTTAACATAGCCCGTAAAAAGCGAGAGTGAATAGCATGCAATGTGTTGACCTTTTGCAGTTGCATATATAGAAATGTATATTTCCCATTTCTGTGGTCAGAATGTGAAGTTAAATTTGAAGGTCAATAAGACATTAAGGAATACCCATTATAAAAGTTGTAATGATTTCTAATGACGAAGTCAACCAACATAATTGGATAAATGATCATAAGTACTGACAGCACATTCTCCTTTTACAAAGTTAGTGCAAAACCATTCCGAAACTGCTCATAATGTATTGGTTTCAACAGTATTTGCAATGAGGCTTTTCAAGTCAAAATATCCAATCATACATAAAATTATTCTTTTACATTCAATTAAGGGGGACGAATTTCACCGAAGCAAAAATCATAACTACATCACTTTCAAATAGTTTTTAAATGACAAGATATTTGTTGTCTTTAGGAAAAATGTTGTCCCTTCAAAGATACATACAAACAGCAATGTGTTTAAGCATTGGGCACTCGAAAGTATAACGCTTTTAGATTTGTTTTTTATTTGATTTTTTATATTTTTTCCCTCCTATTAACTGCTTTTTTCCCTTTGGACCTCTTTTCTTCCTCAATAATGTCATGGTAAGACAGTAAGTTTGAACGAGGAATTCGAAAAATCGTTGAATATCTCAATTAATAGCTGATTTTGGAATATTAGGCAAAAGCCTGCATTTCACGATTTGTAATATCAGCTTACCTCCTCTTACTGATGATAGGTGAAATTTGGATAGGTTGCCTTTTTGGAAAATGTCGTACCACACAAAGGGATACCAATCAATGTGTGTGCAACTGAAATAGAATGCAGGCTAGGAAACAAACAAGCAGGAAGGACTGTTACTTAATTCTAGTGTCACCATCAACATGTTACTAGACTATAAGATTGTGCCTATATCTATGTGCCAAAGCCAGCATGTAAAATATATAGTCTTTCTAAGCAATAAGAGCAGGGCAGGTCCGACCGTCCAGTGAACTGTATTCAAAAGTATTATGATCAAATATGAATGTGGCCCATCTTATTGATCATGTGACTTTATAGTCTCGAAATTCTTTTTGTTGTTGATTTTTTGTGCAATATACTTTTCTTGGATATAAGAATTTCTAGGTAATTAAGCGGAATCATTGAACATGCCAGACAGCCTGCTGTTGAGAGTGCAGCCGTTGATGGGATATATAATCAATCAAAGACCGGATGCCTAAGGTTACGACAAAGGTCACACACACAAACGACTTTCTGGTTTGTGATAGCTCGCGTAGTGAGTCGGCCGAAGGCCGGCTCAGCGTAACGAGCATTTACGGTATATATATATAGTGTAATGGCAGGATACACACTGAGGCAGGATTTTTGGTGTTGACGTCTGTCTGTTCGTCTCTCGTCGGGCTCGCTCGCTCGATTACCTCGGAAAAATGAGCATAACTTTTTGCTTTAAGAGCATATTTTGCCGCCCGATCGTTTCATGTTTTAAATATTTCTTAATCAAATAATAAATTTGGATTGTTTCCTTTAAATTGTGTCAAAATAGCGTCTTGGTCGCCGACTATCGTGCAACACACGCCGAACTATGCAACAACTGAAACATACATGCTCACGTGCGACAAATGCTGACGTATTGAAATGACGTCATGTTACGATGGAATTCCGCGTATTCCAAAGTCGTAACTTCGTTCACGGTAAAAATGACTTTACTCATCTTTCCGTGAATCGATTTCAATGCAGTTTAAATTGCTACAACCGCCACAAATAATTCTACATGTCTCTTAATTCTAGATGAAATCTGTCGTGAAATGACGATTTTGCAACAGGTTGAAGTCGTAGTAATTTTTATGCCATATTTTCGGTCAATCGCTACGCATACTGTGTGTGGTTATTGCACAAATATGAAGCTCATATGAAGGGGCTTCCAATATGTTTCAGCGAAGTTTAAGTAAGGAATGACGTCACGGATAACAATAGCAAACACTTTGTGACTGCATTTGAAGGGGAATGCAGAAATATCATCGAGTTGCGCGAGCATTTAAAGCTTTGCTTTCTCATCATATTAATAGCTCGCGTAGTGAGTCGGCCGTCAGGCCGGCTCAGCGTAGCGAGCATTTACGGTATATATATAGTGTAATGCCTAATGGCAGGATACACACTATGGCAGGATTTTTGGTGTTGACGTCTGTCTGTTCGTCTCTCGTCGGGCTCGCTCGCTCGACCCTTCTCGCTCGATTACCTCGGAAAAATGAGCATAACTTTTTGCTCTAAGAGCACATTTTGCCGCCAGATCGTTTCATGTTTTAAATATTTCTTAATCAAATAATAAATTTGGATTGTTTCCTTTAAATTGTGTCAAAATAGCGTTTTGGTCGCCGACTATCGTGCAACACACGCCGAACTATGCAACAACTGAAACATACATGCTCACGTGCGACAAATGCTGACGTATTGAAATGACGTCATGTTACGATGGAATTCCGCGTATTCCAAAGTCGTAACTTCGATGTTCACGGTAAAAATGACTTTACTCATCTTTCCGTGAATCGATTTCAATGCAGTTTAAATCGCTACAACTGCCACAAATAAGTCTACATGTCTCTTAATTCTAGATGAAATCTGTCGTGAAATGACGATTTTGCAACAGGTTGAAGTCGTAGTAATTGTTATGCCATATTTTCGGTCAATCGCTATATACGCATACTGTGTGTGGTTATTGCACAAATATGAAGCTCATATGAAGGGCTTCCAATATGTTTCAGCGAAGTTTAAGTAAAGAATGACGTCACGGATAACAATAACAAACACTATGTGACTGCATTTGAAGGGGAATGCAGAAATATCATCGAGCTGCGCGAGCATTTAAAGCTTTGCTTTCTCATCATATTAGCTCGCGTAGTGAGTCGGCCGAAGGCCGGCTCAGCGTAGCGAGCATTTACGGTATATATATAGTGTAATGGCAGGGTACACACTGAGGCAGGTTTTTTTGGTGTTGACGTCTGTCTGTTCGTCTCTCGTCGGGCTCGCTCGCTCGATTACTTCGGAAAAATGAGCATAACTTTTTGCTTTAAGAGCACATTTTGCCGCCAGATCGTTTCATGTTTTAAATATTTCTTAATCAAATAATAAATTTGGATTGTTTCCTTTAAATTGTGTCAAAATAGCGTCTTGGTCGCCGACTATCGTGCAACACACGCCGAACTATGCAACAACTGAAACATACATGCTCACGTGAGACAAATGCTGACGTATTGAAATGACGTCATGTTACGATGGAATTCCGCGTATTCCAAAGTCGTAACTTCGATGTTCACGGTAAAAATGACTTTACTCATCTTTCCGTGAATCGATTTCAATGCAGTTTAAATTGCTACAACCGCCACAAATAATTCCACATGTCTCTTAATTCTAGATGAAATCTGTCGTGAAATGACGATTTTGCAACAGGTTGAAGTCGTAGTAATTTTTATGCCATATTTTCGGTCAATCGCTACGCATACTGTGTGTGGTTATTGCACAAATATGAAGCTCATTAATAATAATATGAAGGGGCTTCCAATATGTTTCAGCGAAGTTTAAGTAAGGAATGACGTCACGGATAACAATAACAAACACTTTGTGACTGCATTTGAAGGGGAATGCAGAAATATCATCGAGCTGCGCGAGCATTTAAAGCTTTGCTTTCTCATCATATTAACTCGCGCAGCGAGCCGGCCGAAGGCCGACGTAGCGTAGCGCCGATTACAGTACAAGTAGTCAACAATAGAAGTACACACTAAGGCCTATAAAACGGTGTCCGCACTTCCGTCCACACTTCAGCCCACACTTCGTCTCCTGTCTCGCTTGACAATAATCTCGCGTGAAATGAACAGCACTTTTTCCTTTAAGAGCACATTTTGCCGCCAGATCTTCTCAGATTTCGAACATTTCTTTATCACATAATAAATATGGATTGCTTCCCTTAAATTGTAGCAAAATAGCGTTTTGACCGCTCCAATAACACAGCAACAAGCGAAACTATGCAACAACTGAAACTGACGCGTGCACTCAATGGTCACGTGACCGTGACGTCATGATTACAGAGGCTGGAGAGCTGCCACTGGAACTGAATAGGTTGTACATTCACGTTTAAATAAATGACTCTCCTTTCCATGGAACAATTTCAATACGATTTGGACCGTTAGAACCGCAACAATTAAGTCTACTTATCTCTTTATTTTAATTGAAATCTGTTGGGAAATGATGATTATGCAGTAGGTTGAAATCATAGTAATTTCATGCCATATTTTCGGTCAATCGCTACACTCATACTGTGTTTATTGCACAAATGTCAAATATGAAGCTCATATCAAGGGGTATTAGATATGTTTTCGCGATGGGTAACACATCCGTCATTTAGTGATTGAATTTGAAGGGGGAATGCATAAATATTATCGAGCTGCGCGAGCATTTAAAGCTTTGCTTTCTCGTCATATTAACGTCATCTGTGTAACTTATCTGGATTAATAATTATCTAACTCACATATCATCATCAGCACGGAAATCAATGCATGTTCTCATTTTGGTTCCCACTTTCCATCATCTTCCCTCTCAATCTGTTTATCTTATTTCTATTTTTTGCCATCTTGATACTTACCGGCCGTTTAGTATTCCCTTTCATTTCTTGATTAAATGTGTGAGGGGCATTACCTACAGCACACATTGGGGTTGGGCGGTGGTTTTCGCAGGGTACTCCGGTTTCCTCCACTACTTACAACTGGCTAGTCATGAATTAGCCACAACTGGCATAACTGTGACGACAATCGAAATTCAAAATACAGCACACACTTTATAAGGGCTTTCTAAGCAGTAATGACTGTACCTGTATTTCTGTGCCACAGCCAGCATGTCCTCTGAAGTGCCCTGTCCTGAGGCGGCACAGGGCGCGTACACCACGCTGAAATTAACACCAGACAGAGAGCTGGTGAAGCAGCAGGTACTGTAGAGTCCGAAGAAGATGTCATCATCAATCGGGTTCATCACACACACGGTAACATCCTGCAATAGGTAGGATATGACAAACTATAATCAGTCAAGCATTACTGGCCAACACTACGTAGGTGCGACACTGGCAACTCGGGATAGTATAGAATATGCTCTGTGTAATGAATTAGTATTTCATTATGTATTTCATATTTAATTGTTATTTGATTGGTTACTATTATGACCAGGTATAGGTGCTGCCATCTACATGTGATATCACATGGTCAGTTTGGTGTCTATTTTCAGTTGTTTCTGCAGTAGTGGAAATTCATTTAGGAGTCACATGACCTCCTCAAGATCACACAGGATGCTGATTCATGGGCCCTACTCAGTACATCCTCCTAGTAGCAGGTTAATTGATTAGGACACAAAAGCTGCAAAATGTTTCCGTCATTATCTACCACATTAATATGAATTGCACAATACCTTCTTGTTAGGGTTGCGTCTGCTCCAAAATGCAGGTCCATAGTTGGTCATGAACCTTTGCGTCTGACAGACGTGTTTGGCTGCACCTGTTGTACCCTTCAAGAGAGAACAGTAGTAATGCAATTTGCATTGCTCGTCACAGAGTGCACTAAGATGAGACTTTACCGAAAGTATTTAAAAGTCTATTACTTTGACATGTTTTTCAAATCATGTAGCCACTGAGGCATCATGCACACTACTGTAAATCTGGAAATAAGTGCGTGTGTGTAATTAGTGCGTTTCTTGCGTCACACACAATACGCACTTATTACAAGACGCCAAAAATCTATGTTTAGTTCACTATTCATCCACTAGATGGCGCCATATACATTATATTGAAACGAAGCTACTCTAATAATTTCAACAGTGCTTAGGGGTGGTAGGGGGAAATAATCGAGATAAAACAATTAAATTGTTTATTTCATGCAAATTATACCCAGGTAGCAAAATGTATTTAATCTAACAAGGTAAAAAGCACAGTATTGAAAGCATTTTTGGTACTGGTATGTAGCAAGGTAGGCACAATTACTACCTTTGTTTGTAAGTTCAGCAAACGTATGTGTGTGACTGTGTACTGATTTTACAGGTCACTTTACAGGTCACTTGCAAGTGACCAGTCCGGTCTGTTGGCCATGACAACCAGCTTTAAAATAGCAACAGATTCACTACTTGTAAATGAGTGTCTTCCCTGCTACCTGCTACCTTAAATGACCAAACACAAGAGCTGCTACGCCAGCTGCTAACCAGTGGCAGTTCCTTTTCTAAAATGGAATGTCTTTAGTCTAGTAGTAAAAGCATAATAACAAGCATAGCATTTAGTAGTTAAGTTCCAATGCAGCACAACAGGTGGCGCTTCTAAAATGTTAATTAACGCAAAAATAAGAAGTAGCAAAAATCTGAAAATGAGAAAACCGCAAAATTTTATGACGCACTTAATACCAGATTTACAGTAAATAAAAGATGACTCCATCTATCGGGATAACCATGCACTCCAAAGGATGAATACACATGTGGAGCCTGTTCCAACAATTTGAGTCCGAGCAGGGCCAGATAATATTATGCAGAGTAAAGGAACGGAGTACACTTTTCGGCACTTGTATGTATGTATGTATATTTATTGTATGGCTTACACGACCAGAAAGGGTATGGCAGACTGAATATGATAATGCCTTTTTACAGTCTTTTTTCAATGCTAGACAGTGGAAATTGCTCATTCTTGTTATGTGTTTTAGCATATTCTTCATTTTTGTAAGAATACCGCGCTTACACTTCACTTTGCATTATATACAGGGTATTGCATACAACCAAATGCCCAGGTGTTCCCTGGGAATATATGCAACCTCACTCTCATGGCACCATAGTTAAAGATGGCTTCAATAGTGATTATTCAAAATTATAAATGGTGGTATTTTGAGATTGGATCACCTCCAAAATAACATTCCTGGTATTAACAAAATTGTAATTCAGACATTTAGAACATAATGAATGTTATTTCTAAGCAGCGTTCCATAGAAATCAGCAAAATTCCTATTTAAGTCATCTGAATGAACATTCAGGGTAATATCTATATAAGAATATGCATTTTTTTTTAATATTTTGAATATTTTCTTCATTCTAAAGAGATGATAAAATATTTTCTATAAATATAAACTGGGGCATTTTGATTCTTGTTTAAATTGTGAGTGTCATTGGAAGCGAATATGATTTGCAAACGAAGACGAACCTAGTCATCACTAAAACGTTTTATTTGAGGAAATGAGGAAAATGATTACAAATGCCTCCTTGCAGCCATCCTTGCCCGGTTCCATGCAGTGCATTCTGACGCATGCCGCTGGCTAAAGTGTACATTACATCGTGATGCGTAGCAGACATAAGAAACGTACTAGTAGACTGAGACTGAGTTATAGTGCAATCCACTATGTATCGTTTATATAAAGTAGATAACTGTAGAACACACAATGTTCGCGTCTGTTTATATATAGCGTACTTAGCTTGTGGTTCCGCTTCGCTATACATGTATATATAAAAACGCTGTACTTTTTTCTGTACGTTGGCGCTGTCAGCGGCGGCTACCGTTGCTAACATAAAGATACGCTATGATGCGAAATTCCCCAATTCGCTATATTTGGGACACGCGTCATATGTATGTTCTCCAGTATTGTAATTTGGTGGTGTATAACGTAGCTTGCAGAAGGGTTGATGTATCAGCTACAGTGTACATGTAGGTAGGCGTTCATCCATGGCTCACGCTTTGTTTCAGTGCACTGAGGGGCATACAGTACTGTAGCTCCCTATTCAGCAAAATGATAAATGATATCTGGGATATACACACGTGTGATATACACAAGTGTATGTAATGGGAGAAGGAATGCCTCTGGAATATCAATGAGATATAAAGTTCCTTAAAGGCCTGCATAGGCCTTCTATAAATCAGTGTATTTGGCATACACTTGCCATCGAAATTGGGTGTAAGTTCAGTGGTTATGTATTTGCCTCTGCATCATTTGTGTGATTTATCTCATAGGCTCTTTGATAAACATAATAGCTAGCACAAAGTATCATGAAAGATCATAATCTAATTCTATATTTACTTAAAACAATTTCTTACTGCTGTCTGATCAACGCTCAGGTAGGTCAAGAAGATATTCATCACATTGGGGAGTATATCATGTTGCCAAAGTCATCGTATGCAATTACTTTCTGGCAATTCTCATGTGAAAAGGTTAGTCTCAAGGTTAATCCGTTTACTGAACTATTTGATCAGTTTTTGTACCTACATTCCGTTTACTGATGGGTCAGATCAGAAGATATGGTTCAAATTATCCGGGTAACCAATATCATCTCGTGCCTTTCTGCATGGTGTGCTTCGCTAGTGAAGAAATTGGCAAATGATCATTAAGCTCCATTTGATTCTTATGAATCTTATGATTCTTATTGCCTTTGTTTCTGGATCGGATTTGAAATTTTGTTTTTCGTCACATTTATGCCAATTGTAGCTAATTCGTGACTAGCCAGTTGTAAGTAGTGGAGGAAACCAGAGTACCCGGCGAAAACCACCACCTAACCCCAAGCAACTTTCTCTTCTCACATGTCCAGGCCGGGATGTTTCTGGATCAGACGCTGGTTTCCATGCCTATGCCAATAACTGCATGCTTTTCAGTCATGATGTGACAGAAATAATATTGATAAACAAAGCATCCAAAGAATAACAATTCTTTTCTTACTGTAGAAACAAGAATCCATGCAGGGTCAGCACTGTCAACTTGTTGTTTGGCTTCCTCGAGTTCTGCATCACTTACAGTGGAGGCCAGAGTAAGTAAGTGGGAGGACGACTTAAGGCCACTGAAAAGGTAATGGACAGTCAATTATTAAACCCAGCATACCGATATGGAAAATGAAAATGATTTTCCCTGAAGGGTTATTCCTCCTATTGTCTGTTTATGGAATTCCATCTTCCGTAAACGGGAACATTGTTTTCTTTTCAAAGAAAATCAAATTATGTTTACGGAAATAGATTTTCCATTTACAGTGATAAATTGACATTTAAGAAAATAGGGATAATTAATCTTCTACAGAAATACATTTCCGTTAACAGAAAATGATTTTCTATGTTAAAATTCGAGGCATTCAGGTTTAGCCTTTATAGAGTGAAGATTAACGAACTTCCAGATAAAGGTTTCTTTGCCCAACCATCATTGGATTATGAGCATGTGTCTGTTGCAAAAGAAAATCGATAGTCACCTGTCCCTTTCCAGTCAGAGTTAGCACTGACCCTAGAATTTACCTCTCTTTCTTCAAACGCTGTCTGTCAGCAATCTGTTGATGTTTACATAATACAGTACAGACGTTTAATTCCTGCACCAGTCGACCGGACGTCCGCCAGTGCCTGGTTGTACAAACACCCAAAAATAACATGTCGAAAAATATACAAAGTAAATCAATGGCCCACGGAGCTTGCGTGTTAAAGCTACGTTCACGTGTGTTCGCATACATGCCCAGGGAATTTGGCGGCAATCGGGCGTGCGCTTGTGTTTTATGCCCAGCCTGTCCATGCATTTAATGCAGGAATTAAATGTCGGCACTGTAGCCCTATATAATGCAGCACTACAATGTTATTGACCCTGGCGGGATTATGAGTGATTTTGAAAGATCCAGTTTTCGGGTTATTGAATGATACCTACACTTGAAGCCAAGTTATGTCATGCAGGTAAGTACCCTTTTAGACTTACTTTTTCATTGGTCCTCCGTGGAGTAAAACGTGTTTCAGAGAAGGCATTCTGAAGTATATGAATATTGCAATATGGTTTACTTTAACAAAGCATAGTATAAACGTATTTAAGAAATAGTTTCAGTATTTACCTCATGATCAACTTAAATAAAACTGCATAGGATGTTAATCTCAGCATTATCAGCTTAAACTGCAATCATGTATCTTGTTGGCATTGCCATACTTTTTTTGTGATCTCTATTTTGCTTGTTACTATCCAAGCTGCTATCTTTCGACCCTTCGACCTCTTCTTGTCAGACATTTATCAGTTAGAATATTCCCAGGATAGTATATTCTTTTTACCTCTTGATCTGTAGATCATCATTGCTGGTGTCCTCCTTAATCTCTGGTGCTAGCGACAATAAGGTCTCCATGTGTGGAACTGTGGAAATGATCAGCGCACTCGCCTCTTGCTGTATGATACAATAAAAGCAGTCGTGCATGCTTCATCGCATAAAGAATGGATGGATGCTTAAAGGTATATACTCACACAAAGGCCTTTAAGTGCCATAAAATCTGTACAAAACAATGGTCCTTTGTCATTGTCAAAGACAACAACACTGCAATAAATATGTGAAAATGCTAACAAAACAATGGAGAGTTTCGCTATAGAAGTAGCACATGCATGGTTGTTTCAAAACAAATTGAATTCGTAAAATGAGTCACACTAAGTAAAACAGACGAATCTAATGTAGGTAAGATAAAATGCTGTCTGGAGTAACTTTCCTTAAATCTATTTATATCAAAGTGTCCGTTCCGCCATTGAATTGGAGGCATGACTAGTCGAGCAGCACTGTCCATCATGCCCTGTATCAAACCTATCACCTTTTCACGCGTGTGCTGCTCGACTATAGTCATGCCTCGAATTCAATGGCGGAACGGACACTTAGAAAATTATCGCTTCCAGCCAAAAAGCTCTCATTTCTCGCACTGTGGACGGATTTGAGTGCTGTAAAGGCGTCACAACGTAAATTACCAAGGTAGGAAACGAATTCAGTTGGTTTGGGTGGCCAGACTGGGCTAGAAATGTGAGCGCCTAGTTTTTTGGGCGCAGTGGAAAAGTTTTGCATGGGGCTTTCTCTATCGTGGGTATGGCCAGTCAACCTCATAATGTAAACAAAGGCATACCTGACGATAGAGTGGCTCGATCTACATCCTTCTTGGACTACCATTTTCGTATTTAAAGGCATAGTAGGTTATTCGACCGGGTGACAGTAACATTCAAAACTTAAAGTCCATTAAAGAAATACCACACAGTTAGCAATTCATTAAAATTTTCAGAAGACATCATTGCCAGATCCCCTATAAATATCTAACATAAAAACGGGCCATGCCAAGATGGCGCTGAATTTGCAGATATTACGTCAAAATTGAAAGTCCATTTAAAGAATACACCACAACTCGAATTTCATCAAACCTTTCATGGGCTTTCATTCTCCTTTGAATATCCGAATTAAAAAATGGGGTTCACTAATCATGCCACTGATATAGGTGGCGTCGAGATGGCACTTCCATTTACAAGTTTACCTTTTGGCTCCACCTATATGGGAGGCATAACTGGTTACCCCCTTTTTTATTTAAGATATTCAACGGGGACTGGATAATGAAAGCCTATCGAAGGTCTGATGAAATTCGAACTGTGTATTTGTCAAAAATTGACTTTCAATTTTGGGTGTGAAATTTGCGAACTTGATGCCACTTTGTTTCGCCAACTATATGGATGGTGACCCCCCTTTCCTTTCTGTATTTTGGATTTTCAAAGGGGATCCGACAATGATACCTTATTTAGAGTTTTAAGATTTTTTGACCGTGGGATATTTTTCAAATGGATTTTACTTTTAGACTATGCCTTTAATGATTATTGATTTTTTAGGAATGTGTATAACTCTTTTCAGTCGGCCTGATTTGGCTGCAGCATACGCCTTCTCAATACCCTGAATAACTAGGAATCCAGGAGAATAATTTTCTTTTCTCATGGTACTCTACTAGCCAAGGAAGGCAGACCAGCACCTTGAGGATAGGAGGATGTGTCCAGTCTCGGCCCCAAATTGCCTGAGATATGGCAAGCATTAAATATATTTCTTCACTAGCTTCCTTATATGGAAAATTATCTATCATTCATGGAAATACATTTATCATAAACGAAAAATGAATTGTGGAAAACGAAAAATCATTTTTCATTTATGATAAATCAGAAGATCTTTTGTCTGTTGCAAATGATTTTTTTGTTTAAATGAATTTGATGAACATCTTTCAATAGTTTAATTATAGTTCGCGAAAAGTCATTTATGGTTTACGGCGAATGTATCTCATTTTTCGTTGACCATGAGCTTCTATAAGACTGATTGTGAGTAGGGTCTACTTATGATTCATAAGGCAAAGCAGTATAGGTACAGGTAAAGGACGTTTGAATAGACACCTACCTTGTTGATCATCTTTTCCAAGTAAATATCACATGGTTCAAATATGTAAGGCTGTCAAAAAGCAATAAACGGAACGGTAACTATTTACACAACACAAATACCTGTTCAATGCATTGTAGATTTTTGTTGTTTTTTAACGCTGGCACCAATTTTAGTTTGCATGGACCCTTTACAGGTTCCACGTGTAGTGTTGCTTATACACCCTTTACATATGTATGGTATCCAAATGTAAAATGTCAAACTGTTATATGCGTCTCTGATCGCAAATCTGACAGTGTTTTGCATGAGCCACGTATTGGCGAGTAAGATGAGTACTTTTTCAGTAAAGGTAGAGAGAAGACAATATTTCACTTCATTCAATTATTTCACTACTTTGGCAACCTATTATGTACGGTTTTAGAAGAAAAGTATGTATACCTTCATATATATCAGTCGATATTGGACATAACCACACATGACATGCTCTTTTACTCCCTTTACGCCTATTGCCTAGTTATCAACATCAGAAAACTTTGCATATATACAGCCATTTGTATGTACTCAATCCATGAGCCAATTTCCTTATCACTACTATCTCAAAGTAATCAATCATTGGATACTAGGTATACTTACAGTTGTGACCACTAGTCCAATCAGGAAGGCTCCAATGACCATTCCACCATACTGGTCATCATCCAGGCCGCTGATGATTATCCGATCTCCCTTGCGTAGGCCCAGTGCAAGGTAGGCCTTGGCGTACGCGCTGGCCTGAAACAAGTAGGTAGAATAGCATGATAAACCAAAAACACTGTGTATTCTAGAAGAGCATGGTACGTCAAAAACACTACATGTATTGTATCTTAAGTGGAATGTGAACTGGCATGAAATACGAATGAAATACAACACAAAACACGAAAAAGATGATGGATGAGAAATAGAGCTTGCTTTGCTTGTCCTTGCATATTGTCTCATTGTTATTAACACTCTAATATTTACAATCATTACCTTAAGTACCAAATTAATGGGACCATACATATTTATTTGTATTATTTGTATTAGTTATAGGAGTTGGTGCCAGCTAGGAATCCTAAGTTAGTTTGGCACCCTGCTTGCAAATAAGAGATGACGGTGTGTGCATTTGTCTGGTGGTACCATGCATCTAAAAGATCCGTTGATCCTGTTCGGATCTGAGGGCTCTTCTTTTCTTCTATTTCCCTGTAGTAATCAATGCATTATTATTGTCCATTAGCAATGACAAAGGACCAATTTTTGTAAGGTTTCGTGGCACTAAATGGACTAACTGTGCCGATGTGTCTTAAATACCTAATTCATTTTTGTGTCAAAAGAACGTTTTTCGATCAGTGGTAAGGGAAGTGGAAGCTACGTGAAACACTGACAAAGGTACATGGACATTTTATTTCCCTGTTACAGCGCATATCTCTCTGATTATCCAACAGAAACTGTTACCCACCATGTCTCTGAGTTCCGATATCGTGTATGATTGGTCATAATGGGGGATGGTCATCATCACATGATCTGGAATGCGTGCGCATGCTTCGTCCAAAGCCTGTCCAATGGTAAGTGTCAAAACTGGTTCATCAGAGGTCACCTGGATGTAGCTTTCAGTGAGCGGTTCTTTGGGTAAATGGACGTCCCTAGAATATATGAGAGTGTTTCTTAATAAAGTCCTTTGAATACACTCCTTTGATGACTCGAGATTTAGTGATGTAAAACAAAGAATTTAAAAAGTTAACACAGATCAACTCAAATATTAAGAATAAGACATCTCTATTAATGAATTCGGATATTTTGTTAATCTTTCAAAATATAGTAAGAGCACAGGGCCTGATGTTTCTTTTCATGAGTTTTACAAGGTTTTTAAGCCAGAACTGAGATGTTTTCTACAAAAAGCAGTGGAAATAAAGAAAACACAGCCAGAGGATATTATCACATACATTCCACATGGGGACAAAAATCGGCAACCAATTACGTTATTGAATAGTATTTATAATTCTTTTCCACAATTTTTGCAAATAGACCAATAGGTGCTATCTCTTCAATTGTACATACTGATCAAAAAAGATGTTAAAGGTAGATTCATCAGATCAGAGAGCCCCCAGGTTAACAAATGCTATTATCTATGAATGTGAGGTACAAAATGGAGATGGCTTAATTCTTCCAAAGCATTCGATGTAAGTGCATGGGGATTTAATGACACAGCTTTGGACGTTTTTGGCTTTAGAGAAGACACTTAATAATGGATAAATAATTTGCACAAGGGACCGGTTTCATATATATTACAAGATGTGTAAAGATCTTATCCAGTCACCTTGCAAAGGAGATGTAGCGATGGCGATCCAGTATCACCCTATAGCTTTGTTGTTGCAGCTGAGATTTTATCTGCGATCATACAAAATTATCGAATCTTTAAGGGACTGGATAAAGAAATTGTTGCAATATGGAGATGATACCACTCTATCCATTGCACCTAGGATAATTCCCTCAGAGAGTGTATTAGTAGGGGAGGAACGGGGGGCTTACGAGCACCCTCATGATACATTTTTAAAATCACATTTTTGGAATCCTGAGGTGCTGAATTTTACTAATTTTTTTGTTCCCCGCGCCAACTCGTGTCCCATGGGCTGGCTTTTTGGCCATCTTGGCAGCCATATTGAATTTCCCTTAGACAGCAAAAATAGAGGAAAAATAGGGGTAGGGGTAACCATTTTGATCATAACTTCAGTTATATTGGTATATTTTCAACAAATGAGGTATCAAAGTTTGAAATATTCCATTCCGAAAATTTTAAGACCGGTCACGTTCTGATTGGTCAATTATGAAAGGTCATTTGGGGTCAAATAAGGTCAAAAAGGTCACAAAGGTGAAAATCTGCTTTTCATTTTATTTTCATAAACTAATATTTTTTTTTGTAAAAAATCAGGTTGATGATTTTTTCAACATCATAACATTTTAGGCTAGATTATAAACACACATCCATAATTAGTAGTCCAATGAACAGGAAATTACTATTGAAGGGTATGCAAGTGGTTGAAAGATGACTATACACATTCAAAATCGTGTCAGTTTGGGGCTCAATATAGGAGGGTAGGGGTAACATTAGTCTCCATAACTTTAGTTATATTCAGACAATTGCAACAAATGAGGTATCAAAATGTGTAACTTTTTATTCTTCAAATTTGGAAGTGGGACCTTTTCTTATTAGTCATTTAGAAAGGTCACTTGAAGGTCAAAAACGTCACAAAGATGAAAATCTGATTTTTATTCATAATATTTCCATAGACTAATTATTTTTACTTAAGTCAAGTTGATAATTCGTTCAACATCATAGCATTATCGGACAAGATCATTAAACCACTCACAATTAGTATTCCAAAGAAAGGGAAATCACTATTGAAGGGCGTGAGAGTGGTTGAAAGATGACTATGCACATTCAATATCTTGTCAGTTCAGGGCTCAATATAGTAGGTTAGGGATAACATTTTTCACCATAACTTTGGTTATATACAGACAATTGCAACAAATGAGGTATCAAAATGTGTAACTTTTTATTCTTCAAATTTGGAAGTGGGACTCTTCCTGATTATTGGTCATTGAAAAAGGTCATCTGATGGTCATTTGAAGGTCGAATCGGGTCAAAAACGTCACAGAGATGAAAATCTGCTTTTTGTTCATAGTATTCCCATAGACTAATATTTTTCTTAAATCAAGTTGATAATTTGTTTAACATCATAGCATTTTGGGGCAAGATCATTAACCCACTCAGAATTAGTGTTTTAAAGAAAGGGACATCACTATTGAAGGGTGTGAGAGTGGTTGAAAGATGACTATGCACATTCAATATCTTGTCAGGTCTGGGCTCAATGTTGGAGGGTAGGGATAACATTTTTCCCCATAACGTCAATTATATTTAGACAATTGCAACAAATGAGGTATCAAACTGTGTAACATTTTTTTCTCCAACTTTGGAAGTGGGAGCCTTTCTGATTGGTCATTGACAAAGGATATTTGAAGGTCATTTGAAGGTCAAAAATGGCTCAATATAGGAGGCTAGGGATAACTTTTTTCACCATAACTTCAGTTATATTCAGACAATTTCAACAAATGAGGTATCGAAATGTGTAACGTTTTATTCTTCAAATTTGTTAGTGGGACCTCTTCTGATTGGTGTTTGAAAAAGGTCATCTAAAGGTTATTTGAAGGACAATTAAGGTCATAAACGTCATAAAGGTGAAAATCTGCTTTTTATCCGTAGACTAATATTTTTCTTAAATCAAGTCGATAATTTATTCAACATCGTAGCATTTTTGGGCAAGATCATTAACCCAATCACAATTAGTATTTCTAAAGGAAGGGATATCACTATTGAAGGGTGTGAGAGATGTTGAAAGATGGCTATGCACATTAAATATCTTGTCAGTTCTGGGCTCAATATAGGAGGGTCGGGATAACATTTTCACCATAACTTCAGTTATATTCAGCCAATTGCAACAAATGAGGTATTAAAATGTGTAACATTTTATTCCTCAAATTTGGAAGTACAACCCCTTCTCATTGGTCATTGACAAAGGTCATTTGAAGGTCAAAAAGAGTCATCAACATCACCAAGGGGGAAATCTGCTTTTTATTCATATTTCCATAGACTAATATCTTTCATAAATCAAGTTGATGATTTCTTAAACATATTTATAAGATACCAATGTATCATATGAATATGGTTTGTAAATTTATTGAAAGTAACCTCCATCAATTCAGCCTCGGACCGGCAAATGGCCATTTTCCAGCTATGTTGCTGATACATCCACGAGACAAAAAGCGAGGAAAACCCAAGCCTGCCAAATAATGACAGGAAAAAAGCGAAATGATAAGATACATTGGTAACATACTCATAAGATACCAATGTGTAATATATATATGGATTTTTAAAGATATTGAATGTAACTCAAGGGAAACTCAAGCCTGCCACGTGACAAAGAGCAAGGGAATAGCCCCTTAACACTTCATAGATATTCAAATACATGACACAGTGCACTAACACCCGCCAACTAGGCCAGCACCGATATTGTAGGCAAAAACACACCCGAACAAACACCAAATGTAATATTTACCTAACATATTGTAGATCTGGTTAATTTGGACTGTCCGAATTTACCGTTTAAGCCATTATCTGAATTTGCCGAATCTTGATTTACCTATCGTGGTCATATGTGACCGGTAAATTAAAAACAGAAGTGAGCTGTTCTCCCATTAACACTAAAACGGCACCCCCAGGAGGACAGAGTGGCACTTCCACGTGGATTCGTTAGGGCGTTAGTAACATGATTAAGTGGAATAAGGGGCTGGCGGGTCTATCGAAATTAGTACAGATCAGCCAGGAGAGTCACAGGTTGCACAGGTTGGTGTCTGCCCTCATCTCCGCTTTTGACTAGTGAAGTCAACTAACAGTCACTATATACTCAGTATCAATTACAATTTACCCTTGTACCCTAAATCAGAATAAAACAAATACTGGGTATGTCCTAGTGTACCTTCATTAATCTTAAAGAACAAGGCAGATATATAATGTGGCCATTAATGTTGGAAAGTTGAAAGCTGCGTCATTAAATAAGGACCATTAGTCAAAAAGTGTCATACATGCGAAGCATGTGGTCATATTAACTATCAACAATAACTGCTTCCTTGTAGTGGCGTCTGATTGTTGCCAGTGTGCTGGACCTTTGTTATATTCAAATGACCTTCAAGTGACCTTTGTCACTGACCAATCAGAAAGAGTCCCACCTCAAAATTTAAAGATTGTAAAGTAACATATTTTGATACCTAATTTGTTGCAAATGTCTGAATATAACTGAAGTTGATGAAAAATGTTATTCTTATCGTCTTTTTTTCGAGCCCAGGATTGACAAGATAATCAAATGTGCATAGTCATCTTTCAACCACTCTTACACCTTTCAATAATGATTTCCCTTCCTTTAGAATACTGATTGTGAGTGGGTTAATGATCTTGCCCAAAATTGCTATGATGTTAAACAAATTATCAACTTGATTCAAGAAAAATATTAGCCTATGAAAATACTATGAACAAAAAGCAGATTTTCATCTCTGTGACGTTTTTGACCTCATTTGACCTTCAAATGACCTTTAGATGACCTTTTTCAATGACCAGTCAGGAAGGGTCCCAGTTCCGAATTTGAAGAATAGAACGTTACACATTTTGATACCTCATTTGCTGCAATTGTCTGTATATAACCAAAGTTATGGTGAAAAGTGTTATCCCTACCCTACTATATTGAGCCCTAGCCTGACAAGATATTGAATGTGCAAAGTTATCTCTCAACCACTCTCACGCCCTTCAATAGTGATTTCCCTTTCTTTGGCATACTAATTGTGAGCGGGTTAATGATCTTGCCCAAAAATGCTATGATGTTAAACAAATTATCAACTTGATTCAAGAAAAATATTACACTATGGGAATACTATGAACAAAAAGCAGATTTTCATCTCTGTGACGTTTTTGACCTCATTTGACCTTCAAATGACCTTTAGATGACCTTTTTCAATGACCAATCAGGTAGGGTTCCACTCCCAAATTTGAAGAATAAAAAGTTACACATTTTGATACCTCATTTGTTGCAATTGTCTGTATATAACCGAAGTTATGGTTAAAAGTGATATCCATACCCTACTATATTGAGCCCTGAACTGACAAGATATTGAATGTGCATATTCATCTTTCAACCACTCTCACGCCCTTCAATAGTGATTTCCCTTTCTTTGGAATACTAATTGTGAGTGGGTTAAAGATATTGTCCGATAATGCTATGATGTTGAACGAATTATCAACTTGACTTAAATAAAAATATTAGTCTATGGAAATATTTTGAATAAAAAGCAGATTTTCATCTTTATGACGTTTTTGACCTTATTTGACCTTTAAATGACCTTCAAGTGACCTTTCTAAATGACCAATCAGAAAAGGTCCCACTTCCAAATTTGAAGAATAAAAAGTAACACATTTTGATACCTCATTTGTTGCAATTGTCTGAATATAACTAAAGTTATGGAGACTAATGTTACCCCTACCCTCCTATATTGAGCCCTGAACTGACAAGATTTTGAATGTGTATAGACACTTTTAACCACTTGCATACTCTTCAATAGTAATTTCCTGTTCATTGGACTACTAATTATGGATGTGTGTGTATAATCTTGCCTAAAAATGTTATGATGTTGCCAAAAGGCAAGCCCGTGGGACACGAGTTGGCGTGGCGAACAAAAAAATTAGTAAAATTCAGCACCTCAGGATTCCAAAAATGTGATTTAAAAAAATGTATCATGAGGGAGCTCGTTAGCCCCCCGTTCCTCCCCTACTATATGAAGGTATTAAAATAATTTCATGAAATTTCTGATCTACTGATAAATATAGTTAAAACAAGGTTGTTAAAATTTGGGGCCTGAAAAGTGGAAACACAGCGCAACAAAAACTTTTGTCAAGATTTAGATCTGCTTTTGACAAACGAATTTATACCTTTGGAAATCCAATTTGATATTATCAACATGGCAGATATAGCTAAGATGAATAGTAGAAGCAAAATTGGAGTCATCAAAATCTAATTTGAGTATAGACCCTTAGCTTTCTAACTCCAATCATCAAAATTATGATAATTAAGAGCCTGGCTTTATCAAAGATAATTCCTGTCTTGTAGTGTCTCCCAACCCAAACTAAATCTTTAATGAAAGAATTAGATCAAATGTTCAAAGGTTTCCTTTATAGCAAAGAAACTCCTAAAATCCGACAAGAAATTCTAGAATTACCGAACACATTAGTAGGTCTAAGTAAACTTAACTTAGCAATATTTAATAAATACCTGAAGGCATGTTGGTCTAGAGGAATATATCAAGAAGATGAGGAATGGCCTATTTTTGCAACAACTATGATTTGGATAAAATTCTCATTTTTGGAGATATTTACCTGAACAAATTTAAAGAATCGACCAAAAATGCGTTCTGGCTAGATTACATAACAGACTTTGAAGATTTGATTGTAAAACGACAATCTCTCTACTTCACAGAAGCATGTGTTATGTCCAAATGGTACAATTCCAAAATTTCGCCACCCACAATAACATTCTAATGCTGCCACACTGTTTTATTTACGTGACTGTATAACCACTGTTGTGTTTTGTATTGTAGTTGCTACAACATGTATTGTTGCAATATACTTTTGATTCCTTCATTTTGTATTATCGGACGGTTATTTATGCAAGTATCAATCTCTGTTATGTGTCACAGTGTTATGAAAAGAACTGCGAGGGTTTCCATCACCAATCTTTCAAATTACAATCCAAAGACATCAGCTATAGACATTGGCCAATGCATTACAAAAACAAGCAATTTGGGTTTAGTGTGTACATTTATTTATAATTCAATCATTATTCTTTTAAATATGTCGCTGAAAACTTAATATTCTAAAATCAGAAATTTATGTGTACTAATTTGTTCACTGCTATATGCTGGAGTGACCTGCAAGCAGACTCTGCATATTTTTAATTTAACTGTCATCAGAAATGGTTTCTCATCATAATTATTACTAATTAAAACCCTAAACATCTAGCCCTGGACATTGGCCATTGTAATACTAAAACTAATATTTTGTGATTAGTGTGTATACATGAATAGTGTCCAATATTCATTTCTAAAATATGTCATTGAAAAGTTCATGTTTCTGTATTAGATAAGTACAATACAATACAGGGAAACTAGACTAATACACTTCCCGGTCAGAAGCAGGAAATCTCGTTGTCATGCTCTCCTGCCCCAACTCTAAGTGTCAACATGAGTTTCTATTGGTTTCTCGGAAACATCAGTAAAACACGCGGTCCAGTTAATTAACACGTATATCGCTTGATAATACAAGCACAGTGTTTTCAAACGGAGTTCATACCCACAATTCAGATTTCACGAAAGTGAAGGCAGTTTTCTTCGACCTTTTTCCTTTGTTCAAATTTCATAACCATTTCTGTCAATATTTTAATAAGAATAAGGAAAAAAACATTTTTCAGCGTTCAGATGAATTGAATTCTGAACAAAGTCATAATAAGGAAAATGTGATACCCTTCAGTTGAGAAATATTCTTATCTATTCATCTACCATACTCAAGCAAATCCGTTAACATTTTATGCCAAAAATGCATGTTTGAAGCGATCATGTTTTGGTTAAATTGGATATAGTGAAAAGTGTGAATAATATTTCCTGTTTAGAATATACATATACAATTTATCTAAGAATGAGTAAATACCTCTTAATAATCCTGTGAGTTAATCCCATGAGCCCACTTAAAACAATCTAAATACCGCTATTTGAGTGCATTTTTGTACCTACCTCGCTACTATCGCCATGGTGATACCGTAGCGGAGCTCACTTGATTGCGTGTCGTACCTTTAGCTCTCGTTCCACTAGAAATGCACCCCAGTCACGTAAACCTGTTCCTTTTCTTACACGCTACGCATCACTAAATTTAAAAAAACTTACTTATTAAAAACGGAACTTGAGAAGGCCTTTTGCATCATTAGTAAGAAGGGGTTTTGATAGTCAGAGATGCTGAGCAACATCCCGAAAACCATAAAGTATGGAAGGGTATACTGGCACCCACCTTTATGTCTCTGGAGGATAAGGAGCAAAGTTTTAATTATGGATGTGAATCAGGAGATCCAGCTTGAAAGCTTTCTGCACGCTCCTGGCTGTTTGTTCACCATAAGAAGCTGAAATATGGGCGGAGTTGCCGACCTTTATGCCAATATATATATATATATATATATATATATATATATATATATATATATATATATATATATATATATATATATATATATATATATATATATATATATATATATATATATATATATATATATATATATATATATATATATATATATATATATAACAGCAAAAGTGACCATTAGGTGACCATGCTATTTTTGGCAACCATTGGCTGACACTTCATATATCTGCCATTTAAGGTATGAGGAGAACCCAAATAAGCAAGGCAAGCTATTTGAAAAAGAGATGTTAATTTGTGGTGAAATATTCCATGATTGGTTTATTTTAAAAGATATAGTTTTTTGATGTGTCAACCGATGGTTAAGGGGTATTTTGTGTATCCACAAATCCAACCATTAAGGAACACCAATTATAGTACATCACTAGAACCAACCCTATGGCGACATACACTTTATTTTCAACAATTGCAACCATCAGCTGACATATGCTATATATTTTATCAACATAACCAACCATCTGGGGGAATTACTTATAAGGAGGTTGTTTTTTCAGTATTATATCTACATAAACATCCATTTTACCTGTATGCCATAAAAAATTCATTTAAATCACATTCCAATTTGTATGACCACTGATGGTTGTACATTTTACATAAAAATTTTATGACCTCCTTTGATTATAGTTTGAGAATAAAGAAGAATGCAACCAGACATTGCTTGAAATATCTCTACTCAAAACGCTTGTGAAATAATAAGTTTTTTTTTTCTCTTTCAATTGGTCAGGAAAAAGTAAAATTTAATTTACCCTCCCTCTAGAGTGGTTGGGAAAAATAAGGTTTTATTTTCTTTCAAAAAACAGTTGTGAATATAAAATGTTTTCAATATATATATCAAACAACGTTCAATTGATTGGGGCAACATGGTGTACATATGGAAATAAGAACGGCAGGATGTAGTTAAGATTAAGTTTTGTAAATCACAAATTCCCTTACCGTTCGCTCTAAGTCAGGCGAATCTGACGAAAGGTTTTCTCATTCTGCTGAAATTACCTTGAACTTAGAGCTTGTTGTGCTTAACGTAAATCAATATTTATGTCGGTTAGGGGTTGGGGGGAGCTGATGAAAAATGTGCTACCCTTGTTGTAGAAATGGTGTACGGCAAGATGTCTGACTTCTCGCAGACATCACAACAAGGATAACTAATCATATAGTTATCTTTGATGAAAATAGACTGCTTTATAAAAAAACAATTAAATAAGAGGGATTGGATTATTGTTATTTTATGGACTAATTTTCGTTTACAGTCCACAGGGGTGTCCAAATCTTAGTTTAGTAGAAGTGGTAGTTGTAACATTAGTAGCAAACCCTGTATTCATTTCATCAGACAGGACATATATACTTTGTGGATGATTTATTCCTTTCGAAGTTCTTTTCAAAGTGTCCTAGATCCAGAAGAAAAACTCTTTATATGTGTTGAATGAGTTAAAACATAAAAAAATCCTGCATTCATTTCGTCAGACAAGATTTATAGGGTGTCTGGATATATCGTGTAAGCAACGAGATAGGTTTGAGACAAGAAAACTTGTTCCGAATACGTAACAACCCTAACCCTTTATAAATGATATCCAGCACCCCCTTTGAGTCAAGGAAAGGTGTGGTTCACGCCCGTACACCCAAGACCATATGTTATTTGGGGTTAGGTCGTTCAGTATGATGCCCTAAAAACCCGACTATCAAGACCACTCGTCTGTAACTTTTTGATGAGCACCCTATTGATATGGAGGCTATCATCAATTTTCGTCACTCTCACTCTGAATGGCCTTTCACAAACTAGGCGTAGGGATCCATTCATGTGTTTAAAACATGAAAAATAAAGACTTCTATATAGTATAGAATAGGTGATATTCTTCAAAGTCACATTAGAACGGCTACGCCCTTCCGTGGGTGTTAAGATAATAATTCTGTAACCAGGATGAGCTCTTTGGGGCCTGTCCTGATGGCCTAGTCTTCTAGGACGTCGCCACTGACTGCTTTCTGTCTCTCACCACTACCCAGCTTCTACATGTAATACTGGCCAGGGCATGCGAGAAATATGCCAGTGACTTAGTAACGTAGTTATGCGGTGGTATTCACCGAGTACTCCGGCTTCCTTCACCACTTGCCAAATCATGAACTAGCCAAAATGTGGCAGGAAATGACGATAATTGAAATTACAAGTTAAGGGATTTTTAACGTGGAATTTTTTTTTTTCGTCACTCTTCCAATGCTAAATTGCGACACGTCATATTTAAATATCTAATGGCGGAAGAAACCAGCGTACTCAGAGAAAACCACCGACAATGCTTGATTCCTTATCATCTTTGTGTCGTGCTTCAAACTGGATCTTAGGGCGGGATCTTTGGGATTGGCGACCAAACTGTCCATTTAACATGATATCACCATTCGGCTGTATGGGTAGCCCCTTCTGGGAATGAAGAATACAATGCCATGAATTGAAAGCAAGAATAATATAACTTGCATACTTATAAGTCTGGAAAGTTGAGAACTACATTGGAGAACTGGAAACCTTTAACCCTTTTGAACAGCTTTTATAAGTGTTTTCCCCAAATTGTTCCGGAACCTATTAAAAGTACCCTTAGCACATTAATTAACCCAGATCAAACAGGGTTTATAACAGGTCGCATGACTCATGTATGATTTCCTACATACATACAGAGTCCGGCAGCCAAAACCCATTTTGGGGATGAACCCTGTTTTGTCAGGTATAGTTGTTTTGCAATTGATTATAAGAGAGTAAAGGCCCGTTCCCACATCTGCGATCTAGTGTAGCGACAGCACAGCGACCGCAGCAAATTATGAATCGATGTGGTCGCTGTGCCGCCGCTACGTAGATCTGTGTGGTCTGCTACGCCATCGTTGCAGTCGCTACGCATCCGCAGCGGATCGCTGTGGCCGAGCATCTGTTGCGATTTTTTCGAACATGCTCAAAAAAATCGCTGTTGAAAAAGTAGGGCACTGGATCGCTAATGGTCTGCAGTGCAGTCGCTGTGCAGTCGTTGTGAGGGCGCTGTGCAGTGTAGCGACCGCACAGCGACCGCAGCGAATTATAAATCGCTGCGGTCGCTGTGCGGTCGCTACACTAGATCACAGATGTGGGAACAGGCTAAACGATCTGGTCGCTACAAACATGAATTGGGTCAATCTACAGCGATCACACAGCGATTCATAATTCGCTGCGGTCGCTGTGCTGCCGCTACACTAGATCGCAGATGTGGGAACGGGCCTTAAGGCATGCCTTTTCAGAAAATGTCGGATGACACTCTGGCATCCTTGAGCATTTTGAGATATTGGCCTCTCTAACCCACCTCCTGTGGACAAAATATGAACAAATCAGCCTATGTTGCATTTTCGGACAAATCATTTAGAAATACTACGTGATTTTTATATTAGTCAAATATAAGCTTGTGAAAATAGGAAATTATCTCAAATACATGAACATTTAGCATTTTCCCTGATTTTCGGACCTGTGGATTTCATAAAAAAGAGGTACATGAGATTATTTCTCAATCAGTAATAAAGGCTATTTTACAAAGATGCCCTAGTATAGCTGATAAATGATTTGTCTCTTGTGTTCACAATGTGTAGGTAGGAGCTTGGAAACTTAATATTTCCCTAATTGACAAAAAACGTATTTTATCAGCATTCTTTCTTAGTCATCGAACCTTTGTTTCTCAAAAAGCAAATTATATACCATGCTGGAATGTTTCACATTATAAGAGAATATAGCAAGGATACAGGATATTTTTCTCTGCCACACAGCTTATCCAGGTGGCCGGGCAAATAACTTTCAGAATTACTATATTCATGGATGCCCTTTTAAGAATTATAATATATACTCTAATTAAAATTCATTTGCATATTACGTTTGGTCGAGAACTGCTTACATTTCAATTTGTTGCTGCTATCTTACATTGAATATCTTGCCTTATTAGATAAGTCTTCGAATTCGTCATGAATCCAACAATCTTGTTTCTTTTGTACATAGCCATAGGATTTCAATACCAATTACCATATGTTCAATTTGGTCGTCTGTAATTGGATATTTTTCCTTTTATATCCAGTCGTTTTCCCTTCAAAATATTGAATTTTACTAGACTGGGAATGACGGTTTTTGTTAAAAGAATGATATATTTTCCGACCCACTCGCATACTTAAGCGAGGTAGTTACATCTTTACAAAGCTTGTTTTGATATGAGATTATATATACATACCTTGATTTTTAACCCCCTCTACTGGTGGTGGCTAATTTGGTCAATACAAAATGATGCAAAAATTCTGAAAAATGACTGAAACCCTGGCACATGGGTGATCATCTGAGAGTTTTCAGCAAAAGCTACCTGATGAATACCAACAGGAGAGAGTTAATACGTTCTTCAAAATTCTTTGTGTCCTAGTGCTTTGAATGAAAGAAGCCTCAGCATTGGAAGGGTTGATAGAAAACTACCAAATCTCTAAGAAAATTGAGCATAGAAGGCGGAGTGCGATTTGGTAGTGCCATGTTGAGTGGCAGGGCGTAGTTGATTCAAATGTTCAAGACTTAGAATGGTTCACAAAATAGTCATGGATGGTTTGAACTGAGTGATTAAGCTTTACGATGCTGGTGGCTAATTTGGTCATTACAAAATCATTGATAAAAGACACGACCAAGGAGTGCCAAGAGAGAATGTCAGTCAAAATCGCTGATAACCAATTTAGCCACCAGCATCATAATTAGGCTTAATCACTCAGGAAGTGTGGCTCACTTTCTTAACTTATATATTGTTCTTGTTTGCAACAATAAACTTTCTATTACCAATGAAAGAATACATTTTCTTTATATATGTACTATTATAGCACGTATATTAAGAAAATATATTTTTTCACCCTGCTGTCTAAAACCCTGTGGGCAAGGCATCTATACTCATCTATGGAAGGAATTGAGAATAAGGATGGACAGCTAATCAGAGTGCCTTCTTGTTCTCTTGGGGGATTGTACAACACCTTGTACTTTAGTCACAGTGCACAGTCTATTACAATTATTTATTACTTTAAGATGTTGACTGTCTATTACTTATTACATGCTATTACTTTTAAAATCGGTCTATTCCCTATTACTTTTCTATTACCTATTACTTATTACCCCATGTCTGGTACTATGCAGATTGATAATATTCCGGCTATGTAGCCAACTGCTGAAGTATAGGCTGCATAGCCGGCCAGCTGGCTATGCAGCCACTTCCAATTTTTTAAACAAATTATAACAAGCAACGAGAATAGTCACACCGCATAGAGTTTGAATAATGTACACTAGATTTTGTTTGTGTAAAAACTGAGTGTCTACTTCAGCTACGAAAATAGACTAAAGGTAAATTTACATAACAAAGAAATAATATGAAAAAGAAATTGTTAAATCCGTTACGCTTACTATCATTCGAGTTAAGCATAGCAGCTGTCAGTTAACAGGTTGCAGACTGCCATGCTATATTATAAAAGTGGGCCGAAAGTAATACAACAATATATCTCAAAGAGCAGTACCTACACTATAAATTAAGAATATCTATATGCCAAACAATACTGAGTTTATGCGGTTAATGCTAAGGGCTATTCCAGAAAGAAACGAGGGTGGAGGGGGGGGGGGGGCGGTTGTAGGAGTGCACCGATTTTTTGATGAAACCCCCTACAATGATTTTTGATTGAATAACATCTAGACCCCCATTTCGATTTTTCCGACTTTAGAACGCAGAATCTGGCAAAAGATGCAAACAACACATGTAAGTTCTAAACCAGTCATTATTATGGAATCCAGATATTTTGTCATCAAGATACTTCGTCACCATACAATTTCAATTTTGGTCACCAGTATTTTTCCATACATTCGAAGGGCCAATAGGTATATATTTCTTCATTCATTTTCGTAACAGTAGAAATTTCACACAGTTTTAAATAAGATGTGCTCTATCGTATGAAATGAAGGTGACATTAGGGAACCTTTTTCCGGATGTCCCTAGGAACTGGTGTAGGTCGATGAAATGGATTTGAAACAAAGTAATACTACTAAACCCCTCAGATAATAGCTAGTTTTGACCAAGTTACCAATGTTCTTAATTTTCAAAATATGTCATCCAAATTCATAGCATTATTCAGGGAGTAAGATGGTTTAATTATGTCATGTTAACGAAATTGTGTGATTATGACAAAAATCTCCAGCAACCATTATTACTGTAAAATCAAAATTGAAATGTATAAGCATTGATAAAACAAGGCCACCGCCCAATGGACCCCTTTACCCCATCCTTATCATTTAGATAAGTATAAGCTATCAATCCCTAACCTCATGTTTATGTGTATTGGTTTACCCCTTTTGCTATGATTTTTAACGGCTCTACCCCTATTCGCAATGATATTTTAGGAGTGCATTCCAGTGCTTAATTTGGAAGAATGCACTTTTTGCGGATGTCGCAGAATTGATATCTAAAGTAATGCAGTTTTCAGGTAACCTTTCAGAAATAACCAGTGTACTGCTGCTTTCACCCAGCTCCCAATAATGAAGACGTTCACCGCAAACCACTCTAAGTTACCCACAGACTTATCTAACCAATCCTCACACTATCATTCATCATTATCACGTACAATGTTCATAGTACTGATCTATTCACTAGCACCACATGGAGATACGGAGGGATCTCAAGGGGATTGAAGTTTATTTCCTCAGAAGACCCTTCCGACAATATTTACTTTGTATATGCTGAATGAAGCCCTAACAAACAGGATGCATACAAATGAGTTTTCAAAAATCTGAAAGATTCTTGTACAATTTAAACGGAGCAGAGAGTATACCAAATTTCCTCCATTCGAAAAGTTGGTGGTTCCCTGAGTTGTCGATAGGAGCTTCGTTTTGGAAACACAATGCCTATTGTTTAGGTGTTTACCTCTCACATTTCACCCCATACTGACAGGGTACTTTTGTCACACGTAATGTACTCCTTATCAGAAAGGCTTAACAAAGGCAGGTTACAGGAACATAAACTGAATCTAAATACTTCTACAAAATGCTTGTATGAAGCAATTTGGATGAAGCAAAAAAAGAAGAAAAAATGCATATTATTCTTTCCTTTATATTTCTAAAATGTAAAGGTACTCGGTCCTTAATTGAGGATAGGAGATCCATTTGAAAACACAAAGCCAGATTTTCTATCTTCTACTTCTTGCCTTAAGCATTTTACCACAGGCGTTGATGGTACACCCATGAAACTAATTTATCCATTATTCGTAACCCCTTCAAGAAGGTACTTTTGCTTTATGTAGTTCTCATTAACAAAAGTTATTTGTAATGAGTTACTTTCCTCCCCTATCCTCGGGTTTGATCTGATTTTTCTGATTTCAATAAATGTTGAGAAGAGTCTCATTTGAAAACATTTCGAATTTGGAATTTCAATTATCAACACGTTTTTTTTCCATATTTAGGCTAATTTGTGACTAGCCAGTAGTAAGGGCTGGATGTAATCAGTGTACCCAGCAAAAACCACCGCCTAACTCCCAAGTCACTGGCAACTTTCTCCCATGCCCCAGCTGGGATCAAAACTGGGCAGTCGTGAGAGACGGCACGCAGATGCTAGGCCATCCCAATAAACACATTAGAATTTAAATATAACTTTATAAAAGATGCCAATAAAAGAAGCGGGATGAGTGGATCTCTTTATTGATACTATGCATATAAAAGATCCAATCGTCCTCTTTGGATCTGAAGGCTCTGCTCTTAGCCTCCCTCTTAATCCTCTTTCATCTAGAATTATCGCGCGTTGTCATTGTTCTCACAACAATGACAACATACCACTTTTTTGATACAACTTTATGGCCCTAAATGACCATAAAGGTATCGAGTAACGTATCAAGAAAATTTGTTTCTTTTATCACAGGAATGGGGTTATTTTATACTACCAAATGGGGATCAGGATATAGGCTGCTTATGTGACAACAATGCATACAATCAGTCTTTGATTATGAAAAGTTAAAACCATTGTTATGTGCCACTACTACTACTACTACTACTACCACTACTACTACTACTACTACTACTACTACTACTACTACTACTACTACTACTACTACTACTACTACATATATTGTTACTTCACGTGCGACTTTAACTTCACGCCCTGAACAATGTGTGAGAAAACAAGAAACAACAGTTGGCTTTGATTGACATGCATTGACGACCCAGTCGGTTTCGAATCAAAGGGGGGGGGGATGAGAGGGTTCAACGTACACGCTTTAGACATATACAAATCCCATATTCACTCGAATTTCAATTAGTTTGAGACTTTTTAACTGCAAAACCATATATTTAAAAACAACTGGCCCTGCCCCAATCAGGATTCCAGGTTCCACCCCTGGTAGTAGTAGTAGTAGTAGTAGTAGTAGTAGTAGTAGTAGTAGTAGTAGTAGTAGCCTAGTAGTAGTAGTAACATTAATAGCTAGTAGTAACATTAATAGCTAGTAGTAGTAGTAGTAGTAGTAGTAGTAGTAGTAGTAGTAGTAGTAGTAGTAGTTGAAGTACTAATAGTAGCAAGAATTTTGATTTTTCCGTCACTTTTTCTGCCATATTGCAGCTTGGTCATGACTAGGCAGAGGAGGAGGAGACCGAGAACCTGAATAAATAAAGGACTTATTTAAGTAGTAAATAAATTGTTTTTTGTACTTTGACAAATGTAGATACCCGCACTGCTGAGAACAGGGGTCACCTAATTAAATTGTACGATTTTCGCCTGCATTTTGCTTTCTTTTGAACAGCATTACATTGACTTATATAAGACTTTATCAGTTGATAAAGACTAGCAAGATTGTTGTGGTTCGGATCAGATCATCTATCCCTAGACTGAAATACCACATTTAGTAATATCTCAAAGTACTAGCTTTAGGGATCTATAAGTTGGCTCGAACCATAGTCATCCCTCTAGTTTTCAAGTTTTGGTTGCAAAATAAAATGGAAGTGGATGAATAGCCGGCTGGCCCGGGGCTGCCCGGCTATGCAGCCCCGGAGGCTGTGTAGCGGGCCAGCCGGCTATGCAGCCTATACTCCAGCAGTTGGTTACATAGCCGGAATATCATCAATGTGTAAAGTACCAGACATGGGGTAATATGTAAAATGTAAAAGACCGATTTTAAAAGTAATAGCATGTAATATAAGTAATAGACAGTCAAAATCTTAAAGTTATAAGTAATTGTAATAGACTGACCCCAAAAGCCATCAGGTGTGCACTGTGACTAAAGTGCAGGGTGTTGTACAATCCCCCAAGAGAACAAGAAGGCACTCTCATTAGCTGCCCATCCTTATTCTCAATTCCTTCCATAAAATGAGTATAGATGCCTTGCCCACAGGGTTTTAGTCAGCAGGGTGAAAAAATACATTTTCTTTATATACGTATTATAATAGTACATATATAAAGAAAATGTATTTTTTCATTGGAAATAGAAAGTTTGTTGTTGCAAACAAGAACAATATATATGTTAAGAAAGTGAGCCACACTTCCTGAGTGATTAAGCCTAATTATGATGCTGGTGGCTAAATTGGTCATCAGTGATTTTGACCGATATTCTCTCTTGGCACTCCTTGGTCGTGTCTTTTATCAATGATTTTGTAATGACCAAATTAGCCACCAGCATCATAAAGCTTAATCACTCAGTTAAAACCATTGATGACTATTTTCTGGCCCATTCTAAATCTTGAACACTTGAATCAACTACGCCCTGCCACTCAACATGGCACTACCAAATCGCACTCCGCCTTCTATACTCAATTTTCTTAGAAATTTGGTAGTTTTCTATCAACCCTTCCAATGCTGAGGCTTCTTTCATTCAAAGCACTAGGACACAAAGAATTTCAAAAACCATATAAACTCTATCCTGTTGGTATTCATCGGGTAGCTCTTGCTGAATACTCTCAGATGATCACCCATGTGCCAGGGTTTCAGTCATTTTTCAGGATTTTTGCAACATTTTGTATTTACCAAATTAGCCACCACCAGTAGAGGGGGTTAAAAATCAAGGTATCCCGCCGGTATACAAGCAAATGGCGTTCTTAAGGTTCATTGAGACAGCAAAACTATGATTAAGATTTTGGGGTTGGGGAAACACAAATTAGTATAACTTCTGTAATAAATAAAAAACGAAGAGTGGTACACCACTCAACATGCGTGTTCAGTATATCTTAAGCAATACTTTCATGGTATGTAAGTGAAAGGCTGGCTCACTTTCTTAATATACTGTATAACGTACTAGTATTCAATTGTACTTGTTTGCACTAATGAACTTTCTAATAATATCTTACGAATGTTCATGTAATGTTGTATAAACTGTGGCTGAAAGTGTGGCACACTTTCTTAATATATTGTTAATTGTACTTGTTTCCAACAACAAACTTTCTATTTCCAATCATGGTTAATGAAAAAATACATTTTCTTAATTTTACATGCACTATACATATTGATGATATTCAGGCTATGTAGCCAAATGCTGAAGAATAGACTGCATAGCTGGCTGACCGGCTTCGCAGCCCCCGGGGCTGCATATCCGGCCAGCCGGTTATTTAGCCACTTCCAAATAAAATACTATCTGTTGCCCCGAATATTTATGGATTAATACATTGTGTCAGCTAGCCTAAACCGGTACATTATATTAACAAGCGCACCTACACTGAGTAGCACACTTTATTTTAAGAAATTCAGATTACAACATGCTTAGTCATTTGTCAAATAATTGAAAGGGCATCTGAAAAATGGTTGTGAACTTTGGGAGAAAAGTATAGAAAGTTTTATAATTTTACCCGAAACTTCACCTTCTCCCTCTGCTTTTTCGCCTATTTATGAGTTTGCTTTGATTGTTATTAATAGATTTAACTGATGATTGATATTTGATACCATTTTCTTGTAAACAAAATAAAGTAAACAGGGGCAAACAGGTTCAATACTCGCATGGGTTAAGAAAGTGTACCACATCAGACCAGTTAGTTGTATACGTTTAGGCCCGTTTAGGTGTTGTGGAGCAAAATCTATAGATCCATAGTTGCTCAAGTTCTAGTCGGATCCTTAAAGATTTGGGCAAATCTGGATCTCTTTCCCCAAATTGTAAGACACGTGGTCTGATATTCGCCAAGACCTTGGTGGTCCTCTTGACTGGAATTGTGTTGTGTCACATACCTGCAATGTTTACACATACATTCACCGAGGGTTCTCTTGGTGTGACCAATGTACCAGGCAACAGCCCGAATAATATCATTGTTGTGTAGAAGGACGCAGATCAGAAGACTGACGCAGTTGTGTCAGTAGCAGTAGGGACTTCAACACATCAATACTGGAGAAAAACTGATTGCCCTTCTTTTGCCCCAGTTTTCTATTGTTCTTGTTGACAAAATGCTGTTTCTACTCTCAGTTGCCCAATGTTTTCAATAGATATCCACATTAGCACTGAGCAACGTTTCAGTGAGTGCACCAAATTTGCAGCTCCACCTATTGCTAATCAGACCCAACTTTTATAGGACCAAAGTGGACAGGCAAAAATATATATCTGGTATAACTTAATTTTTGTAAAGTGTTTTCGCGTGTCATGATGCAAAATGGGTATTATAAGTTCTTCTTTAGGTGTACAACATAACAAAAGCAGGACATATTCCATTTTTTCTGAGAAAATTAAGAAAAATATGTGCGTCGACTAATGTTGTTGTAAATCTGCCTAGAATTGAATTCATCATAACTTGCAAACTATGAGTACTAGCAATTAGAAAATGACATTTCAACCTTAGCTTGATGGATACTGATGAATGACATACAACAATTAACTCTAACCTGTTATGTATTCAATTGGCAAGCTTTGACCTTTAGTCGACAGCAGATATTACCATATTGGCGACAATTGTCGACCAACGGTTGGTCTTTTGTCGACTAATGCTGGGATTTGTATACATATATATATATATATATATATATATATATATATATATATATATATATATATATATATATATTTATATATATATATACATATATATATATATATATATATATATATATATATATATATATATATATATATATATATATATATATATACAAATATATATATATATATAGTATATATCCATACACATATTTACTTACATCAAGACAATAAGTATATTTATTAATGGTTGTAATCATAGTTGGAGCGAGTTATTATACGCCGTTATTACAACCCATACTGCATAATGTATGTTATGTTTGCGTATGGCCTTTTGGGGATACCTATTTCTGGATCAACGCAAACAAACAAATACACCCTTTTTGTCTGGAAGGGGTTGAAGTTCAGAACCATTGACCTTTTATCAATCGTGTCTATTCACATCCTGTGGCTTACACAACCAATTACACGTGTTTGATGATGAATTAGGAATGTGAAAAAAAATATATCGGAAGTGGATAGAGTATAAGCTAATGCACATCTGTATCAAATCCCCCCCCCCCCCCCCCCCCCCCCCCCTCAGACCCTCGGGGCTGATGAGGCATGGCTGTTTGCTTTGACCATGCAGATTCCTTTTGGCTGAAAGTGAATAGCAATACAACCCGTAGCCAGTGGTTTAGCATATGATAGGTATGAACCACCTCACGGGTACCTTGAATCATCAAAGAATAAGCATGTACTACGTAAACTACGCTTTGATAGTAATTTTGAGGCTTATACAATACTCATCGTGCAGATCCCCTATTGAGGTAAGACCCTGGGCCTTACCAAATGCTTTGATGATCAAATGGTAGAGTCTGGTTTACACGTAAAGGGTTAGTCTTGACATTTTGCCAAAAAAACAAAATCCAGCTAGATATGTTCTTTTAAGGGTTCCACGTTATATACAAATATTTATGTCGTTCTCGTCTTTTAACCCTTCCAATGCTAAGGCTACTTTCGTCCAAAGCACAAGGACACAACTATTTTTGAAAACCATCTAAACCCTGTCATATTGGTATTCATTGAATAGCTCTCACTGAGGACTATCAGATGAGTACCAATGCGCCAGGGTTTCAGTCATTTTTTTGTGTTTTTTTGCCTAATATTTTAATGGCTAAATTAGCCACCAGCAGCATAAGGGTTAACTCAGTTTTCAAATATTCAAGTTTTACCAATTACCCGGGTATCGAGAAGGGTTCTATCCCAATTAGATTTCGAGTGAATTCATTATACTCCTTTATGAAAAACCCCAAATTTCATAATGTATATAATGTTTGTCTGACATTTTGCTCAATAAAATCATTATTGGAGATCATTTTTACTAAATATTTAGTTTTCTCATAGAAACCAATATTTCAAAACATAGCATCTAATAAAACTTTGAAAATTCTGAAAAGAACAGCATGTTATGGGGTTTTGAATTAAAGGGCTAAAATCAGGTGCTAATTTCCTGTGACTCCGTCACAGGCAACAAATTTCCACTTTTTGGCATTTAAAACTTTTTAAGTAAAATTATCTCTTCTATAATATGAAAGTACAAGTAGAGACCTTTATAATGATGTATAGTATGATTGGCTAGCTGTATGGCTTAATTGGGAAAATTCCTGACAACTGCAATTTTGTGACTCCGTCACAGCTTGATCGAGCCCATTAGCATATCAAATATTAATGAAATCTGGTAACCGGTTGCAGAGAAATTAGTGAAACAAGTTTTTTGGTAAGTGGGCATCATCAGATTATGAATCAGATATGCTCAAGCATAATCTTTTTCAAAAACTATCATCAGCATCCCTAAGTGTATTAGCATATCAAATATTAATGAAATCTGGTGACCGGTTGCAGAGAAATTAGTGAAACAAGTTTTTTGGTAAGTGGGCATCATCAGATTATGAATCAGAATTGCTCAAGCAAAATCTTTTTCAAAAACTATCATCAGCATCCCTAAGTGTATTAGTATATTAAATAGTAATGATTTCAGACCTCAAAATTGCCTATAGCATAGAATTAGAAACCTGATTTTCCTCAATATTATCTTAGAAATCCAAGATATTATAGTCTTTTGTGTTTCTAAACAGTTTACAAAATTGGTTACCAACACGTCTACTAAATACAAGATTTCTAGAGTTGACAAGTTGGTTTTATTAGACTACTTTTGTGGGCACCCCCATACAACGTTTTATTGATATCTAGTGCTCGCCGGCCGAGAAAAATGATGGACAGTGTTTCTTTCTTCTAACAACAACAAAGATACTACAGAAAATATACTCGTCCACACTGATTATAAACGAGCAAAAATAATCATATTCGCAAACTCACTGACAAAACTGGCTGAACGTAAGTATACATAAACAACTCCGTTTTCGATAGACATTACAGAAATCTTAGTAAAATACGTTCCTTTTCCAAAAATCCAAAACTGAAGGAGTATCTTTTTTATTTTCATATCGTCTGTATAATGGCGTCCCTTTGTTTACTGCATGTTCAGTCATGCGCACGACGCCCTGTTTGGTGATCACTTAGTTTTGGTGACCACTACTAGATGGCGAACGCATGCATGTTGCAAAATTACCGTGTCCCAACCTTGGCGCAAATATTCTTGTGTCGCATTTTTTGAGGCTGCTGGCGCAAGATTTTGCGACAATGCGACAGCTTGGACAGCCCTGAATTTTGCCCGTCTACTAGGGTGAACAAAAACGATTCATCATAACAACAGCTATAACAGCCCCTGATTGTATTGTATTGTACCCTTTGTTGACCGTGTCGTTACAACATGAAATATACAGTTACAACAACCTAAAGCAAACAAGATAAACGAAATACAGCAAACGTTCATACACAACGAAAGAACATTGCTACGACAAACTGAAACACACCTTACCTAATAAGCCGGATATCCGGATGGACCGGAAGCGAGCCTATCTCTCACGTCACCCGGGTTACCGATCACAATAGGACATTATAGCATTCTGGAAATAGCCTTAGATGAATAAAAGAATGGATATGTAACGAGAGACCAATTACTATGTGCGCTGTAGTGAGGGGTTGGACATGTCAGGGGTCTTTGATCTGTCATCAGCGTGAAGTCACGAGGGAACAAGGACGAATCAGGTCTCTCGTATCATTTACAATACAGAGAAACATGTGGGCCAGCATGCACAGAGCACGACTTGTGGGCTATTGGTTGAGGTAAGCCTGTTCAGGTTGACCGGCTGGTTTCATATCCACTTTTATCTATTTGTCTAAGGCATAGCAAACGCTGTCCATTACTGACTACAATGCTGGTGGTCAAGGGGGAAATCAACCCGGACTGATCCGGGTTGCAAACCGGATGCATACGGATGGAAGTTTTGCCCTCAACCTCAGAGTTTTAAACTATTTTTCAAGAATCAGACAGTAATTCTAATGATACAATCAGGATGGTTTGTTTTTAAAAAGTGTACAAAGTAAAATGATATACCCACATACATACATGGCCTGACAAATTCTATTCAACACAGGATATTGACTCCCGCCTGCACTCATGCAGTCATCAAGTTGTAGCCACCACATCAGAAAAGTGAAGTGAAGTTGACTGTTTTAAATGTCTGTAATGTAATGTTTGTGTTTAATGACCCTCAATGAACCATCTAGACATATGCTACAGGTCCATGGGGCACCGTGTTGGCTGCTAACGGTCACGTCCTTTGATATTACACATGTATCAGCACTAAGCTGTCATCGGCCAGTTTATAGTCTCAAGGTATGGTTTTCTTGAACCAGCTTCACTGCTAGAATGTCTACCTTACTGAACTCTAAACGGGGCCTTACTACAGATGTGACATCACAAAGAGAAACATGATGGCGCCCAATGAGATGCTGTTTATAGTGGGTTTAAATTACAAAGGCTCAATGACCGTTGTGTACTTCACTGCAGATAAGGGTTCATTTTAAACCTTGAAACAAGCTCTTCCATTAGGATATGTAATTATTTTTGGGATTATTATCCTTTTAATTATGTCCTCTAGTTAGTTTTTTGAGACATCCCATACAAAAACTAAATAAATCCAAAATATAGAAAGAAAGTAGCTCGTCACTTTTAGGGCTTGGTGTAAGAATTTCCATATACAAATCGTATGATTTTACCAAGTATGCATTACGTTTGAAACGTATAGCGTGGGATGATAGCAGGTATTTCGCTGCCTAGAATCGAATCCGGAACAAAACAAAACTAGGTTCTTCCATAAATCAATGTTTAACATTTGTACATGAACAAAATATATGGCTTTTTAAGCTTCCATTTCTAAATTTAAAAAATTGTCTTTTTTATACTTCTTGAAAAGACAATGATTAGTCAAGAGAGTATGCAATACGAATTGAGAAGAGTTATTGGTGAAAAGCTTTAGAAAGAATTACAAACAAATACATGTGTGTTGAAAGGTTTTCGTCAATAAAAGTGCAATAAAAGCTCTGATGTTAGCTTTTTCTAGTATTGTTCCTTCCACAAGGGAATTAATTACTTGAATTCACAAAATGGTCATGATGGGCTAGGGGTTAGTAAGTTGTCATTGACCCAGTTAATTTGTCATGAAGTGGTTTAGTTGATCAAAGTAAAAGATACGGAACTTTTCATGATGATTTTGGTTGCTTAGTTCCTTCCTCCGCCACTAGGGTTTTTATACGTACAACTTCTTTCAGGGAAATGTTTCACCATAGGCTTATCAACTGTTCCTATACATATGAAACAACGACATAAAAAGGACCAATTGGATGTGAAAACTAATTGGATGTAACCTCTGGGAACCCCTTTAGTAAGCAATTATTCAATGTCATACATATCTTCACAATTAAAACAGTGTTATTTAATTTCTTGCCAGGCTGCGAGTCTCGTTCACACTTTATCACGATATATGGTGCTCTGGACTCAGTTAGTGTCTTAACATATAGAAGGATGAGGATCGAAGGTCAAATTATCTGGCGCCATTTCGGTGGTGCGTGAAACCAAGCCTTGCTAAAGCCCGTCTCACACAGGCAAGGACAGTGTAAGGACAGTGTTAGGACATGCCACGATCAGGAATTTCGTTCAAAAAATTCGTTCAATTCCTGATCGTAACACCGTCCTAGGTCATGTCCTAACACTGTCCTGGGTGTCCTAGGTGCATCGCCGACAGAGGGCATGTCATTCACGACAAATTGCCTGTCTTGCGTGTCCTAGCTCGGAATTGAGACATGTCTCAATTCCGAGCTAGGACATCCAGAAAACGCAAGACAAAACTTTTGTCCCATACGTGTCCTAACAATATCGGGGACCTGTCCTAGGACAGTCGGCATTGTCCTAACTGTGTCTGGGGCTCAAAAGTAGGTGTCCTGAAGGGAAATGGTCCCGGGACAGTGGGAGGACAGTGTTAGGACACGATTTTTGCCGTGGCCTAATCACGTGAATTGGGGATTCCCCGTGACGTCGGTTGGGAATTCCCACACCACAACGAGGCCAGAACGAGGTGCACTCCCGTTACGAATTTCGCGGAAGAAGGGGTCTTTCTTTTGAGACCTCCGCATGTCCGCGATTTTGTAAAAGAAGGGTACCTTTTTGTACCCAGGTACGAAGTATGGGGGCAGTGCAAAACCCCTTACAATCCACAAATTATACGCGGCTCTGACGCCAGAGTGACTGGTATCAGGACAATATCCCCCCGGACAATATCCCCTCGGACAATATCCCCCCGGACAATATCCCCCCAGGACAAAACCCCCCCGGACAAAAAAACCCCTGCCAATATCCCCCCGGACAAAATCCCCCCAGACAATATCCCCCCGGATGATATCTCTAGTAAAACAGAAATTATTTTTTTAAATTCCTGTTTTAAATTATCCTAAAAAATGTGTAAGTAAAAGTAAAAAAAAAAAGTTTTTTTTTTACATCCAGTGTTTTGAATTATCCTAAAAAATGTGTTAGTAAAAAAAAAATGCAGTGTTTTAGATAATCCTGAAACATAATTTAAAGCACTGGAATTTTTGAAAAAAAAAATATTTTTACATACACATGTTTTACGATAATTTAAAATACTGGAATATTTTTTAATTTTTTAAAAAATTTTTTTAAACTAACACATGTTTTAGGATAATTCAAAACACTGGATTTTTTAAAAACATTTTTTACTAACACATGTTTTAGGATAATTCAAAACACTGGATTTAGAAAAAATTTTTTTACTAACACATGTTTTACTAGAGATATCATCCGGGGGGATATTGGCACGGGGGGATTTTGTCCAGGGGGGGTTTTGTCCTGGGGGATATTGTCTGGGGGGATATTGTCCGGGGGATATTGTCCGGGGGGATATTGTCCTAGAACCCGAGTGACTACCGAAGTGACTGGGCTTCAGTGTTTGCTGCCGCCACTTGCTGCCGCTAAACAGCCAGAGGATTATACAATCTTAAGGTCTCACGATACTCTATACCGGTGACACCTATTGGGTTTTGGACAAACTAAAATAATTTATTACATTTTACCTGACATCACTAGAAAAATTGAAAATAAATTGATTTTTTATTGAATATGTACCAATTCTGATTATACCTGCCTATTAAGAATATTATTCTACGAGTTTTTTTGTTTTTGGCTACAGTGATTTCCATATTCATCGAATTTGATGTTTTGACACGTTTTCAGGCATAATGAGTGATAATTCATGTGTATAAAATGGGGATCCCTTGCTCAACAATATCGTATATAAGCATGGGTATACACGGTAACAATTGAGTAACTCTTTTCTAACATTTTCATAAAAAAATGCCCCAAAAAAGTCCTATTTCACAAACTTTGACCATCTGTGGTTCGACAACTAACACGATGACCTATCATTTTCTTTATGTCTTCTTATAAAGAGCATTGCGTCAATAGTGTAGACAAAAATTGGTGAAAATTAAACTAGGCAATTCTGACTTATATCAATTTTGGTTCAAAAACTTGTTTCTCAAATTCCTTGATTTTGCCCAATGATTCCTATATAACAGCAGAAAAATAATTTCAACAAGGCAGAACAGTATTTCAGGCTGTGTCAGTATCTCTTTAGGGATAAATCTAGCAAAGAAAGACACCACTTTTGGAGAAAGTGATGTTTGTGACATAAAGTGCATTAATCTTTCAAAAATCTGTGAAAAAAAACTAAGTTGATGACCCCATGATTTTAAGTTGTTTTGAAGATCCTGTGCTCTGTTCTTTCCTTTCACAAAATTTGAGGAAAATTAAACTGAGATTTCTAAAAGTGTCGTTAGACCTCATGTTAAAATATGTGTTCCCGTTCATCGAATGTCAGTGTTTTGATAAAGAAGGGGTGTTTATTTGGTGGAAAAAGACAGCGTTTTTATTGAAATAAGGGTGCTTTTTTGGCCAGAAATCAGTGCTTTAGGGGTATTTTTTAATTTTTGATAACAAGCGTATGCACCCCCCTAATTACCCGTCACCCAAGTGCTCCTCCCCCCCCCCTTGGGAACCCCTCCCGTGATCAATTCCTACAATATACCATGGCTACCACCTCAGCAACAAAACATCATAACATTGCATTCATACACTATTGAGCTTAAGACAACATAATTTATCTATCTAGAAAGTCCCTAATATGTTCTTGTTAAATGAATTAAAATCGTAATTTTAGGCCCAGTAATCACGGAGAGATCATTGAATGAAAACGCCTTAAACACACATTTTGATTTCCCGACATTCTCGGCAAAATATATCCGCTTTCATTTGATGATTTCTCACTTATCACTGGGCCCTAAGACAACAAATTTTATACATTTAGAAAGGCGGTTATATAGTCTTTTTAAATAGATTAGAATTGTAATTGTACATCCAGAAATCACGACATTATGTTAGAAAGATCCTAAAGAGATCTTCCTTTGGCTGCTAATGTTGGCGGTTCTTATCTCATAAATCTAAGAAGCGGTGCACTGGTTGCAGCTAGTAATGATAATAATAATAATAATAATAATAATAATAATAATAATAATAATAATAATAATAATAATAATAATAATGATAATAATAATAATAGGTATTACGTTGTAAGTAGCTGCAAATATATGAATCTGACTAGATCATTTGGCCAGGTAAATACACGTTTTTTTTGGCGACATGTTTATTTCTTATTTATTAATGTATACTGTATTATTTTGCATGTCAATGCAGTCAATAAACATACTATACTATACTATGTTACGGTGATTAAATTTTTTATAGGACAGATACAAGACGCTCAAGACATGTCCACGCCTTGTCCCCGACACATCCCAGACACATCGAATATGTCCTATATACATCGGGGACAAAAATAGTAATTTGCATAATGTCTGGGACATGTCCGCATTGTCCTAGCATTGTCCGCGATATGTCCCCGACACATCGCAGACAAATCCCCACCTAACAGGACTTACTCAGGATGTCCTATGCGTCCATCAACTACGTCTTGTTCATCGTTCACACTGTCCGCGACGGGTCCCCGACGTGTCCCCGACAGCACCAAGACATCCTAATTTGCATATATTTCCTAAATTTTCACCTAGGACTTTGTCGGCTTCAAAAAAGTCGTGATGTCCTGGGTGTCCTAACTAGGTCTTGGCAAAAAGTCCTAGCTTGACACGTCTGTGTGAGACGGGCTTAACTACGACATTCAGACTGGACGATAAGCTACGGGATTTAAATACCTTGTTAGTCTCCTTTACACCCACACAACTGGTTGATGAATAAATAAATTTCTTAATAATGTTTGCATGCTCTCATAAGTAACAATTTAGCCACATTGAACAACCATATTGCATTGGTTTTAATTGGAGTTTACGAAAATGTAAGACAAAAAAGTCAGACAAGAAGTGATGTTCTGTGAAAAAAAATATCATCATCCAAAAAAACATTTCCTTCCAAGTTTAGTTGTATCGACCTTTGTATCTACTTAGATTTTCGTGTGTGGAATTTAAATCTAGTACACTGCAGTACTGAGTGAACAATTTAGATGTTATATAGGGGTTTACTTATTTAAACTAAGATGGGTCTAGAGAACATGTCTACCCTCTGTTTTACTCTTCCTTATGAACGACAAAGTGTTGCCATCTATTGGTAGAAGGGTAAACAAGACTACGCGAAAATATAGATACACATACACACATACACTCACACCCACACCCACACCCACACATACATATATATATATATAAATATATATATATATATATATATATATATATATATATATATATATATATATATATACACATATATATATATATATATATATATATATATATATATATATATATATATATATATATATATATATATATATATATATATATATATATATATATATATGTGTGTGTGTATGTGTTGAAAAGATCAACAACCCTACGTCCAACATCTCCCTTGAATGTTGACGATTTAGATGTTGACGATTTTATCTTTAAATCGATATTTGTAAAAAATTGATTACGTGGCAAATTACGTGCTGCTTAACTAATGAAATTTATCTCAGTATTTGACCTAATCATGTTCTACTTTTTGTTATATTTGAAATCCAGTGTACGTCTTCTTTGGAGATGCATTCGCTAATAAAGTGTTGAAAAATCAAAAACCCTACGTCTAACATCTCCTCTAAGAATATTGTCGATTTAGATGAAATAAGGTGATATCAGTAGTTTATTGACTTTAGAAAGATATAACAAGAATAGCATAGGCAATAAAAGTGAATAGAAAAAGTTCACAACAAAGCAACAAATCGTTTAAAGCATAGACTGCCCATGACTAGAATAATGCTGCCAAGGTAAATACATATCAATGCAGAAAAAAATAGTCCGGCAGCCAAAACCGCATTTTGGCGGTGAACCTTGTTTTGTCAGATGTAGTCTTTATGATTGATTATAAAAGAGTAAGGCATGCCTTTTCAGAAAATGCCAGATAACTCCCTGGCATCTTTGAGCATCATGAGATATTGGTCTCTCTAACCCACCCCCACAGGGATGTCATATTTGTATAATGCCACACAGCTTATCCAAGTGGACAATTAACTTTTGGAATTAGGAAATTTATGTAGACCCTTTTAAGAATATTGCCTGTCAAATTCAAGAGAAGTTTTGTGTTTCACACGTTTACAAGCTCTTACCAATGTGCCAGAGTTTCAGTCATATTTCAGGTTTTTTTGCATAATTTTGAAATGGTCAAATTATCCACCAGAAGCATGAGGGTTAAAACGATGTAATAAAACTAAAAAGAAAACTCTATAATGTTTGTCTTCTCTTTTTCTAAGAATAGCAGTGTGTTCCGAAACGTGATTTTTCAAGACATAACTTAAGCTCAATGGAATACTGAAATCCTGATCAATTCTATTCCGACCCCAAGATTCCAGCATTCTTAACTCGCTCTCTTTTCATAGTTCCCAAGCAATAACAAAGATATGCAAATGGTGGTTAAGCCTAATTAGTTTTAACCCATTAACATTAGAGCAGTCAAAACAGGCCTAACAATTTCGGAAATATTTTTCTAATGAAAGCATTTTTGGGGAAATGATTGAAGGTAAAATGTAAGAGAGAAGTCAAACAACAACTCTCCTTCAACTATTTTGTGAACTTTTACTCCATTCCAAAGTTATTTTGAAAAGTATGAAAGTAGCAGACGATACTTTCTAGAGGATCTCTGAGTGTGAATGGGTTAAAAGACACACAAAACATATTTCCGTGGTGGCCAGAAAAATGCTAAATGTTCATGTATTTGAGAATTTTTTCTACTTTAACAAGCATATTTGACTATTTGAAAAATCAGGTAGTATTTCTAAATAATTTGCATCGCACTGGCGACCGACAGGGTTGTGCGCCTTCTCCATTTTGAGATGTAAGGATCTTGAAAATACAAAAAACGCTAAAAGGTTTGCCGGTTTTGAACAAATTGCTTATTTTCAAAGGTCACCCCTGCCCATTTGAAAAATGAAAATATATTAGTTTCATCTTTATAAGTTCAAAGTAAGTACAAATCCTTTTTGGCGAAGTGTAATTTATTCCTACAAGAAGTGGTACATGTCGTTAAGAGAATTTTCAATCATTGAAGCTGGAGAAGAACCAATATGGGGCAATCCAAAAATAAAAATTCCTTTCAATAGGGCCCTGTTTCAATCAAATATTATCCATGTCCAAGATTTATATACCCAACAGGGTCAAAAACTTACCAAAGAACAATTAGAACAAAAATCAGGCAAAAACATTATGCTGACAACATATTTTGCACTTTGGAAAGCCCTCCCCAGAAATTGGAAAATTGAGTTAGAAAATACGGTTAAAAAAATAGGGGTTCAGAGACCTCTTCCCATTGAATGGCTCACAAAAGACAAACAAGGAACCTCTAACATTAGAAAGGTGTTTAGAAAAAACAAAGAGCCAAACATACGAGCCATAGCAAAATGGGAAGAGGAGCTGAACATGGATAACACCGAAGAATGGGGCTTCTTATTTTTTCTACCGATTAAAAGCAAACTTAACGCCAGGTGTACCTACTTCCAAATACAAATTCTCCACAGAACACTTATCACAAATAGAAAACTTAAACAATTTAACATTAGAGATAACGAAAGTTGTGATATCTGTGGAGAAATCGAAACAATTTCTCATCTTCTCATTGACTGTGAACCTGTACTAGAGCTGTGGATAGAGTTTGGTTTATGGTTGGAAGGACTATCTCCAAATCATCTGTATTTAGACAAAAAATCAATTTTACTGGGAAATAGCAAAAATGAACTTATTATAAACAACTTAATTAATATTACCAAACACGAAATCTATAAAAGTAAATGGACCAACAGAAAGCTAAATCTCTTTAAACTGAAAAAGATCTTCAAAATACAGATGGAATTGGAGATGTACCTAGGAACCATCAAAAAAACTCTACCAAAAGTGTTGGGAAAGTGGTCTACAATTTACAATGACTTAAGAACTTTCTAAATAAAAAGGGAAAAAAAGGATAAGACTCTACAGTACTGTAACCAAATTACCCACCTTGAATGCCAAAAAAGAATGCAATGAGAAACTCTGTTTGTATATATATTTATGTGAAAGGAACAAATAAAAATTATAAAAAAAAAAGTACCGGAGAAGCATGGTAGATGTGCGTGCCACCATGAAGTGTCACCGTAAAGATTATTTCGTGGTATGGCTTAGGGTATGGTCACGCATACTACTACTACTACTACTACTACTACTACTACTACTACTCAATTTAACTATACAATCCTTACAATCCTTATGTTGTCATTTATCTTGTATTTTGTTCAATTTCATTATATTATGGTATGGTTTTAAACATCTCTGAATTACAAAAAAAACGAATAAAATCTGCATGACGCAGATTTCAAAGGTATGAAATTACTCGCCTTTAAGCCTCTTTAAAAGCGTCTTTAGTGGGTAACCTTTTTTAAATCTAATGATGTGCAGTTTGTGTCATAAAAAGGCAGGTTTACCTGGCAGGTGTGTTTTCCTAGTGGAACGAGTGATGAAGGTTCGACACGCACTCAGAAGGCAGCTCTGAGCTGAGACTACTCTTCACCGTTAGCCATTTTTGCCACGTAATCAATTGCATGACGCCGGGGACGTGTACATCAGGGATAGACAATTCTCTCATTTCTGAAGGTATCCTATATATGCTACGTGCATCTTAGAGGTCCCTAATATTGCAGTAGTGTAGCTTCGCGCCAACTGGCTTCAGTCGTATTGATGAGACTTCTTTGGTAGGTAAAACATTTGAATATACGTCCTAGATAACCTATACAAAGGCGTTACGGTCTGGAGGATCGTCCTTAAGACATGCATTAATCATCAATACCTACCCTCCCACTCCCAGCAGTTTCTCATGTGCGTGTTGAAAGAAAAAACACAAAAGAAAATATATTTTTTCAAATATTACACACAATTTTCCAACACCCATCTAAAATCAAGCCAGCCGAGTTTATGTCGAATAGGTAAACATGCCTAGCATGGCTTGATAACAGTCAGTTGAGAGTTAACATTTGTGACCTCCTGTTGTACATATTATTGAGACAAAATGATGCAATCATGTAACTGCAAGTGGAAGTGCCACTCTGTCTTCCCAGGGTTACCATACTATAGTGTCAATGTGAGAACAGCTAACACCTAGGTACTGTAACCTAGTACCAGTAAAGTTATCATGTACTCGGTACGTTCATATGTGTCCGTAAAAATTCCCCACTATTCAAACTCATATTTCATTCACTTTTATTATTTATTTATTTGATTAACATATACTGATATATTTATTTAATTACAGAAATAGTACTTATCTAAAAATGTCATTACCTTGTTATTTATGATCCTTCCTACGGACCTACTTTCTGACCTCTGTTCTCAGCAGTGCGGGCACCTTCAGTTGTCCAGGTACAAATATCGATGTATATGCTTCCAAAATAAGTCATATTTAGAGCTAGTATAGTGTTATAGTAAATATTTCATATATGCCGATGTAATGCTGTTGGCCTACTGCATATATCAATCTAGTAGATACCTAAATAAGTCATATTTAGAATTAGAAAAGTGGTCTCTTTTATTGGGATGTTATGCTATTCAAATATTAGCAAAATACAGACGAAAATCTTTAAACGTTAGCCAAATGACCTAAATTTTGACCCCTGTTCTCAGCCACAAAGGTACCTATGGATGTTCAACTACAAATATATATATATATATATATCTATTCGCCATCTAAATTGAGCCTATGTTACTTTATGGGTCTGTAAGTCTCTTAGATTTCAATATCTTGATCAACCAAAACCGTAGAAACCTAAATATCAGTTATCATAATAAGTTCAGCCAAGAATTTAGCTTTCTCTGCCGCGCTATATCTTGTTCCTCGTAATATTGATCTACAAAGAAAGTACAGTTACAACTTATATATTTCATAACTTCGGAAGAAATTCAAATTTAAAACAAATGAGATGCCTTTCATTTAGCTATAACAAGTGTCAGCTTTAAAAAAGTCCAGTGAGGAAAGTCGTTAAACTCTGGTACTCAAAATGCATGTTTAAATTTCCACTGGTGGAACAGTAACGAAGGTAGAGGAGAATCATTAGTCGACAAGTGAAAACTCATCTCCACTAGTGGTTTCACACTACTCAGTAGATTTTTCACTAGCCATTTTCCATGCCCAGCCTCTAGGGAGATTCTGGACAAAGTTTTCTTGCGGGAGGGGGATCAGTAAAGTACGCATAACGGCGCTTTTACAACTTAATCTTGCTTGGAAGGTCGCGCTAGGGTGTAACATCAATTTATATGCTGGTTGCGTAACCTCGTGATCGACATTCGTGATCACACCCAGGAATAGTTACATTCAGTTTCCTAAGTATATCTTGCGCATTTAGTGGGTTGTTCAACCTTGGATGAAGAAAAGAAAGGATATGTAGCGAGAGACTAATTACTACATGACCTACAGTAACATGTTGGACTCATGCCAGGAGCACCAGATAAGGCATCAGCGCCAGGTCTTGTGGGAACAACGACCAATCAGGGTTCTAGCATTGATTACATTACAGAGAAACCTTATCTCCACCACCAGCTGGGGGTGCCCAGAGCACCAATTTGGCCTATTAGCGGCTATTAGTTGACACTGGTTGAGGCTAGCATGTTCAGGTTGACCGGCTGGTTTCGAATCCACTTGTGTTTGGTCATCTAAGGTCCCACACAGGAGGATGGTCAATAGATAGAATTTCCAATCGATTCACTAAAGGGTGGTATGTGACCTGTTGCATCAGTGTTAATAACCAGTCAGGTGGTAATTCCAATGGCCAGCTGATAACTGTGCATGTCAGCTAACTGTCCTAGGCAGATTGCTAGTGAGTCAGTGGTCTTGTAATGCGATTCTGGGCCGGCTTGTTACTTCTCTATGTGTATAGGGGTGTCCAAATCTTTGAGTAATAGGTGGTATTCATAAATAAAGTTTAAGCGTTTTCTAATGAGTTGTAAATGGTCAATTGTGTGTCCCACCCACTTGCATTATCAGTAGCGATATTGCTAAATCAATAACATTATTTCTACAATGTTTTATGATACTTCCTGTTCATGTTCATGGTATACATAATATTTGTACAAAGTATCAAGCGTGTACCTCAATAAGTATTTTCTTATTTAAGAATTTCAGAAATCCCAGGATTTCTTTCTTTTTCAGAGGTCTTTGCCATCAAAACTATCTTACCTGGCAAATGGCCATAACATTCCAAATTGACAAAATTCAATATAATGCTTACTATCTAACACATTTTTCTAAATGAAAAAAATCAGTGATTTATTATCACATTTGGGCGTAGTGGTTATTCACAGAATTTCATATATTATAAAAATGTGTGTTTTAGTTGTTTTGGCACAAAACCACCCAAAATGACCTTTTTGTAAAATTTCTAACAGTGATTCAGATCTGTAGGTTTAAAGCACCTGCTAAGGGTAGACCCATAAGTTATTTATAGATTTTGATGTAATCACTTGGTTGTGGTGGCCATGGGTTGCCACATCTGTATGTAGTGAGATGATCAGACAGGTTGTTTTTATCCGATATTGAAACTTTTTAGATACAAATTAGTATTCTATTAAGCCGGTCGAGCTCTGTGTCTATGGTTCTTCAACCCATGACTAAGGATTTCGAGATAATAAAGGTATACACAATGTAATTTTCATTCCATTCCAAAGATCTAATCAAGATACAGACTAGTAGGATATAAAAGAACTTTCTGTGTTTCTTTATTTCTTTCATCACAGATGCCCATCTCACAGTGGATTCAAGATCTACATATGTGACTACAATGGGGCTTTAAATGAGCTGAACCTTGCTGTTTCTGGGTACAGCAGGTGTTCTAACGTCATTTATGTCCCATTTAATACATTCACTACAGTAATTCAAACTTAAAAGGAAAGGAAATTGTATATTTGCCATTCAATATGATCTCACATACATCATTCCCCACTACAGCAAGTACCCACCACACTCGAAGCTTGTCTAACAACCCCCCGCATTTTCTTATATTCGCCCATGATAGGTGATCGGATACAGAACCAGACCAGGAGAGGGAGAGAAGTGCTCTTTGTGCCGGCTGGCACGCAAAACAGCATTTTTTAACATGTTTGCATATTGAGCAAAGACATGGTCAAAAAACTGTGCATATTACTGACGTGTTCCTGCAGCCCATATTCGACAAAAGACATTCGCCACATTACACAAGAAACTTGTTACCTTTAACAGTAATTGTGGAAATAAGATGAACTTAGGTAGGAGCCATATTCCCGCAGGCCGTGTTCAACAAAAGTTGTTCGCCTTATTACACAAGGAATTTGTTTTCTCACACTCAGAGGCCTGCATGTAGGTAGGTGTGTAGATAAAGAGGTTGCTATGGTGTGACCCTCTATACCTGAGGGAACTGTTAGTCAAACACGCCAATACAAGAACTCTAAGATCAAACACTAAGAACTTATTACAGATACCACATACTAATCTGCAAAAGTTTTTGTGACAGAGCATTCTGTGCCTATGCACCACGCCTTTGGAATGAGCTCCCTGACAACATCTAGGCTGCTGATAGTGTGCAAAACTTCAAGAAACAGCTGAAAACATTGCTATTTCGAAAAAAAATTATTTGACTACTAGGGTATCAGGACAATATCCCCCCGAACAATATCCCCCCAGGACAAAACCCCCCCGTACAAAATCCCCCCGGATTTTTAATTCAAAAGAGAAACTGATGATAAATTCGTTATCCACCTTGTAAAAAAAGGATACGGCCTGGCATCTGCGTTCCGCAAGCCGTATATCGCACTCGGCCGCGGCCTCGTGCGATACGGCTGGCTTCTTGCAGATACCAGGCCGTATCCCTTTTTTACAAGGAGGATAACTTATATTATATATATATATATATATATATATATATATATATATATATATATATATATATATATACATACATATATACATACATACAGATATACAGATATATATATATATATATATATATATATATATATATATATATATATATTTATATATATATATATATATATATATATATACATACATACATACATACATACATATATATATATATATATATATATATATACATATATACATACATATATATGTACATATATATATACATATATATATATATATATATATATATATATATATATATATATATATATATATGTATATATATATATATATGTACATATATATATATGTATGTATGTATATATGTATATGTATGTATATATGTGTATATATATATATATATATATATATATATATATATATATATATATATATATATATATATATATATATATATATATATATATGTATGTATGTATGTATGTATGTATGTATATATTCCTCACTATGATGCATTTTCGTGTATCATCTTTATATGTTGGGGGGGCTAGGAAGACCGGTAAGAAATTGCGCACATAAAACATTATCTATATTATACGTTTCCCGACCTGCATACAGACATGCTTGCTGACATCACAAACAAGTGTACAGGCAAACAAACAGCACCTTTCTTTCGACAGACACTCAATGGATTACATAACGAACACATACAGACAATACTCTGCTACTACCAAGACAATCATCTCAAAAATGAAGCAAAACATTATTGTCAACACAACCTTCGCGGCTTGGCCCTTTGAAGTAGATATTAGAGAACCATTTGTACAGAAAAACAAACTACATGTACGTGATATTGATTGTAATCTAATCGTCCGCAAGTTACATGAATAGCATAATGTACCTCTATGGCCTTTCCGCGTCTCTAATTATCTGGTTGTTTCTCAAACTCGTCATCGACCAAATCCAGTCTGAACGTGCCTGAAGTCACAATACTGATACAATACATATAAAAAGTAGCTCACAATGGACTGTACAACCAATAATCTTCTATTCAGCCCTGAGGGAATATATACATATTTCCGCCTCGTCCAGATTTACCATACCGAGTGAAGTTACTTGTATGCAGAAAAAGGATATTCTTTTAATAATGCAAATGAAATGTCGAAAGAAACACTTTAACCCATTAACACTTAAAAGTTACTCCAAAAGTTGTCTGGATCGACGAAACTTTTGACGATAACTTTTGAGTTGAGAATAATTTTACAGAATATTTGAAAGAGAGTTGTTGATAATATTCCGATGAACATTTCTCCTTCAAAAATTTCATCAAAATTGTCAGGTTGGTTTAGGCCGCTGTGAGCATTAATGGGTTGAAAAGAGCAACGCCACTCTGATAGTACTACAGGTGAACTTGGACATGACAGACTCAATGGGACCAGGAAAATTGGTCCTTCATATGCAAAATCCGTCGTATACATATGACGAATACTTGATATGCATCGGACTGGGACCAAGCATATCGTCCGTCATATGCGAAAATCCGTCATACAGTTGTCCGTCATATCCAAGTTCACCTGTATTCAGCCCTATGCATTATAATGCAGTTAATGACCTTCAACCCATTTTAATAGGATTAACGCTATTTCGATACTTTTGACAATGATTGTAAAGAATTTGTGTGACAGCCAGACCAAATACCATCACCCTGTGCCCATGTTTGGCCATTTTCCCATAACAGGATCTTTTCAGAAAGAGTATTTCCAAAAGAGTATCCATGACAATGAGCCACTACACTGGGACAGGCAGCAGAATAAGCTTTGTTCATCATTAATCATGAAGTGATATTTTATGTTGTATAACAGACCAGTTATCATGCTAAGGCCTACCTTGGACTTGTTATAAGTGGCTTGTTACTTGTGGGTTTGGGTTAAGTGGGGATCAAGAAAACCAATAACATTGTCTAGTGAATATATACAACTTTACTTACATGAAGGTAATAAAAATTGGGGCCTATAGGGGCAGGAGTATTCCATGGGAGGGAAAGTTTGGTTTAACCTGGACCACCTCTTTTGAGGTATGAGGGGTTAAATATAACATAAATACAATGAGTGAAATAACTGAGTTAAATTTACAATCGAAACTGGTAGAGATTAAAAAATTGACTGCTGTCTGGAGTTCTAGAAGAGTAACACCTTATGGAAAAGTAGTTATTATTAAGTCTATGCTTTACTCTAAGTTCACTCATTTACTCCTGTCCCTACCCTCCCCAAAACCCCAACCTCTGAAAGAGTTAAGTGATATCATTAATAATTTTCTTTGGGCAGGTAAACCTGCTAAATTTAGTAAATATATTTTAGAAGCTGAAATCAAAGATGGTGGGTTAAAACTCCATAACCTTGTTGATTTTAATCATGCTCTAAAGATTAGTTGGCTAAAAAGGTATTTAGCATCTCAGGGAAAATGGAGAAATTTAATTTGTGAGGAATTTGAAAGTGTTTTTAAGTATGGCCCAGATTATTTAGTTAGACTGGAAGAAGGTACTTCAATACCCTTCTGGAAAGATGTTATTATAGCATTAAAAAGATTGTGGACCAGTGACGTTATTGTTGAAAATGGTTGGGTTCTGCACACACCTGTGTGGCATATTCCTTTTTTTAGAATGCAGATAATACCAGAATGGAACAAAAAGGGTATCCATACAGTTCATGACTTTCTGTATTCGGATCGAGGGATTATGCCACAGAGGGATTTTGAGGACAAATATGATATTAAGACTAATTTACTTGTATATGGTTGTGTTAAGAACAAAATCAAAGAATTTCTTAGTGACAAGGAAATGCCCTTATATGCAGAATTAAACCCACAAAATAGTCTTATTAATATGATAATATCACAGGATAAAAAAGGTGTTTCCAATATGTATAAATACATTCATGGTAGATCTAAAGATATACTTTATAATATCTGTCAAAAGTGGGACACCAAGGCATCTTTAAATTTCAATGCATCAGACATAAGTAAATCATTTGTGAGAACACATGTACTTTTTGATGATGTTTATCTAAAATACATTCAATTCCGTACCCTCCACTACAGGTTTTACACCAATGATATGTTGAAAAAATTCAATATTAAAGACACAGATATATGTGACTTTTGTAAAGAGGAGACTGGTAGCAATTTCCACATGCTTATTGATTGTAACATTATAAGATCTTTATTTTTTAACTGATGAAAAAAAAATATTAGGAGATACATCAAACAAAATATTCGCTACCATTATAGTCATGCATGTGAAGAAAGCTATCTTCTCCTCCAAAATAAAGGGTACAATTCCTACTCTCCAACAAGCTCAGGTATTGATAAGAAACACATGTAACCATGAAAGATACATGGCAACTATTAAAGGTAAATTGGAACAATTTGCAAATAGATGAAAATTACTTTTAAATATATGAGCTTCATTTCTTTCAGAAACCTCGTTATTATTTATTATTATTAATTGTTGTTTATTTAAACCAAAAAATAAACAAAACATATTGTATCTGTTTCCTCCTAGAAGCGGTAAAAGACCCTTCACTGAAACGTTGTAATACAGGATGGTCAAATCTTTGATTTGACATTGCGAGCAACAGAAATAAAAATGTTTTGAAAAATAAAAAAACTTTACTTACACAGAGCAGCTAGGTAGTTTGCCCGCCCCAAGTTGGCAAAAAGTCCATGCAACCAATAACTGAAAACCATGATTCATTTCTAAATTCAACTGTAATGAAGCCATCTAAAAGATTAGTCTACATGAAAGCTTACACAGTTTCGCAGAGACATATACATTACACATGAGCTAACACCCAATTTCGATTCCAATAATGGACCGAATACACACTATTATAAACGGGCTATGTAGACTCTAAGAAAGCTCTTATGGCTCATAGATATTCTGTCAGTGTTCTGTCCCCAATAACAGGGAACGGAAGGCTTTTTTGCAATTCCCCAATTTTATCTATGATGTGTTATATGATAAGTATATTGTGTGTAACTTTTTCCCATATAATACAGTCTTTTAAAAGCATAGGTGTCCGGAATGATTTATTAATGTATAGGGACCTATGCCCCTCAAAGTGCAATTCATGGCATGAGGCCTATTTGCACTGCAGCTGATAAATCGACTATCCTGTAGGCTACTAAAATACCAAACAACTATAAATCTATAATCTACCTTACATATAAAGAAACATAAGGGATTTTACTAAAAACCCAGCATGAGCCAGATACTTTTCTGCATAGCAATGCAATGTATAGCAATACAATGTGATCTAAGACAGTTTTCAAGTGATTTAAGCTAGTTTTTTTTCAAGTGATTTAAGCTAGTTTTCAAGTGATTTAATCTAGTTTTTTCAAGTGATTTAAGAGTTTTTTCAAGTGATTTAAGCTAGTTTTTTCAAGTGATTTAAGTAAGTGAAGTATGTCACACCTGCGCCATGGTAAGAATAAGGGTGCTTTTTTGGCCAGAAATCAGTGCTTTAGGGGTATTTTTTAATTCTGATAACGAGCGTATGCGCCCCACTAAATACCAAAGTGTATGTGTATGTGTAAGTGTACCCTGTTCTATAGCTCTGTTAAACTGTACATATACCTGTCTGTGTTTGTAGTTTGGAACAAGTTCGAGTGCTAATTCATCCTTTAGATTATATGGATATCCAGGTAAATGAAATCATCTCCAAGCAATGCGTACTCATGAAGACTCTATAGCAGCAAGATTTGAAAATTGTTTCAACGTCATGGACTCCACCCATCTTCTATTTTCATATCTCTTCTAAGTGCATAAGCAGTGCAATTTGCATTTTACTTCTTTTAACATATGTAGGTGCTAAAACAAGAACAGATAGTAAACTTCTAGACTGGAAATGAATGTCTGTAATGTAAATTGTACCCTATTCTATAGCTCTGTTAAACTGTACCTGTCTGTGTTTGTAGTTTGGAACAAGTTCGCGTACTAATTCATCCTTTAGATTATATGGATATCCAGGTAAATGAAATCATCTCCAAGCAATGCGTACTCATGAAGACTCAATAGCAGCAAGATTTGAAAATTGTTTCAACGTCGTGGACTCCACCCATCTTCTATGTTCATAATATCTCTTCTAAAGCCTATGTCACACTGTCACGATCACACGCCACGATAGGCCATGACTACAGCAACCACAGAGAATCAGGGCGTATCGGTGGTTGCCGTTACTTACTGTCTGTCAGCATGCGTGGCTATGCGTGACTTGACGGGACGGTTCGGGAAAGTTATGGATTTCTTACGAGAAGCAAGCTGGCTGCCGTCATCGTACAATAGACGCTATCACGAAAGGGAGACGGCTGTTGCAATGAATATAATTGATCAATTATCAACATACATATATCTGTACGTTGATAAATATCAGAAAAAGATATATTTAAAAAAAATAATGATATTGTTTCTGCCATGAATTGAATGTTTGCCAATTTACGGCAATGATTCAATACGACTATTGCGTGAAATTCACCCCTATCCGGTCCGAGGCTGAAACGAAGAGAAATGCATGCAATAACTTTACAAAATTAGTATGATATGATACATTGGGAACTTATGAATAAGTTACCAATGTATCACATTATTATTTGCATGCTTACCTGTCCGATTTTGGGGATACCTGTGCCAAGTTATGGATTTCTTACGAGAAGCAAGATAGCCGCCGTCATCGTACAATAGACGCTATCAACTTAGATGAGCAACCAATCTGTTGATTCAAGCTATCACGAAAGGGAGACGGCTGTTGCGATGGATATAATTGATCAATTATCAACATACATATATGTGTATGTTGATAATTACCAGAATAAGATATATTAAAAAAGATAATGAAATTGCTTGTGCCAATTTACGGCAATGATTCAATTTGCAGTTGGCGGGTACATACAGCTATAGCATGAAATTCACCCCTAGCCGGACCAAGGCTGAAACGAAGAGAAATGCATGCAATAACTTAACAAAATTAGTATAATATGATACATTGGTAACTTATGAATATTGTAATTCTTATATTTACAGGTCCAATATTGGGGAAACGTGTGCCAAGTTATGGCCGCAAGATGGCCGCTAATCTTTAAATTGTTTGATTCCTGTTTGATTCAATAGATGGCGCTGTAGAACTTGCTCGCTCGCGAAATTAAGTACACGCGAAAAAAAGAGAGGGAGTTTAAAAAGTTTTTAAAAAATAGAAAAAGCAATTCTCTGCTAGAGGGACTAGATGTAATGACTGACATCTTGGTAGTAAAATGATGACTAAATATTGATGACCTGACACCTATTGAGCAATTTGGAAACTATATGTATATATATATATATATATATATATATATATATATATATATATATATATATATATATATATATATATATATATATATATATATACTGTAGAACACGAAATTCACGCGTGTCCCATGTATAGCGAATTTCGGAGTTCTGCGTCATAGCGTATCTTTATATTAGCGTCTCTGTACCGTAAAAGCCGCCGCTGACAGCGCCATCTGTCGCAAAAAAGACGAACTAATTTAAGCAGAGATTACATCATTTGGCGGACGTGACTTCCTTCCATATGATGCTGAAATGTCGGGCAGATGCTGTGTTTCCATTCTGGCGGGCATAGTCTGCGATTTGAGCCCGTTGCTCAGCTGAATAACTATTGTTGCCCGATCTCTTTCGTTTTCTTGACGCTGACCCTGACTGTTTTAAAGTTTCAGAAACTGAGCGGTCTGCACTGGCAATAACTGGGGACAATTCATATCTCTCCTTGGTAGATTTAGCTCCTTTCAGCTAGGCAAGCATTGTGTTAAAAGTGTTTAAAATCTAGCTTTAGATGATGTTAGAAGTTACAGTATTTAAAAGTCACAGTCCAGGTTGACAGAAGCCACACTACTGAGCTCTTGATCTAATGCTGCCAGAGTGAAGCAACCTAAATTTAGCATTTGTTTGTGAGTAAACAGGGCCGCCAGAACAATAGCTGGGCACCTATCCTTCTGGTTGCTATGTGCAACACTCACTTGGTATTCTGGCTTCTGTCAACCTGGACTGTGACTTTTAAATACTAGTACTGTAACTTTTAACATCATTTAATGCTAGGTTTTAAACATTTTTATCAAAATGCTTGCCTGGCTGAAAGGAGCTTAGCCTACCAAGGACTACTCAGCTGAGCAACAGACTATGCCCGCCAGAATGGAAAAAAAATCTATCAACAAAATTGACGTCAGCGCCACCAGTGGCTAAAAAAAAAGACAAACTACAGCGTTTTTATATATAGCGAAGCGGCACCAGACGCTAAGTACGCTATATATAAACACACGCGGAAATTTCGTGTTCTACAGTATATATATATATATATATATATATATATATATATATATATATATATATATATATATATATATATATATATATATATATATATATATATATTTATGTATATATATATATATATATATATAAATAGATATATATATATTTTCATAAGACATGCACAAATATAGCTTGTAAGGTATAACTTTTCAACTTTCCTTAACTTTTTTCTCCCATGGTGGGCCCAAAATAAATGAGGGATTTTTCCTAAAACAGGAAATAGAAAAAGAAAGCCCAGGCTGGAACTGTAATTGAGTCAATGCCTTAAGGCTGAGATTCAGTGACGCAATTTTGTTGCTGTTTTGATGAAACATTCAATTAGAACAATTCAACACAACTACATAAATACATATTTTTTCATCTCTTTTGCTTGTAGTTTACAAATTCTCTTCTCTACAATTCAGACTCCCTAAATGCCAATGGGAATCCAATTTCAGCAGGACAGCATCTTGTCAGTCATTACAGCACTTTGATATGGCATTAACCGTATGCTGCAGGTGGCTAATTTGGCCAATACAAAAGGGTGCAAAAACCTAAAAAGATTACAGAACCCCTGGCATATGGGTACTCACAACATGATAAGAAACCCCTCAAAAAGGACTGAAGCAGTGGCACATGGGTTCTCATCTGAGAGTACTCGGCGAGAGCTATCCGATGAATACCAACATGACAGGGTTGAGATGGTTTTCGAAAATCTATTAACAACATTACATCTTATATTATAATTATCACTAGTAGCAACGTATACACTTCACATACGTGTTGCACAAAGGAATGGTGCAACATTCAGCAATGTCTTGATCGCTCTGTTCTGACACTTGACCAACATTTCTTAAAAATCATTTTTAAAATATGCATCAAATAAGCATAACAGTCATCATAAAGCAAGGATTAAATGCTAAAATTAGTTGTTGAAATCATTAAACTATCACAGAAAGACAATGTTTGCATATTTTATGAAGAAATAATATCCGTTGTTTATCAAAAAATGCCCCTTTTTACTGGCGCTTATGACTCTGTTTCTAGAGGTTATTGAGGGTCGAACAGTTGATTTGTTGCCGAGAGAAAACTAGGAGAATGAATGATGGTGACAACACTATGTACTCACAATACTGTAGAATGGCTAATTTTTCCATGAAACAATTGCGCCTAATTTTTCAATTTTAGGTGTTTCCATTTCTAATATTTCTGAAAAGAGGACGTTTTTTTCTGTTTCTAATTTTCCCGATTTATGTAGATTTTTATGTGGATTTCTCCGTTTTTATTCAGTCTGAACATGTTCTGTATTGTTTTTTTCATTTTTTTTTATTCCCATTTGAAAGCATTAGGGAAAAAACGGGAAAATAAAACTCTCGGAAAATTTAGCCCTTCTACAGTACATTATAACTCAAGCATAACATTCAGAATTATTGATCACTTTCAAGACAGGATTTTGCTGTGGAGCGATTACCTGGCCACATATCTCTCTCTCATTACCTCTCATGTTCTATGTCCCTCCCACTCTCTGCACGTCTGTGTGTCTCTCTCTCTCTCATTATCTTCCATTCACTCTCATTATCTTCCATTCTCTCTCTCATTATCTTCCATTCTCTCTCTCTCTCTCTCTCTCTCTCTCTCTCTCTCTCTCTCTCTCTCTCTCTCTCTCTCTCTCATTATTATGGTACATTACCTCAATTGTGGCTATTTTTGGTAATGAAGAAATGTGGCTAGCCAAAACATTCATTCAAAACAACCCACTTTTTATTGACAATTTTTTAAACATCTGATTTTTTTTTCTTTTTGTTCCTTCTAAATTCTCAACAGAAAAAAAATCTGGTGTAGGGATCCTTAGTCGTTTAAGATCTGCTCGAGCAGAATATAACTGCGTATGGCAGGAGGTAAAGGCAGAGTCTTCACACCGTCCCGCAAGCCTCGCCCAAGAAGAAGGCGTATCCTCTGGCAGCTCTGCCTCTGAAGGGAAAACGGAGTCCGCGAAATCTCCCGCAGCCATTCCAACATCTCGGCATTCTTCCCAAGTTCATCTGGGATGCTCTGATTGGTGTACAGGTATTTCTCCTTGTGTAAATTATACCCAGACTGCAGGAGTAACTTCGCAATGTTAAAGTGACCCTTCCAAACAGCAATTCCAAACGGCGTATGCTCGCCGAATCTCGATGATGTCACAGTGTCCAGTCTGCAGTTGGCACGTATTAACGATTTCACAACCTTCAGGTGATTCCAGCTGGCAGCATGGTAGAGAGCGCTCACATTGCTTATGCCACCTGGTGGACGAAAAAGACATTATCAAGAGTACATATGCCACCTGGTGGATGAAAAAGACATTACATAGAGTACATATGCCACCTGCTGGATGAAAAAGACATTACATAGAGTACATATGCCACCTGGTGGATGAAAAAGACATTACCTAGAGTACATATGCCACCCGGTGGATGATAAAGACCTCACCTAGAGTACATATGCCACCTGGTGGATGAAAAAGACATTACCTAGAGTACATATGCCACCTGGTGGCGGAGAAAGACATTACCTAGAGTATATATACAACCTGGTGGCGGAGAAAGACATTACCTAGAGTACATATGCCACCTGGTGGCGGAGAAAGACATTACCTAGGGTATATATGCAACCTGGTGGCAGAGAAAGACATTACCTAGAGTACATATGCCACCTGGTGGCGGAGAAAGACATTACCTAGGGTATATATGCAACCTGGTGGCGGAGAAAGACATTACCTAGAGTACATATGCCACCTGGTGGCGGAGAAAGACATTACCTAGGGTATATATGCAACCTGGTGGCAGAGAAAGACATTACCTAGGGTATATATGCCACCTGGTGGATGAGAAAGTCAGTATTTACCCAAAGATAGGAATGTCTCCCCCGCTAGGATAATGAAAAGTTAGGAGCTGAAGAAATAAAATTCTGTATGAAGCCCATGACTCTTTTTTGTGCTATCCAGTATGAAATGTATAGTTTGAGACAATAAAAACTAACTGAGTCCCTAGAAACATCAATAATAAATGTACCTAGTACTGCATTGAACATTTTCTTGCAAATAAGTTGATTCAATGATTTAAATGGTACAATTGTGGCAAAAAAGTCAATTTACATTGAAAGTGGTACAACTATTGCAAGAAGTTGATTCATATAAACGTATACATGGTATATATTTTGTTGCAATTATGTTACGCTCTAAGGTCCTATATCATTTTCATCATAAACATACAAAAATGACCCTAAGAATATATCAAAGGTTACTTAATTCTGATCAATTCATTGGAATACGATACGGAAGAATCCCCAAAATTTGAAAGAATTTCATAGAATTATTTCAATAGTTTCTGAGATATTTTGCAGACAAGTATGAAGGACCAAGATCCAGCATTTAGGGATTTTGATCTATAACATTCCAATATAATAGAATCCCTGATAATCTATGAAGAATCAATTTAATATTTTTTGAGATATTAACCCTAAAGCTAGGAATGTAAAATGATTTTGGATGTTTCTTATCCTGTATCAAGTAGGGAAATTAGGGATGGGCACCTTTGAAATTTTCAGCAAAGGATACAATATCAATTTCCTTAACAATATAATATCATAATGCTATTTTTTACGATATTTCCTGTCTCCCAGGGATAGAAATAGTAAAACTTAGCAGAGTCAACTTCGGAAATTCCATTAATAGATAACTAAATGCGATCAGGTGGAGATATCGGATTTTAGCAATGAAGTCAATTTTATATTGTTACGCAGTATTAATATAACTGATCTTAATCAATACAATATTTATAATTAGTCAATATCAATATTTGGCATTGTTTCGAGTACTGGTAGCATTCCGTAAGGGTAATCATGAAAAGAATTTAGTTCTTCTGTAATATCACAAATATTGATCATCGGATACGCAACCAGTAAGTCTCGCTTAGAAGCCTTGCTACAACTAATAGCCCGGATGGTGGCCATGACAGCACAAGAAGTGCATTTTACGCATGTTGGTGCGCAACATTCTCTGTAATGTAAATGATACGAGAGCCCTCAAGGGGTCTTTTTCTCCTAGTGACGTCACACTGAGACTAGATTGAGTGAGATAAGGTGTAGCCAGGGTTCTGTAATGGGCCCTATGGCAATTTGCCTGTGGCCGAAACCCTGGCAAATGGGTACTCACATGAGAGTTCTCCTGGAGAGCTATCCAATGAATACCACGGTGACAGGGTTTAGGTAGTTTTCAAAAATCTCTGCATCCTTGTGCTCTGAACCAAAGTAGCCTCAGCATTAGGAGGGGTATAATACTGACCTGTTAGATCTGGGTCTGCGCCGCTGGCCAGCAGGAAGTTGGTGAGGGTGGGCTCGGTATCGTAGCGGCCCGCCATGACCAGCGCTGTCCCCAGCTTGGTATTCAGGTTGATATTAGCACCAGATTCCAGCAGCAGGCCGGCAATTTTTAGCTCCTTCTCCCCCGCAGTGCTGAGAAAATGGTATAAAGGGTGCTTATGCCAAACATTTTCATTTTCCAGGCACCTACATAAGTACTTGCCCGCTTGCCCCGGGAAGTGAATTTTTGAAAAAGGGGCTTTCGGGCAAGTACATTTTAGTTTGCATTTGTCTGAATGGGCAAGCTGATTTTCTGAACACTGCACACTATGAACATGGCACAAATACCCAATAATATGCTAACAACTCAACAAAATTCAAAAGAAAATGTACATTTTACAGAGTGTAAATAGTGTATATTACACATGTATATCTCTATTTGGTATAAATGGTTCGATATATTACTCTTTGTTTTCATAGATCTTTGAAACAAGAACATATTTTTTGTCAAAAAGCCCTTTTATTTTCCCCCTTTCACATGGAACCTGTATTTCTTTTGAAAATAAAAATTCTTAACATCATTTTTTACTCTTGTTAAGGTAGGTTTCAGTTCTTTCTTCACTTCTTAGACATATATCTATCCTCATACCTACCTATGATGGTGCTTTATAAGGTTCATTAAAGGACTGGTGTTAAGGATATCGAGAGAGTCTGGATCGGATCCTGCCTCCAGCAGAAGCGCCACCTTGTGGACATCACCAGCAAGAACTGCCACCTGGTGGGGAAACACAGAACTACATTATTTATCATGTGACAAAGGTCGAAAGAAGGATATGGGGATGGAAATTATGAGGACAGTGACTGCTACCACGGATACCAATATCCAATGGGAAAATGTATCCTATCAAAAAAGTGAAGTACGATATTGTATAGGTTAAGATTTAAAATACAACTAAAATTAACCTAACTGCTACCTGGATGATAATGCACAAAGGCAGTTCGCTATTTATTAGTGAAATTCTCGTTGTTGATACTGTGCTAAAATTAAACAAAATTAGGTCCACGGGAGGCAGGCAATATCATTTAAAATATTATTAAGGTATTCAATCGTTAAGGAAATACCAATATTGTATTGTACTGTGAAAAGGTGCCAATCAAAATTTGAAAAATCACTGAAAATCACTGTACTCAGCAAGAGCTATCCAATGAATACCAACATGGCAGGGTTTAGATGGTTTTCAAAAATCTTTGCGTCCTTGTGCTTCAGACGAAAGTAGCCTTAGCATTGGTACGGTTAAAATCTTTTGATTAACCTGCAGTGGCGATCTTTGCCAGCGTAGATCAGACAGATCGACGTTACACCCAGCATTATTCAGGCGTCGCACAGCATCCACACTCCTGGTCGGGTTAGCTGCGTACCACACGGGCGTCCTGCCGTAGGTATCACAGGCATCGATGTCAGCCTTTGCCACCAGGAGGTGCTCCAAACATGCTGTACTTGTGTTGTCAACCGCGAAGTGCACTGCCGTACGTCCATTGCGATCTCTGGCATTGATATCACAACCTACAAAATAGGAGGACTATCAGAAATGAGAGTTAGCGGTGGACACTTTGATATTCTGGAAGGGGGGCTATCCTTTTTTGCCCTGATCAGAATTTTTATCTCATCTGACATAGTCAGAAATTATCAATTTTCAAGGCCAGAATATTTTCTTCTTAGCTTTCAGGGCCAGAATTTTTTTTCTTGATTTTCAAGGCCAGAATTCTTTTGGCTAAAAAGAATAGTACTATTTTCTAACATCCAAATTAGCCACCAGCAGCATGTGTTTATGGGTTGATGTTTCTGCTTTCCCCAAGAAATGATTTACCTGATAGTATGAGATACTCCACCAGTTCGCTCCACTCACAGATGACGGAGTTCATCAATGGGGTCTCACCCCACGCATCCCTCGCCTCCAGAAAAGCTCCATTCCGCACCAGAAGCTTGAGGCTGTCGAGGTGTCCCTTCTTGCAGCACGTCTGAATGAGAAACCTGTCATTTTTCGCGCTCCTGGGTAGATCCTTGAGGTTGATATTCACTGACACTCCATCGTCAATTAGCTCCTGAACCCTTGCGACATCATTCTCCTCCACAGCTTCAAACAGCTGCAATTCTTTGTCAATCACACTCTGAAAGCAGGCAACGACACATGTTCTTACCCGCTTGCCCTGGCAAATGAATTTTTGAAAAAGGGGCTTTTGGGCAAGTACATTTTAGTTTTCACTTGGCTGATTTTCTGAACACTAAAACACATTTTTAAAAATGGCCCAAATAACCAGAAATATGCAAACAATGCAACAAAACTGAAAAGAAAATTGTTCACAAATCATTAAATCCATGATAAACAATACATGCCTTTCTAGCATATGTAATAGCTTATTTCAGGCAGGTCAAAAATTATGTCGGGCAAGTGAAAATCATTAGCTACTTGCCCAGCATGGGAAATAAGTTATAAAAATTATATTGGAGCCTGGAAAAGTATATCCCTTAACTATGGCATGCCAAAATGATATTGATTCCACTTTACAAAATATCATGCAACTTTCAAGGTATCATTCAATTAGGTTAAATATACAGGTGAACTTGGATATGACGGACCACTGTACGACGGATTTATGCATATGACGGACAATATGCTTGGTCCCAGTCTGATGCATATCAAGTATTTGTCATATGTATATGACGGATTTTGCATATGACGGACCAATATTCCTGGTCCCATTGAGTCCATCATATCCAAGTTCACCTGTATCAAGCAAATAATATGGTGCAACTTCTAGAAATATATCATGCAACTCAGGAACTTGATGTATCTTTTAGGAACATATATAATGACCTCAGAAAAGTCATGGGTGTTGTGCCAGGTTGTACACTTTTAGTATGGATATTTTTAAAAGTTGCATTTTTTGTGAAGTTGAATTAATATCATGTATCTTTGGTGCTTTTGACAATAAATTGAAAATAAAGAATGATATTTGGAGAGTCTACGTATTACTCTGATCAGAGAAATACATCCCCTTGATCCGCAACCCCATAGGCACAGCCTGCTAGTACCTAAGGTATGTGCGCCTCGGGTTACGCGGTGTAGCCTGGGGAAGTATTGGTCACGTGATTGGTTTCGCGGCAATTTCAGTCTGACCCGGGGCCTGTGAAACCAGCAGGCGGCCAATCCTGGGGTACACATGTTATCTATGACTCATAGTGGTGTGAGGCATCGATATTTGATGACGCATGCACAGTGCCCACTCCCTGTCTACTACTCCCAGCTCTGATAAACATTTTTCTTTCAAATATTTTTCCAACTGTGCTTTCTCAGGTACGTACCAGAATTGAGGTCGCAAAGTACAAGATGATCTATATTATAAACCAAACACTTGCAGGTAAACATCTAACCTTTTGGAAGAAATACTTTTGTTGACCAAAATGTCCCTACATAACCTGAGAGTAGTAGGCAGGGAGTGGGCACTGTGCATGCATCATCAAATTTCGCTGCCTCTCACTATGAGTCATAGATAACCTGTGTACCCCAGGATTGGCTGCAAGACCTAGATAGGATGACAGTCTGTATACCCAGCCAGCCAGCCAGTCAGTCTCTCTGCTGCTTGCTTACTGCACAAATCACGTGACCAATACTTCCCCAGGCTAAACCGCGTAACCCGAGGCGCACATACCCTAGGTACTAGCATGCTGTGCCTATTGGGTTGCGGATCAAGGGGATGTATTTCTCTGACATAACCAAGTTTATTAAAAGTTTTTAAAACTTTTAAAAATGGATATTTTCTCTTCATTTATTCCATCTGTGAGGAACGAAAAATCTCTTTTATCAAGTAAACATCAGGATACAATGTACCTAAGCAAGCAATATAATGTAACTCCACAATATCATAAGTAATATAATCTAAATCTAAATCTATGACTATGTAGTTCAATTGTTTTTCTTTTGTCTACTACTCCCAGGTCATGGTGACTTGCAAGAGCAACAATCGAAAATACGCTATAATATACGCTTAGCTGTTAGGATTTAACCCTACATACACACCATATTCAGCACCGGATCTTGAAAGTTGTGAAAATTCAGCCTCCAGAGGAACTTGATTCCATGATTCTATTTCTCCCGAGTTCAGTTGTGATGTTTTGCCGCCTGGTGTCGGCGCACGATTCTCAGTTATCCGCTCCACATTTACTTTTCGAAACATCATTACGGCGACTGCGTTGTTGCAGATCGATCTTCCGTAGTGTTTTTATCACGTGACTTACCATGTGCCTCCAAAAATATAAACAAAGTTGAAGGACGCAGAAAGCAAGCAGGCTGCATCGCAAATAAAAGACGACACTGCGCAGTTGGTAATCCAAGTATTTATTTAAGTAGGTATTTCCGGATAATGGTGACTTTGGTAATCAAGAAAAGAGTACATTCTGAGCATAGTGTTTGTCCAAAATGATTTTATATGAGCTGAGATTCTCAGTGAGAAGGGAGCGGGGCCTCTTTCAAGTTAGATCGAGCAACTCTATCGTCGGGTATGCCGCTGTTTACATTCTGAGATAGATAGGCCATACCCACGATAGAGAAAGCCCCATACAAAACTTTTCCACTGCGCCCAAAAAACTGGGCGCTCACATTTCTAGCCCAGTTTGGCCACCCAAACCAACTGAATTCGTTCCCTACCTTGTTAATTTACGTTGTGACGCTTTTACAGCACTCAAATCCGTCCAGAGTGCGAGAAATGAGAGCTTTTTGGCTGGAAGCGATAATTTTCACCGTGTCCGTGCCGCCATTTAATTCGATATATGACTAGTCGAGCAGCACTGTCCATCATTTTCCGTATCAAACCTATCACTTTCTCACACGTGTGCTGCTCGACTAGTCATATATCAAATTAAATGGCGGCACGGACACGGTGAAAATTATCGCTTCCAGCCAAAAAGCTCTCATTTCTCGCACTCTGGACGGATTTGAGTGCTGTAAAAGCGTCACAACGTAAATTAACAAGGTAGGGAACGAATTCAGTTGGTTTGGGTGGCCAAACTGGGCTAGAAATGTGAGCGCCCAGTTTTTTGGGCGCAGTGGAAAAGTTTTGTATGGGGCTTTCTCTATCGTGGGTATGGCCTATCAATCTCAGAATGTAAACAACGGCATACCCGACGATAGAGTTGCTCGATCTACTTTCAAGTACGTCTCTTTGTTTGACAACCCAGGTGTCATGCTGCATATCTGTTCAAGCAACAAGTGAACTACGACGATGAAGTAAGGTACATGTAGGAGTGTATGTTTCGAAGCACCGACACTGGCCTAAAGACTGATGCCAACAAGCACTCTGGCTTAGATGACCAAACACCTGAACACATCCAAGACTCTGTGAATGTGTAAGTCCAAGTCCAAGTGAAGTGCACTTAAACGAAGTGCACTTCACTTGGACTTGGACTTACACATTTAAGTATGATTTTCTTGCAACCGGCCCCTGGTTAGGACTGGTTTTAGTACTGTACATTTAGATTGCAATTACCATATAATCACATTAGGCCCAGTGGCAGTGTGCAATCAATGTTAAAGGGTGTTGTTACACGCCTGAAGTGTGATTATAGTGCTGCTTGTGAGGCATTAAATATTGGCTTGAAGAAAATAGAGCATGCCTATTGGCTGCAAGCAGGGTATATCAGTTGGTCCCCTTCTATGACCTGTAAACGAGGTCACAGCGAGATCTGCCATGATGCTCGTGAAAGCCCTTAATGATGGTGTGTCTTAGCATGGATTTGGCGACTTAGGTCATGCAAAAATATGAGCACCTTAGACTGATCCAAGATTGAATCAAGACTTGTGAATATATCATGATATATGTCTGCATGCAGGAATAAGAGCTATAAGTGCCAGAAACATATGATACTTGGAAACATGGGAGGCCACCTTTCAAGTTCTTTCATTTCTGGTTCATGCTAGACCAGGTTCATGCCTTCTTCATGTAATTGTTTTTCCCAAAAATATTTATCAAGATTTCATCTCTAATCCATGGTATTGTTTCATACATAGTTCTTTAATTTCTGGTCCTTGGCATGATTTTATTAACTACTCCATGGTATTGTGGGCCTGCCCCGATGGCCAAGTGGTCTACGGCATTAATGATGACTGCACACTATCTGTCACCACTGCTCTGGTTCGAATCCTGGCCAGGGCATGTGAGAAAGTTGCCAGTGACTTGGTGGTAGGCAGTGATTTTTCTGGGTACTTCGATTTCCACCACGACTTACAACTATCTAGTCAAGACAGCTGCAATGGCAGAAAAAGAGATGAATGTTAATATTCCAAATTCCATAGTACTGTTTCCCTTATTTGCTTTAGGTTGAGACGGTAGATTGTAAGAATGAGCTCCACTAGAAGGGAGAAGTTGGAGGCTGAGATGTACTATGCCCTTCTTAACAATGACGCCCAGGTCCTGAAGGGAAACCTAGATGCAGGCGGAGATGTGGACCATACATTTGTGGACGAACTAAAGCTCAATGAGACACCACTGCACATTTGCTGCAAAAAAGGCCACATGGAATGTGCCCAGGTAATCTCTCTCTCCTCTCTCTCTCTCTCTCTTCATCTCTTTTCATCATTCTCTGCATGTGTCTTACTCATTAGCTTTCAATCACTCCCTCACTCTGTCCCTTTCTCTCTCTGTGTCTTTCTCATCTTTCATTCTATCTGTCTGTCTGTCTCCCTCTCTCTCTGCATGTCTGTCTTTCTCACCATCTTTCATACTTACTGTCTGTCCGTTCATCTGTCTGTCTGTCTGTCTATCTCTTTCTCTCTCGCTCTATCTCATCTCTCTCGTTTCATGTGTCTTGCACAATACCCCCCCCCCCCCCCTATCTCTCTCTCTCCAATACCCCCCCCTCTCTCTCTCATCATCTCTTTGGTTTCATCTGTCTTTCACAACCCCCCCCCCCATGGTCTTAGCCAATATTTGGAAACAGGGTGTCAAAATAGAGGTTTCATAGACTTTTGCGTGTCCAAAGTGTGGGACAAAGTACATACTACTAACAAAATAAACCCTATATATTTACAGATTTTGCTTTTTTAGGCCAGTAACTGCTTTGTGTGTCTTATAAAAGTGACACTACAGCTTCTACAACTTCTATCTTCTAAGAAAAGTCATCATCAGCAAATTCTGACAAAATATTTTGGGTGTCCAAACTGTCAAAAAAGCAGTGTTCTGGGTGTCCAAATGACACGCTGGACGCATAGGTGGCTAAGCCCCTGCCCCCTCTCTCTCTCTCTCTCTCTCTCTGTCTCTCTCTTTCTGTCTCTCTCTCTATCTCTCTCTCTGTCTCTGTCTCTCTCTCAGAGTACTGTTTTGAGTGTATTTCACAGGTGCTGGTGGAGGCTGGGGCAGACCTGGAAAGCCGGGACAAATGGCGCCTGTCACCCCTGATGTACACAGTGGTATGTGAGCGATCTGAGATGACACAGTTCCTCATAGAAAAAGGTGAGACAACTGCAGATTCTTTTGAGGTTAGGCTTGCAATGAGCTTAAAAGTACAATAGCTGTGATTGCAGTTACCATACAATCATACAGGCTTAGTAAGATAAGATAAGATTAGAAAATTATATCAAGGTCACCCATAGTTGAATAATACATACATGGTAAAACAATGGACAGTCAAAAATTGTGTAATTGAAGATAAAGAACAAGATGTACAATGATTATTTTCACATATATTTTTTTAGAGGTTGTTGTACAAACAACAACCTATATTCAGTTCGCTTTTGTTGTCTTGCATTCCCGGGGGGGGTCCTGGGAGCTGGTTGATGCATTTTCCCTATGTTGTCTTACATGGCATTTTTGGAAAATTCTAGGCGAATGATCTGGAGAGTGGGGTGTGGTGGGGTCGTTTTGTTTAATGTTTCTGTTAGAGTTGGGTGTGTAGTTTATAGAGTTTGTTTCATTGTTTCTGTGGGTTGCCTAGTTTTTTTTTGGTGGATTTTTACGTGTTTATACATTACGTTTTCTTCACTCCAATACGATTCTGTAGCGCGTCTGGTCTGGTGGGGCGGCCGTTGGATGCGCATGCGTGGGTGGATGCGCATGCGTGGGTTTTCTGCATATTTAATGCGATCGGCTAATCACGTGACAGCACCACGTGGTTTGTCTCTGGTGAATTATCCAATGAGCGGTCTCACTGCCTCACCGTCACACCACGTGGTACTCTTTCCCGCGGTTTATTAACCAATGAGCGGCTATTTGTATTTCTTTTTGTACTATTTTACTCACGTGTTCATTCACGTATTTCTTACATTGGCTAGGTTACCCTCCGCCATTTTGAATATCGGTTTTGCCGAAATTTGCACCCCGATTTCAAAGCTTTCGTTTGTGGCCATCTCTAACTCTAAAATTCTGAAACCAAAAGAATTAACAAGCCAAGTATCTATATTATTAAGATTAATTCTTTTGGTTTCGGAAAATCGAAAATATTTTGAGATATTTGTCAACACGCATCGATGGTGGCGTGAACATGGCGATGGGTCGGGTTTGACGAAATTTGCACCCCGATTTCAAAGCTTTCGTTTGTGGCCATCTCTAACTCTAAAATTCTGAAACCAAAAGAATTAACAAGCCAAGTATCTATATTATTAAGATTAATTCTTTTGGTTTCGGAAAATCGAAAATATTTTGAGATATTTGTCAACACGCATCGATGGTGGCGTGTTGACCACGGCGATTAGTACATTCTCAATGGTACCTCGCCGATTCCTGTCAATTTCATCAAGCTATCTCCCCCCGATCACAATATGACTACCTACCTGGATAGATGAGATCCTCATCTATCTGATTCAATCATTTTTTTAATTCAACTTCAGGTTGGAAGCGAAAAAATAGCTTTTCGCTACAACCGGAAGTTGATTTTTTTGATATAGCGAGATTAGGGCATTGATATGCATTGTGTGCATTTCACACAAAAAACATACTTTTCTGCGATCGGCTAATCACGTGACAGCACCACGTGGTTTGTCTCTGGTGAATTATCCAATGAGCGGTCTCACTGCCTCACCGTCACACCACGTGGTACTCTTTCCCGCGGTTTATTAACCAATGAGCGGCTATTTGTATTTCTCTTTGTACTATTTTACTTACGTGTTCATTCACGTATTTTTTACATTGGCTAGGTTACCCTCCGCCATTTTGAATATCGGTTTTGCCGAAATTTGCACCCCGATTTCAAAGCTTTCGTTTGTGGCCATCTCTAACTCTAAAATTCTGAAACCAAAAGAATTAACAAGCCAAGTATCTATATTATTAAGATTAATTCTTTTGGTTTCGGAAAATCGAAAATATTTTGAGATATTTGTCAACACGCATCGATGGTGGCGTGAACATGGCGATGGGTCGGGTTTGACGAAATTTGCACCCCGATTTCAAAGCTTTCGTTTGTGGCCATCTCTAACTCTAAAATTCTGAAACCAAAAGAATTAACAAGCCAAGTATCTATATTATTAAGATTAATTCTTTTGGTTTCGGAAAATCGAAAATATTTTGAGATATTTGTCAACACGCATCGATGGTGGCGTGTTGACCACGGCGATTAGTACATTCTCAATGGTACTTCGCCGATTCCTGTCAATTTCATCAAGCTATCTCCCCCCGATCACAATATGACTACCTACCTGGATAGATGAGATCCTCATCTATCTGATTCAATCATTTTTTTAATTCAACTTCAGGTTGGAAGCGAAAAAATAGCTTTTCGCTACAACCGGAAGTTGATTTTTTTGATATAGCGAGATTAGGGCATTGATATGCATTGTGTGCATTTCACACAAAAAACATACTTTTTTCAATAAATTGTCACGTCGCCGTTTCTGGGTCAAAATTTACAAATGGCCCATCAAAGTGTTCGCAACAAATAGGGCTTTTACCCTATTATCATAACTTGTTGCTTATATTTGTAATTTTTGAAAAAAAATGGCGACTTCGGAAAAAAACGGCAAAAACGGCTTTTTGGAATGTTGATTTAGGAACCCTGGCGAAATTCTAAATTTACTTATTAATTTCGCCACTAAAACCGGAAAAAAAGTTTCAACTTCAAGAAAACAGACTCTAAATAATCCATCCTGCCCATTTGTGGATTTTCTTTGATCCCCACAATCGTAAGAAAACAACTTTGAAAAAAACGGAAGTAGTAAATATTTTTATCGCGATTTCAGCAGTCAGTATATATACCCTTCTCACCATGAGTGTAGTATGCAGTCCTGAAGTTAGCAGACCTTTAATCCTGCCATCCCTTCCGTTCTCACTGTTGTTGTATTTTAGATAAAGATATGATTTTAATTGTTTTGGGTGACAGGAAAAGTGTGTACTGTTATAATTTATTGGTCACAAACTTATAAGCCCAAAGAGCATGTAATGCGAATGCATGGGATGGCAGGGTTAATGGTCTGCATACTTCAGGATTGCATTTTCACTCATGGTGAGAAGGGTGTCAAGGGACATAACTGCAGGCAGCACTCATAGAAACTGGCTTCGACATCATACTGCATCTACACCAAAGAGCATCATAGGAACTTGATTCACCTGACAACCCAAAATAGTAAGCATACATTAAATTGAAATAAATACAAAAGTATCAATACAAAACTATCACTCAATATACAATTTTATAAAAACACATCCACAAAATATAGAAACCATGCAAATCTTCACTGTCCCTCAAACAAAACAATTACTGTTTAAAGAAGATATTGTGTCGGTGTGATAATATAAGATTGCATTTGGTGAGATATGTTTTGTGTTGATATTTTTGTGTTGCTTTGATGGTATGTATGACTCTAAATAATCCATCCTGCCCATTTGTGGATTTTTTTTGTTCCCCACAATCGTAAAAAAACAACTTTGAAAAAAACGGAAGTAGTAAATATTTTTATCGCGATTTCAGCAGTCAGTATATATACCCTTCTCACCATGAGTGTAGTATGCAGTCCTGAAGTTAGCAGACCTTTAACCCTGCCATCCCTTCCGTTCTCACTGTTGTTGTATTTTAGATAAAGATATGATTTTAATTGTTTTGGGTGACAGGAAAAGTGTGTACTGTCATAGAAACTGGCTTCGACATCATACTGCATCGTCACCAAAGAGCATCATAGGAACTTGATTTACCTGACAACCCAAAATAGTAAGCATACATTAAATTGAAATAAATACAAAAGTATCAATACAAAACTATCACTCAATATACAATTTTATAAAAACACATACACAAAATATAGAAACCATGCAAATCTTCACTGTCCCTCAAACAAAACAATTACTGTTTAAAGAAGATATTGTGTCGGTGTGATAATATAAGATTGCATTTGGTGAGATATGTTTTGTGTTGATATTTTTGTGTTGCTTTGATGGTATGTATGATTATTTTTTCAGGTTGCATGGTGTAGGTGAAGTAGCAGACCTGAAGTATGCAGGCTTCTACCCTTTGATGCCGATGCCGGTCCCATACCCCTTCAACCCAGTGCTCGGGCCCAAGCAGCATCTCCCTGCATTTGTATCGCCCAAGATGCAAAACAAACGAAAATACTGATCAAAATAAAGGGAAAATTACAAAGTTTGTGTTTCTGATGTATTTTTTAACACTATTAGGTATGATAGAAAGATAAAGAAGTTCAAAGAATGGGAATTTTTTTTGAAATTGTTCTAGACTGATATTTAATGTACATTCACAAACTGGCTCTTATAGTTGTATTTCTTGGCACTATTAGGTGTGATAAAAAGATAAAGAAATTCAAAAATAGGGAAGTTTTTTTAAGTGCGGATTTAGATAGAAATCTTATGAAAAGTTTGGAAGATATGTGTTTCAGATGTATTTTTTGGCACTATTAGGTGTGATAAAAAGATAAAGAAGTTCAAATAAAAGGAAATTGTTTTAAATTGCTCCAAACTGATATTAATGTCTATTCACAAACTTGGTTTTTGATTAAAAAGTCTGTAAGTATCATCAGCAGCATTACAAGTGTGTATCAGTCTATTTTAGGTTTAAGTACAAAGTTATTGCATGCATATTGGGTTTCTGGTAGTGCTGGACCTGCTTTAGTGGCGGAAGATCATGGCCAGGGGCATATGTCCCTTAAGGGGCCATATGGTTGATATTTGTGCATGTTTGCATTCAGGCAGTGTTTGGCCATTTTCATGTAAAGGTAAGTCACGGACTAAAGTTCTTCAGGCAGCAGCATATTAGTTGTGGCAAGCATGCTGCTGGTGGGGTTTTGTTGGCTGTCATTTGCAGTGCTGGTTGTAGGCTTTTCCCATTCATGTTTGGTGATCTACTGGATTAGTGGTGGTGAGTTTGCCATAGTTTCTTGGATAGCTAGGAGTGGGTTATAGTTTTCGAAAATATTTGAGGGAGGGTTTTAGATAGAATTCTTTTGAAAAAATTGAGGGATATGTGTTTCAGTTGTATTTTTTGGCACTATTAGGTATGATAAAAAGATAAAGAATTTCAGTGGAAGGGAAATGTTTTAACTGTCCAGGTTTGGGGGTTTTGGAGCATTTTTCCAGGGAAAAAATTGAATAGTTTGTGTTTCTGATGTATTTATTGGCACTATTAGGTATGATAAAAAGATAAAGAAGTTCAAGAAAGTTGAATTTTTTTTTAAATGTTCTAAGCTGATATTTAATGTCCATTCACAAGCTTGGCTCTTATAGTTCATCATCAGGTAGCAAAATCACATAATCCAGGAACATATGCCCCTTAAGGGACCATAAGGTTGATCCTTGTGCATCTTTGCACTCAGGCAGTGTTTGGTCATCTTCATGTAAAGGTAAGTCACGGACTAATGTTCTTCAGGCAGCAGCAGGTAAGTTGTGGCAAGCATGCTATTGGTGGGGTTTTGTTGACTCTCATTTGCAGTGCAGGATGTGGGCTTTTCCCATTCATGTTTGGTGATCTACTGGATGAGTGATGGTGGGTTTGTCATAGTTTCTTGGATAGCTAGAAGTGGGTTATAATTTTGGGAAATATTTGGGGGAGGGTTTTAGATAGAATTCTTATGAAAAAATTGTAGGATATGTGTTTCAGATGTATTTTTTGGCACTATTAGGTATGATAGAAAGATAAAGAATTTAAGGAAAAGGGAAAATGTTTTAAAATGCTCCAAACATATATTTAATGTCCTTTCACAAAGTTGGCTCGTATATTTTTTCATCTGGTTGCAATATCACATGAACCAGGGGCATATGCCCCTAAAGGGTACATAAGGTTGATCCCTGTTCATGTTTGCTTTTAGGCAGTGTTTGGCCATCTTCATGTAAATGTTTTGTGTTACTTTGATGATATGTCAGATGTCAAATTTTTAACCCCGCCCCCCATCGCTCTCTTTTTCTGAAGTATGTGTGTTAAAATGTTCATGTTTATATTTGGCGGATAGGCTTAGTGATTAGTTTAGTTTGTCAAAAGTTGCATTTTATTTATGCGTGCTGAATTTTAGGTTATGATGAAATTTTTTATTCGCTGTTTAACTGTTGGTCTTTTTTAATATTTGAGAGCCGGCACTTATTTTAATGCATGGGCTTTGTTGTATATACTTAGCTTATGTGTTAACATTTTGTGTTGTGGGGGAGAGTCACAAGCCTCTGTTAAGGGGGAGTGGATTTTTGGCTGTTGGCAACATGTTTGATTTTGATGTGGTGTTATTTGCAGGCAGCCAGTCAGTTTGTTACATGCATCAGTGATTGACTTTAACATTTTCAGACAGGAGCAGATTTGGCTCCCAGGATTTTAAGTTTAGGGGCTATTAAATTCCTGTGCGGCCACCACGACGGTATGGTTTTGCCAGGGGTGCATTGTCCAGGTTTGGGGATCTTGGGGCATGCTCCCAGGGAAAAGTTTGAAAGGTTTGTGTTTCAGCTGTATTTTTTGGCACTATTAGGTATGATGAAAAGATAAAGAATTTCAAAAAAAGGAAAAGTTTTTAAAATGCTTTAAGCTGATATTTAATGTCCGTTCACAAGCTTGGCTCCTATAATTCATCATCTGGTAGCAAAATCACATGGTTCAGGGGCATATGCCCTTTAAGGGACCATAAGGTTGATCCCTGTGCATGTTTGCATTCTGGCAGTGTTTGGCCATTTTCATGTAAGGGTAAGTCACGGACTAAAGTTCTTCAGGCAGCATTAAGTAAGTTGTGGCAAGCATGCTTTTGGTGGGGTTTTGTTGACTGTCATTTGCAGTGCAGGATGTGGGCTCTCCCGTTCATGTTTGGTGATCTACTGGATAGGTGATGGTGGGTGGTGAGTTTGTCAAAGTTTCTGGATAGCTAGAAGTGGGTTATAGTTTTGGAAAATATTTGAGGGAGGGTTTTAGATAGAAATCTTATGAAAAATTTGAAAGATATGTGTTTCAGATGTATTTTTTGGCACTATTAGGTATGATAAAAAGATAAAGAATTTCATAAAAAAGGAAAATGTTTTATAGTGCTCCAAACTGATATTAATGTCTATTCACAAACTTGGTTTTTGATTAAAAAGTCTGTAAGTATCATCAGCAGCATTACAAGTGTGTATCAGTCTGTAACCACTAACGAAAAAACACAAAAATCAGAAAAATTTCAAAATAGCAAAATATTAAAAAAACAAAAAATTGCAAATGATTAACTACAAAAAGACATACAAGGAATCAACCTCTTGACGCCACTGGCGTCTATCTTGTTAATCTTTCATTTTTTTATTATTCTTTTTAATTTTTTTTTTTACTCTTTATCTTTATTTTTTATATACTGTGATCACATTAATTCTTCGATGTCTTGTTTAGGTTGTGACATAAACACAACAGACGGTAAAGGGAAGACTGCGCTCCATGCTGCCGCGGAGAATCTGCTCTCTGAGTGCATGAGTACGCTGCTGGACGCCGGGGCCAGCGTCAACGTCACCGACAGCTGTAGCTGCACCCCTCTCTGGGTCGCCGCGACCGGCGCCGGAACCGCTGAGAACATCAGACTTCTACTCCAGGCCGGCGCCGACCTGGAAATCAAAGACATGATCTGGAAACGCACACCACTGCAGGTATGCGGCAACTCTGGCTTTACCTATTCACACCTGCAGCATATAAGGCCTAAAAAAATGAATTATTTGCTTCCTGTAACAGTCTGAAATAAAATAGGCTAGGTAGGTCGTTAAAAAAATTGCATAATATTTTTGGTCTAAAATGTGTGTTTTATGCATGTTTTAGGATGATTGGAGTTGGGAGGGCGGAAAAAACAAAAAACAACTTTTTTTAGGCCTAATATAAAGCGAAGACCTTCTATAGTGAAAACCTGTGGGACCGGCCAAATTGGTCAACTTAGAGGGGTGGTTCCATTTACTATAAAACTAATCGTAAAATGTTTGTTTGGGGCTGGCTAAATATGCCCACTTCAGAGGGGATGTCGTCAACACTGTTATTAGTGGTATAATCATTATCATTATTATTACTATTATTATTATTATCATTATTACTATTTTTATCATAATTATTATTACCGTTGCTATTATTTTTACTATCATTATTTTTACTATTATTATCATTATCATTATTACCATTAGTAGTAATAGTAGTAGTAGTAGTATTGTTATGCTTATTATTATTATTATTACATGTATTATTATTATTATTTTTTTTTTATTATTATTATTATCATTATCATTATTTATTATTATTATCATTAACGTATTCTTCCGATTAAGCGCATGGTGCGGATAGAGGTTGGGAAATTTTTCTGAAGGCGATCTTTCGTTTAACCGCACACCTCAATGATTGCCGATCGGAGAACATTGGCCATTATTGCGCCTTTGCGCTCTCGCTGTTCAGTTAGCTTAGACGTTTGCAGCTACAATCGCGCATGTGAGATAGTTAATTGGTCAATAGTACAATCATGCGGCGAATATGAACAGTGAGAGCGCGAAGGAACTGCTGAAATTGTGGAATTCAGCGCTGGTTTGCAGACATGGCAAGAGGAAAGGTATGTAATTTTGCTTTTCTTACTTCTTCTGGGGGGAAGTTTAACGAGTTTTTCCTGACATTTGCGCTGGTCATTCACCCTCTAACTGTGAAAGTAGGCCCTGTGCGCTTATTTGGGCATGTGCGCTTAATTGGAAGAATACGGTATTTATTATTATTAATATTATTATTATTTTTATTATTATTATCATCATTATTATTACTATTATTCAGATGGCAGTGTGTGACAAGCACCATGAGAAGGTGAAGCTTTTACTGGAGGCTGGCGCCGACCCCAACACCGTGGCCGGATCCATCGCACGCGTCACGCCGATAATGAACCTGATTCGCCGCGACCCGACCGCCTCCCAGGGGGCGCTGCCGACCATCAGAATGCTCGTGGAGGGAGGCGCTGACGTCAATTTCTACAGCACCTTCGGAACAGCTCTGCATGTAGCGGCTAAAGTGGAAAAAGAACCACTGTATGTCAACGAACTTCTGGCTCTTGGGGCGAATCCTAATACACCAGGTGAGGAGACCAGTCCTGTCAGGGACTTTGCCAGGACTTGTCAAACCTGCCTTTTGGGCTGGCATTTTCCTGGAAAACTACTGTTAAGACTGAACAAAGTATTCTATAAATAATTATTTACAATTTTTACTTTTCAGACCAATGGCCATAGCTTTTCCTAATAAACCATCTTCTAAGACATAACTGAAGTATAAATTGCTCTTTGATACAAAATGCTATGGAATGCAGTTAGTATGAGGATTTGAAGTAGTTGAGAAGCCAAAATTAGATGGGCAGAATTTTTGCGAATGCTGTTACAAACAGGCATTTAAAAATCTTAGCTAAGACCCTAATTCCAGGAGCTATTTTCTCAAATCTTTATAAGGACTAAGACATTTGTCTTCTTGGAAATGAACTTCCTAGTATAGCAGTTAATTCTGAAATAACTGTCAAGGGTAAAATTCCGGTAGCCATTTTCTCAGAACTATATCCAAGGACCTAGACAATTGTCACTATGAAGAGAGACTTCTTACTATAGAAGTTAATTCTTTTATACCAGCTAATAGGTGTCTGGGCGGTTGTTTGGACATATATGGTATATTTACCTCTTTCACTTTATTTTTTCAGGTCCTGATTTCCTGCTGCCAATTCACATTGCTGCTTTGGGTAACAAACTGAACATGGTGAAATCTCTCGTTCGCGCTAGCTGCCAGCTTAACAGTGTGGCCATTACGAAAGAACTCCAAGGTACTCCACTAGAGTTCGCTCTCAGTGGCGGCCATCTTGAAGTGGCCCGGCTGCTGGTTCAAGTCGGGTGCAAGACTGCCCTCGCCAACTACGAGAGGTACATGGACGAAACAAAATGGAGGACCTTCCTGCAGTATGCTGCCACACCTTCCTTGCTCATGGAACTTTGCAGACTGGCTATAAGGAAGAAACTTGGGCAGAAAGCAGACCAGTTGGTCCAACATCTTCCACTTCCTTCCAGACTCGGAGAGTACCTTTTGCTCAAGGATTTGGACTTGCTGTAGTAAAATTGTAATAACTACATGTATATACACGACATACCTATATATAAATACATCATACATATACAATACATACACAGATATCATATGTGTATGTATTGTATATAATATACCCACACGGTACTATATTGCTCCTTTAATGTTTTAATGGATAAATCAAATGTATATTTTACACAGAAATACACACACACATATATAGATATAGATAGATAGATGTGTGTGTGTGTACAACATAAATATGGTTACCGGTGAAAATGTATCATCTTAAGGTGCTTCAGTAGGGGCTTAAAGAGTGTTTTAAAACCGACTTCCCTAGAATACAGCCTGTATCAGGCTGTATGCCCATCATATCAGAGGGTCTATATAATTCATAGGTGCAGAGCACGAAGACCCCCAACCTGCATGAAAACCATAACATTAAACTGCTGGATAGTGCAAAACAAACGAAAATATTGATCAAAATAAAGGGAAAATTACAACATCCAAACGTTTAGATTTGACGACCAAATTATGCAACAGTAAGGTTTTTGAAATCCAATGTGGGTTTGTTTGTAATCATACCCACAGGCATACCGCAAAATAAACTCATATCATGCTGCCAACTCTATACAGTTCATGCCTGAAGTGACCAAGTGTAGTATAATCACTGATTCGGTCGTCATTTGCATTACCTGCACTGTCGTACGACACCCTACATCACTCCATACTCGAGTTAACATATGCCTCACTATTCACTATTGTGGTATGCCTGTGCACAGTGATGTAACATACATCATACGTCAATAAAACTGGAATTTCGAGTTGTTGTTTATCTTAAATTTCCAAAACAGCACACGTGTGTATTAGGTTGGTGCTGCCATCTAGTGTTTCCACTGTCAGTCACTTGCGTTCGTTTTATGCAACAGTAAACCAAATGTTGTTTGACTATTAGACTCCAGGTTGTTTGACATTGCGAGTGACCTACTAGTATTTGCTTAGGATGCGCACACAACGGATCATTTCTCCTGAATCTCTCTTCTCGTATTTGATTTTTAACCACTCCAAATTATTCGATGCAGTAGATTTCAATGTTTAAAAAATTAGAATGATGTTATATGTGACCCAAAATAAACTTAGGTTCGGCCGTACAATAATAGGGCTTGGAAAAGAAATATTATTTCATTTATCTACGGTTCTTATACAGTTGTAATTAATTTCGACCAACAGTTCTCTTTTGAATATTTTTACTATTGCTCTGATCACAAGGTTATAAGCAGGTCAGTGTTCAGGCTCACTGGCATGAATGTGTTGAAAAAACGCGCCCTGGCTTACAAGTGGAATGTCTGCGGTCGAGACGGCTGGACTTCGTCTGCGGCCAATTGAAAAGAGATCGTGGCCCCCCGTGTACTGAAGCACCTTAAGATATAGAATCTCTAGGGTTGAGGATTGTGTGATGAAAATACATGCAGGGCCCGATGCTAACAGTATATGTGTATGCATTGTATATAATATACCCACACAATTCTAGACACACCGGGTCAGAAAGCCTAAATATTATGTTGGCCAAAGAGGCCAAAATATTATGTTGTGTTTTTTTATAGTTCAAAGTCATTTGCAGGTCATATTCCTCTATCAAAACATTGTTTTCTGTCATAGACTGCATATCTAAAGTATCAAAAGGAATCATCATGGCATGTTAGACATATTGATAAATGTCCATTTTTGAGACTTTCTGACCCAGTGTGAGATTGCTCCTCTAATATTTTTATGTATAAATCAAATATATATTTTACACAGACATACACACACACACACATATATATATATATATATATATATATATATATATATATAAACATATATATATATATATATATATATATATATATATATATATATATATATATATATATATATATGCATGTGTAAACACAGCCACCGGTGAAAATGTGTGATCTTGAGAAATAGAATCTCAAGGGTTGAGCATTGTGTCATGAAAATACATGCATTAAATATCTAATGAAAGTTGTTTACCAGAGTTATAATCACTTCATTCAGGCAGGGTCTTGGATAGGGGTTTAAAAAGGCCTTTGTGAAACAGCAATCAAAAGATTTTTGCCCCTCCAGATTTAGCTATTTAAATCCTTATACCAACTGCATTTACTATCCTATTGTGTCTCAAAGGGCAGTTTACACTTCATCCATGTATTAGAAAAAGATATGGTTATTCTCCCATAAAACGTAATAATTGAAAACTCTTCATATTTTTTTTGCCTGCCTATAAAGATATTTGTAGGAAACTGCCCGACTAAAAGACATGTTGGACTGGTCCTGGCAGAATCTCTGCTCTCAAGGCACAGATTAACAGTCAGAATTACTATTGAATTTAATCTTTAATCTGTGTTAACAAAGTGCATTAAAAAGTTTTTCATTGACATTCCTGTCAAAGAAGTTTCTAGAGAATGAGTCAACAACAAAACATCAATTAAGAAAACCACTTTCTAAAAATGTTCTACTTTAATCACAGCAGCGAATTGCAAATCACAATATTACATGAAATAATGTCACCTCCTTCTCATGTCAGCTCTTTCATCTTGTGGTTCCTGAAACATCTATTTCCGACTAGCTGAATAAGGACTACCTACTGACAAAAGCACTTTATAAAATACTAATAATTATAGAGGATTGTCCGATGAAATAAGAGCAATAACTTTCCTTCAATCTTGCAAAATTAATTATAATGAAATAATGAAATAATGATAATATATATATATATATATATATATATATATATATATATATATATATATATATATATATATATATATATATATATATATATATATATATATATGATTATATTCCTCTGACCATGATCTTAAACATGTCACTTTTCCTATAGCTAGTTGGGCTACAAAGGCAAATATCATCGTAGGGCCACACAACTTTCTGTAGCCTCAGGCTATGGAGCTAGTGGCTTACTGGATCCTGGGTGAGTATGGTGTCAAATATGTGAATGGAGTGTTTGGACTGTCATTTTGCAGATTGAAGGAGTTGTCCCTTGAGAGGATTCTAATAAGTACACATATAAATATCAAGTAGAAAATGCCAACTTTAAGTTAAGTCACTGAACCAGTAATACACCCTCCTGACTTGCTGCTGTAAGTAATAGAATGCGGGCAACATCGTAAAGCTAATTGCAGCCAGGAATTTACCCTTCTATCCTGTCAGTCAATTCATTCATGTCTCACGAACATTCAAAGTCCAGTCCCAACAGGCGCACATAACCCCAGTCTGCAGTATTAGACTGAAGGGTTTTATTTTTCCAAAAAATTATCCTAGTAACCCTTATGCTGCTGGTGGCTAATGTGGCCAATACAAAATGATGCAAAAAACCTGAAAAATGACTGAAACCCTGGCACATTGGGACTTGTGTTGAATGTGTTGATCAGCAGGCCAGAAAAGCAGGCCAGAATGAGCTATTGACAGTCTCCGAAGCTTAACCCTTCCAATGCTACTTTCGTCCAATGCACAAATATTAAAAATATTGTCGAAAACCATCTAATCCCTGTTATGTTGGTACTGATTGGAATAGCCCTCGCTGAGTACTCACAGATGAGTGCCCATATGCCAGTGTTTCAGTGATTCTTTTGAGGATTTGTGCATTATTTTGTATTAGCCAACTTGGCTATCATGTGAGAAAGCTGCCAGTGACTTTGGGTTAGGCGGTGGTTTTTGCCGCATGCTACGGTTTCATCCACTACTTACAACTGGCTAGTCACAAATTAGCCGCAATATGGCATAAATGTGACAAAAAACGAAATTCCAAAGCAGCATAAGGGTTGACCTCTGAGTTTGAGTGCAATAGCCAATGAATGGAAGGGGAGACCACAAGGGTAATACAATGCAAGTTCTTAGCTGCAATTAGCTGTAACACCTGACAAGGATGACCTTAACAAATAAAGCTCATGCGATTGTCATTAACCCATTATCACTCAGAGCGGCCAAAACAGGCCTGATGATTTTATATATTTTTACCTACAGAAGCATTTTCCAGAAAACATTTGAAAGGGAAATGTTGATCCGAAGCAAAAGATCAACTCTCCTTCAAATATTTTGTGAACTTTTGCTTTATACCCAAGTTATTTCCAAAAGTATGAGATTAGCAGACGATACTTTCCAAAGTACCTCTGAGTGTGAATGGGTTAACACACATTCTTATGTTAACCCTTCCAATGCTAAGGCTACTTTTGCGAAAATCATCTAAACCTTGTCATGGTTCTATTCATCATAGATATCCCTGAGTTCTCTCAAATGAGTACCCATATGCCAGGGTTTTGGTCATTTTTCAGCCTTTTTGTGTCACTTTGTATCAGCAAAATTAGCCAACAGCAGCATAAGGTTTAATATTTATCTCACTGCTCTTGAAACTAATTCAAGACCAATTATAAAGTCTTTCACATGAACAATTATCTTGCATAATCAATTTAATGAACATGGCTCATGTGCAAACAGTCTATGACAAATTAATTTAACCGTGCTTGGAGATCTCTCTCTAACATGTGTTGTACTGATCTATACTACTTTATAAATAGGGATTGGAACCAGTGTCTTAGCCAGGATTTAGAAACTGGGTGCCTAAAATTGGCAGTTGTAAAATTTTTGGGTGTCCAAATTTTTAAGGGGGTTCACAATATACTCATATTTCAACCATAGACATGTATAAATTCATCAAAATAAGGCATGACATCATTAAACAATGTCATGGGAATTATAAACAGATGAGAAAATTCAATTATAAGCTTGAGATTGAGGTTTTTTGAAATTCCACACAAATTTTTTGGGGTGTCCTGAGGGGTTCTTTTTAAGGGTTTGGGTGTCCAAAAAAGCACCCAGACGCCCTGCTGGCTAAGACCATGATTGGAACCTTAAATGTGTTCACGATATGATGATATGATACAATATCAATATTTCATTAACACTAAGATATCTTGACAATGTCTTAAACAATAATTCCATCAACTTAAATTTGTTAAATTTAGCAAAGTCAACTTCAGAAATTTCACTTTTAAATAGCGAACTACCAAAGTGTGGAGATGTCCAGGTAGCAGTTAATTAAAGGACAGTTCCACCATGTATAAAAAAGAGGCCCAAATAGTTTCTTATGGTATTCTCTACTTAAACCCAAGTTCCCACCAGTGCCAACCTTCATACAAGAAGCTTGAGAAAGTCTCACGATCGTTACTCACCACCTTCTGACATCGAGCGACGAACTTGATACACTCCCCCCTAACCCAACCTCATTTGAACCACTACCTAATAGTTTAGTCCCCCAAAAAATTCACAAGAGCCTACCTTCTGCTTTTATTTCTCAAGGCGGGCGCCATTAATACTGCACTGCGATAGACACTATCGCGCACGGTAAGCCGGTAATGCTTGGAAAAGTGTGGTGAGGGCCACGCTATGTATTTTACATGGTGCTTGACCGGCCCCCACCACACTTTTCCAAGCACTAACGCGCGCGACATAATTGAATCGACATCAAAAAGAAATAGTCAATTAATCGGATCGAAAAAAATGGCTGATGAGCGCAGCCCTTCTTTTTACTATTTGATATCAATATTTGGTATTGTATCGTATCATGTACCGGCACCATTCCCTTTTCAAAAATATCTTTGGATGAAGTAGAGTTGTGTCTGATCAGCATTTACCATTGGAAAATCACTGTATATCTGAGGCTACCCTAATACACACATGATCTGAAAACAAAGACTGAATAAATTCTTCACTGAATGATTTCCTTCATTCACTAGAATATTTACAGCATATTCAGTGTTTTAAAGCTTTCTACAGATATAAATGAAATAAGAAATGATGTATAAAAATAAAAGATTACCAAAATAACTCGTAATAACATACTGCCAAGCTAAGGTTTATCATCAACTTAGGAGCATAGTTAATTTCATAGATTCTTGATCCAATTTAGGAGCATAGTTAATGTCATAGATTCTTGATCCAATTTAGGAGCATGGTTAATGTCATAGATACTTGATCCTAGAATATTTGAAACTGAGGACCACAATTCATTTACACAGTGTCTGAACAAAGCTTGATCATCAGGACTTAGTCCATAGACATCAGGTAATTTCACAGGTTCCCCATCATCTACTACTGTAAATCACTTAAATATGGCGTGAACATTACATAGCGGACTTGGTACTGCCCTGGATATCGTGATCTGATTATAGCAGTGGGAGAGCCCCCACTGTTTATTTTTACCCACCGGCCTCTGTTTACATATCATAAATTTGCAGTTAGCTGGTTAACGTGATACACACACTAGGGATCAGGGGTCTCTGCACTTGACCTCTGGACCCTGCCAGATTGCGAAGGCAGTGGTTAACGGTTGCATGCATTATCCATGTGCCTCCCCATGACTAGGCTTTTGTTCTGTCCTTCAATATGTATACTGGGCAATTTAATAAAGGCAGATGTTAATAATAGCGCATATGGGCAGAGCGCTATTATTGCTATCTTATTGCTCCCGCTATACTTAGGTGATTTACAGTATATACCGTGTAAATATTGCAGCAGTTTAATTAATTTGTACAGTACAATGCGCACACTGGAGTATGCAGGTATTGGCACTTCGCACCATTAGTCGGACATCCGATCACTATGCTGCTATATTGGACAGCACATTGACATGGTAGCTTGTCATTCAACTCCATGTATGCAAAAATTAAACTGTGCATCAAAGGCAGCTGCCTATTGAGCGCATTACACATTATGCAGAATTGCCTGGAAATGAGGTGCTCCAATCAGTTATCAGCAGGGGGAAGTTCCTGTACCGCGGGCAGTTTCACAGGTTCCCGATCCTCTATCACCTGGAACTGAGGCGCATTGTTCATATGGACCAATCGCCTCAGCACGGCGAGCAACTTGTCCTTGACCTCTAGGCGGCCGTTCGGCATCACAGGTTTGGCACACTCGTCCAGGAGAATATCGAGCTCGAGATCTTTCGCTGTCTTGGGCATGTCGTGTAGGAAGCCGCCCGGCTTTCCCTCGTCCGTGCCGTACCTGGAGAGCAGGTTGCGGCATATGGAGTAGTAGTTGTGGTCGGCGTCCACACGCGTACATAGATCCTTGGGCGAGAAAGAGACGCACTGCCCGAAATCACTCCCTTTGCATTTATCGAACCTGCTGACCAGTGGCTCGTCCCATCGGGAAGGTTTTTCTGTAATCATACAAGATAGTGAATAACTGTTATTTTTAACAGGCATTAAATTTTCCCTATGTTTGCACTGCCCGTAATAGCACCAAAATAACATCCTTCAAATAAATATCTATATAGTAATAAATATATAGTTTTAGTGCTTGAATGCACAAATTTAAAGTAGCACAAATACTCTTCAGCAGGGCACTCCAAATTAAAGCAGTATACAGTGAGTTGGTGTCTTCTAGTGATGTCATTGATATGAAATTTTATCGATTCGATTAATTGATATATTTTTCGATTCGATTCGATACACTGTTACATGCTCGTAGGGCACAAGTATTTATAGGGATGTCATTGATAACCCTTTATTTTGGTTGGATACCCTGTGTCTTGGCCATATGCCTGAGTAAAGCACACCCTTCCTTCCAATTTCTCTTACAAAAGCCATAGAAAATACTTCAATATTTAGTCAGAGTTTCACTTTGCACTAGTTTAACAGGATTATGTCTGGGAAAAGTGTATTTTTTTATTAATAATCATACGCCATTATTGGGGTACAGAATATTGATTATTTTGATTCGATACCCAACCATTCGATTCGATTAAATTGACAAAATGAAAATGTCGATTTATCGACTATCAATGACATCCCTAGTGTCTTCAATGATAAACTTGAAATAGGAAGTTTTCAAAGATCACTATTATTGGAGTATATTTGTCTATACATGATTGTTGGTCACTCCCTATCTTTCAGTGTCTTTTCTTTTTATTTTCTCCATATGAATTTATACATATTATATGGTCTACTTGCATGTAGACAAATATTGTTTGATATGACGTAATATTTATACTATGTATCCCCATGGTCCATCTGGAATGAATTTACTTCTTGAAATAAGGCATTATATCCTTATACAATATCAGAGGGTAATATTGGGGCGAAAAATTCAATTATTTGTTTGAAAATGGCATTTTAAGAAATTACTATATTGGGCGTGCAGGAGGTTATCTTTGGGGGTCTGGGGGTCCAAATAATGCCTAGATGCCCTGCGGGCTAAGGCCAAGAAATAAAATGTTTATTTCTTGTAAGGGTCCAAATAGATAGGGTAGGTAGGTTGGTAAGATCAATTTTTTGGATTTTTTTTGTTCAAAAATGTGTGTTTTATGTTAATTGGAAGGGCAGAAAAGACTTTAAGGTAGGGAAATTTTGGAAGTTAAAAACTTGTTAGGGTAAGGTTACAGGAAAGAATTTTTTAGGCCTAAGACTATGCTTCCACTCAGTCACCTTGTTCTACTAGCTGCTTGTCCACCACAATGACGTTCTCTGCGTCCACGATGACCACGCGCCCCTGGGGACTGACCACAATGTTATCATAGCCAAGGTCTGTGTGGTACAGCGCGAACTGTAGATCGTTATTCGTAAAGTTGTCTGCAACTTGGAAGAGCTGGTATGCCAGATCCACCTGTACGGTAAACAATAGCATCAATGATAACAGATAGGTAAGTCAAGTCAATCTTACCATAAAAACTGTATTGATTATAATATAATGTGAGTGCTTACCCAAAAAATAAGAAATACTGACAGGCAAGTAGAAATCATAATTCACTTGCCCCGAAAGGCAAGTTGAAAATCTTTTTCCAACGCTTGAGTAATTGCATACATGTACGCAATTACTCAAGCGTATATTAAACACACAAATTTTATAAGCATATGAAGTATATACTTATATTTTAACAGGCATTTAAAAATAGACATTGAGATAACAAGCTTTAACATTGTACAATTTTAGAAAAATTAGAGTTATTTTTAACTTTTGCAGGGCAAGTTCAATGTGCCAGGCAAGAATATGCTTCTCAAGGCAAGCCTCAAAAGTATCAAACTTCAGGAACAAGAATTATTATGAATGATAATAACAGTGATGGTGATAATGATGATGCAGTAGTGTGCTCAGTAGTAATTACTACTTGTAGTACTTATAGACTAGTAGAAGTAGTAGTAGTAGAAGTAGTAGTAGTAGTAGAAGTAGTAGTAGTAGTAGTAGTAGTGCTTAGCAGTAGTAGTAGTTAGAAAGTAGTAGTAGTTAGAAAGTACTTACTAGTAGTTAGAAAGTAGTAGTTGTAGTAGTAGTAGTAGTAGTAATAGTGGTAGTAGCAGTACTAGTAGACTGTCCTTTTCTCCACTATTTCTTACCCTTTTCTCCCATGATGCACTGTAATAGTTACTGAGAGGATCTCCTGCATACTCCACCAGCACAAAACGGCCACAGGCGCCAATATATCTGGGAAACGGCCATCCCTCATGGGCAGGAAATGTCTGCAAGAGAGAAGGATAATAAAATATCAGGCACCAGGGCACGACGTTAACTTTTGCAGCAACTTGCCCTGTAAGGCAAGTGAGATTAAATTTTCACTTGCCCTAAGCATATTTTCTAGGACAAGCTGGGATGCCAAACCATGAAACTTGCCCACATTCTCAAAAGTAAACCTGAAATATACAAAGCATACTTTCCCAGTGGGGCAAGCAAGATGCAGTTTTCACCTGACCCACAGCTATAATTTACAAATTCTACTTGCCCGGGGCAATGGGGCAAGCACCAATGTCGAGCCCTGGGCACTCAGACTTAACTATGAGATCTCTTCTATATTATAACCTACCTGTAATGTTAGTGGCTAAGGGTTAACTATGTGATCTCTCCTATATCATCTTCTACCTGTGATATCAGTGGTTCAGGATTAACTATGAGATCTCTCCTAAATTATTTCCTACCTGTACAGGGCTCGAAATTATGGGGTACTGGGAGCCGTGGGCAGCCTTGAATTGTCCTGTGGCTCCCTCAAATTTTGGCAGGGAGCCCAAAGATGTACTGATTTCTATATGCAACACCTTTTTAAAAGTAGCTTTAGAATATGCTATTGGGCTCCCTGGAAGAAAAATCTTCATTTCGAGAAATCCTGGCTAAGACCCTGAATTGCTCAAGATCACTCCAATACTATCACCTACCTGTAATATTAGCGGCTCAGGATTAACTATGAGATCACTCCAATACTGTCACCTACCTGTAATATTAGCGGCTCAGGATTAACTATGAGATCACCCCAATACTGTCACCTACCTGTAATATTAGCGGCTCAGGATTAACTATGAGATCACTCCAATACTGTCACCTACCTGTAATATTAGCGGCTCAGGATTAACTATGAGATCACTCCAATACTGTCACCTACCTGTAATATTAGCGGCTCAGGATTAACTATGAGATCACTCCAATACTGTCACCTACCTGTAATATTAGCGGCTCAGGATTAACTATGAGATCACTCCAATACTGTCACCTACCTGTAATATTAGCGGCTCAGGATTAACTATGAGAGTGGACATGAGAAACATCAACTCCTCTGCAATTAGGTCCCTCTGCTCTTCCCCCATCTTTTCCTGGTATTTCGCCAGGATACGATCCAGTAGCCGGTGTGACGGGCAGTGCGTCAGATCGGAAAGTTCTCGCACATCATCCGGTACGAGACTCGACGGGCTATTTTTTATGGCAAGTTTTGACTTATATATACCGCGGCTCACATCGCAATTCTTTCGCATATTAGCCGATAAGCACACAAGCTGATCTAGTTCCCGTAACTCTTTATTGTGTCCCAGTTTCTTCAGCACGACCGGTTGACCTTGATACGTCCCGAAGTATACATTTTTAACATTAACGGCATCTAGGAGACGCACTCTCGACCAGCCGTTGAAGCGCACGGCACCGTTGTGCAGCCGGCTACAGAAGTTCGTTCCGAAACACGCTGGGCATTTATCTATCTGTAAAAACGTGTCCTCTTTCAGGTGGTTCTTTGAGATGCTGTGCAGGAGGCTGCCATAGAGCATCACCGAGAGCGTCATCGCCAGGACGAGGATGACCTTGGCGCGACACGGCAACCTCATTATCAACTTGCATGACTCTCGCAGCATCCGAAGGGGCAACATGATGAACTCCTTGAACGACGACGACGATGTACCGATTTTAATTTTTTCACTATGTTCTTCACTTTTCGACATTGGTCCCGATTTCAGTTGACATACTATGCATAGCTCATGTATCTACAGTCAGTGATGGAGCTACACCTTATGACCTAACTTCTTCCGTTTCTCACAAACCTTTTTTCATGTACCAATGATAATATTGTCACTATGTTCTTCACTTTTCAACATTGGTCCTAGGGGTTTCAGTTGACATTCTATGCATAGCTCCTGTACCTACAGTCAGTGATAGAGGTACACCTTATGACTTCTTTGGTTGCTTGCAAACTTGTTTACTATGGAATCTCGTCTTATGGGTCAGAATCAGCACAGTAGATATTCCAAGTAAAGTTCTTGTATGTACATTTTAAGTCAGAGACAGCTACCCTTATTTTGTCCTTGGTTGCACAAAAACGTGTGTACTGTGATATATTATCTAGGTATTAGGCTACTAACATCTTATTCAAACAAAGGACTGGCTCAATTGATATCTCTATCCTGATTGGCAATCCGCAATTTGTTTTTACTTATTTTAACAGAATTTTCATTTAGCATAATAATAAGTAAGTCTATTAATGTTAACTCAAGATACTTTTTGATGATACGAGTTTATGTTTTATCACAGATAATGTTAATCAACAATACTTATTATAATAAATCATAATAACTTATGATATGAAAATAAATTTAAATAGGCCTTATCAAAGTAGAAAATTAGAAATATTCTGTACGTAAATTGTGAAATCACATTCTAGGTTCTGCTGATGGAAAGTGGTTGAAGAGACTGATTTAATTTTTCATTCGAATATTCATAACATCAAGAAAGTTGAACTTTCTACAGCTTCACATATGGAAAGTGTCTCCCATCTCTGAACACAATAGGTATACCTATCCTTTTGTTATCAAAACAAACACAACATCAAGAGAGCTCGAAGATTTAGGCCTCATGTCAACTCCAGTATTTCTGCGCAAGTAGGTAGGCGAGGGATCCGTAGAATACAAACGAGACAGCCATTGAGATCCCGAGAGCGATTTTTCCGGCGAGAGGTAGACGATTGACGCGTCTCTCGAGCGGTTTGATGGCGATCTCTAGAGGCGTCACCATCGTTCAAGAGTGAGGGGTAGAGAGGCTAGTGGATCCATGCTCTAGTCAAGACTCACTCTTCTGAAAAACAAAATAGGATAGCACTGTTTAGCATATTAATACTAAATAACACATTACTGTCAATTCTTGGAAATTTAGACAATCCTAGGAATTTGGGCTACAATATAATAATTTTGCAAAATATCTCATGGGAAATCTTTCACAAAATATACTTAGCTGTAAATCTTGCCGATACAACATCACTTATTTTCAGAAAACATGGTTACATGGGTATGACATGGGTAGAAAGTCTAGTACTTATCAAATTTTGCCCTTCTGATGGGGGCCTAATTGGAAGTTTTCTATAAAGTTTACAGAAAAATACTTGTACTTCAATATATGGTTTAAAACATAATTTAGGTTTGAGAACTGAAGTTCTAAATTGATGTCAGGGTTATATCTGGTAGCCAGTAGGCTCTATGTACACAATTATTCATTAATGGATCCTGCTGGTATCTCAAATGTTACAATATAGAAAAATAGGTGTTACAATATAAACAAGGAACTGCTTCAATGTAACTAATTGAACTGGTAAATTTGTAACTAAGAACAACTAGTAGATATATCATAGAATTCCTTGTAAAATTTGAAGTTGATATGTTGAACAGAGGTGAAACCACTTTTCGTACCCATCTGATTAATGAGGATTAACTCAATAGAATGACTTAGAATGACTTAATTGGGGGTAGGGATCAGAGATATATAGATTTATATTTAGATAAAACTCCCTGGTAGGGATGGGGGTTGGAGCAGGGACCACATGTGTTTGGGTTAGTGGTGAAGAAATCCCATTTTGAATGTACTCTTTAATAAAATGGATTTGGGGGAGGGTGGGACCTGCTTGTGGGGGGTGCACTGTGACTGTAGGGGTAAAAAACTCCCCATTCTAATTTTAAACATACATGGTGAAGAACTCCCATTTTAAATTCCTCAAAACATGGCAATAATTCCTGAAAAATAAGGTAACCAGCATTATAATGCATTTTTTTTGGTTAAAGTGCATACTGATTACTGCTGCAGTTTCCTAAGTCTTGAACTTTAGCAGTTTGCTGGTTTGGGGGGGGGGGACTTTACCCATTATTATTATAACAGGAATTTCTATCATGGTGTGCATGTTCCTTAGGGATTATGATAATCATGGCTTATCTGTTTCAAAGATGCATTCGGACTGGAAACGTCCCTTTTGGGTACGCTTCGTTAAAAGGTAAAGATAATTTTATTTGCAGTGAATTTTGTGGTCAGCAACTTCAGGAATGAACAGTTGCTGCATTCGCTTTTTCTCAATCTCTGTGCCGGAAAACAGTTGCAAGGATTCAGTTATTGAAGTCCACAAACTCACACACAGACAGTTTATCCGACCTATTTAGCCAACACCTACTCAGTCAGATGCTGTACGCAATTCAGTTCGAATGGATTGGCGTATTTAGCGATCTTGTGGTTTTGAGTTTCCAAGTTCCCTCCTCAGGCTGCTGTTTTCGTTGCCTTTCGTTGCGGCGGAAATCTCGAATGGCACCGATTTTAGGACTGATTCGATTCAACAGAACATACTTCCCAGTTGTATATGTGCCGGTTATGCACCGGTCTGCATTGGCACTGGTCCATTGAAATCTGAAAGAAAATCTAATAGGGTACATCTGAGAGAAGTATTTCTCTGGGTACATGCAGAACTAGCTAGTTGTGACGTCATTGAGCAGGGTCTCTGGGGGGGGGGGGGGGGGGGGGGGGTGGTGGGACAAGCTCCCAGAGAGATGGGCATTTACTGTAGTAGGGGATGGTATATCTGAGATCATATTGAATGGCAAATACACAGTTTCCTATCCTTTTAAGTTTGAATTACTATAGTGAATGCATTAGGTGGGACATAAATGACTTTATAACCCCTGCTGTACGCAGAAACAGGAAGTTTCAGCTCATTTAAAGCCCCATTGTAGTCACATATGAAGATCTTGAATCCACTGGGAGATGGGCATCTATGATGAAAGAAATTAAGATACACAGAAAGTTCTTTCATACAGTGAAGTTTACAATGCTTTTGGTGAATGCCCTGGTTTCTCTACACTTGTTGAATTAAGCAAGAGGAACTTAAAGCCTGTGATATAACTTCTTTAGTTTCTGGCACTGCCCTGATACTGACAGCACTGCCTGTAGAGCTCTCTTGCATTCTCTCAAATATAATGAATGAACATGTGTGTGTGTGGGCCCTTTGGTCAATTAATGACCTAAATACTTATGAACATTATAGGTGGAAAGGGCGCTATATCAAATATTAATTGTTATTATTATTGTTTGGAATGCAAGTTATGATTATGATAAATCTTCAAATGGGAAATTGTCCTCTTAAGTTTTAACCATAATTTCAAAAAACTCTGCTGTGGTAAACACATATGAACATACACATACATATATGTATGCGATATATATATGTATGCGATATATATATATATATATATATATATATATATATATATATATATATATATATATAAATATATATATATATATATATATATATATATATATATATATTTGTGTGAGTGTGGTATAAACTGTATAAGATGCTCCTGTTTAGTTATAGGTTCAAAGATGAGTACAATTTAAACTATAGTCACATTCACCATCTTAGAATATATCCCGAATTCTTTGAAATGAGACTCCCTCCTCCCTCTCTCCCAGGAGGCTCTACCCAATATTGCATAACTGAAATGTAATGTTCTAATTGCTAATGAGGGATGCATGTCATTTTGAATGACTGTAAAGATAACAACTCAGGGGTACCCATTGTCTTCTTAATTGGAAGATAAGGAGGTTACTGGTCAGAAGAGTTTGTTTTCCATTGACAGCATGTTAAAATACATTTCACTAGTTGCCCTTGAAAATTCATTTGTTAAAATGTTTTTGTTTTACTAAACGGTACTCGAAATGGATTGATTATTTTGCTTTGAGATCACATGCAATGAAGGCTGAAGAAGTTAGTATGTCTTTTTAAAGAATTTATTCAAAGTTATTTTGGAGTCAGATCAGTATAGCCAAGAAGTCCATGCATATGATACTAAAACATTATGAAAAGAACTTCCTCTATTGTAAAAATGAGGATAAGAAATAATTATGTGCCCGATGCAGTTGTGGATACAGAGGGGGTTTAAGTGGTTCAATAAAACCCCTTTTTAGAATTCAAAATGTTTCTTTTCTTGTTAAGAATTGTTACTTTTCTTATCCTTTACTTTAAGTCAATCTAATTCTCCTCCATAACAAACCTCCTCATGTGGTACAAACTCCCTTCAAATAAATCCTTGAACCGCATATATATAGCTGTGGTGTCATTGATGATATGATGATTGAAAATACATTGGAATAGATCAATGGGCCTTTGAGCTTGAACAAAGTTATCACTACATATATAGTTACATTTAGTTATGAACAAAATATCAAAATTTTGCCTAGAACAAACTTGAATCCAACTCTCCTACCATTCTGTATCTTGACTAGATTTTGGGAATGGAATGAAAGTTACATCGCGTATATCCTTTTTATCTGGAAATCTTTAGTCATGGTTAGAAGAACCATAGAGACAGAGCTTGCCCGGCTTCATAAAATAATACTTTGTATCTAAAAAGTCTCAATATTGGATAAAAACAACCTGTCTGACCATCTCATTACATACAGATATGGCTCTCCTTGTCCCACCACCACCAAGTGATGACATCACAATCTATAAATAACTTATGGGTCTACCCTAATAGGGATAAAGAATACATCTGTAAAAGTTCACCCTTTATATTTGAATGGTACGGAAAGACAGCTTTTGGGAGGCTTTGCGATTATACTTACTAGTCATCAATAATCAGATTAAGCTGTGTGGTTTCATGGCAGACCTATAAATCTTAGATGAGCAACCACATGAACATAGAACTGCATGCTTCAGGACAGGTGGATTTACAAGTTTCAGTGATGCTAGCCACTGTTTTGTCTGACTTTACCAACAGGATATATATGAAAACTAACTCTGCTAACCTGTCTTTTTGTACAGCCAATTGATGCATATGATTTTAACATTTTCCTGTTTGATACAAGTTTTAATGCAAATTTCGAAGAGAGTTCTTGTGAAGAGCACTGCAGTCTATGATTGACTGCGGGGGCAGGAAGTGGCTGGCACTCAATGAGTCACAGCTGATATCATTGGAGAATATGGCTGCTAGCAGGGGCTTGCCTAGGGTTGGCCAGGCTGATGGCAATGCGCAAAACTCTTCCCTCATGGGATCACTGAGAGAAAAAGGAGGACAGCATCCTATTCTTGAAGTGTATTACTTTCATATAAGCTAATATGTATGTGAGGCTTTAGTTCCCCTTTAAAACGTGTTTAATCATCCAAGCCAATGGATATGATTATCACTATAGCCAGTGATAGACATATATAGTCATAATGGTACATAATTGATAAAAATCCGTTTTTGTTACAATTTCTTTTCAAAATTGGCAGTGGTATCAGAAAAATTGTAATATTTTTTTTCAGTTTGTTCAATACTCAATAGGTGTCGCTGGTGCAGAGTATCGCGAGACCTTGGTCGCCAGACTAGGCAGGACCTAGGACCTGACTATCAGGTGCCAATGACTTGGCCAACCTGACTGCCAGTGGCACGCAGGCTTGACGTACCTGACGAACTGCCAGCATACATAACTATTGCGGCAAGGTCTAACCAACCATTTACATACATATATCGGTAAATGTGACCTAACTAATTTATTGATTCTGATTGGTTACCTATATGGGGCGCCGTTTGTAACATCTAGAATTCTGTTGATATCTTATAATTCTGTCAGACAGAGTACAATTCTGTCCAATAGAATACAATTCTGTCGGACAGAATACAATTCTGTCGACGGAATTGTATGATATCAACATAATTCTAGATGTTACAAACGGCGCCCCATAGTTACCTACCATTGGAAGTGGGCAGTTGGCTTGGGAAGGCGTTCAAGCCCTTTTCAAGTAAGCAGGTGCAACCCATCCCCTCAGTACAGTTTCTACGAATTGGGCTAGGGGCTATTCCCTTAATTGATCCTAGCCATTAGGCTATTTGAAATGCGCTACCTTAGTCAAAATGGCCAGTCCACCACGCATGATAGAGTTCCAAGTCACACTAGGGGCAATAAGGAAGATTTCCCCGGGAACGACGGTTTCCTCCATCCCTAGGCGAGGCTCCTAGTCCCTAAAGAGTTGACATTCCCTTCTATGTTGACGAAGCAGTGTGGTGCAGTACCAGGTATGGTAGATAGATGGCACCACCTGATCCTTCTATCTCTAGTGGTGTCAGACTCAAACTGAGTCCTCTATTTCCCTGGTGAGATAAGAGAAAACTAATTAAATTGACCACTATGGCCACCTAGACTATTTGGTGCCTGGTAACAGAGAAAATATGACATACAATACATATGCCAGCCTAGAAATCTAGGCTACTCCACCCCCAACAACTCAGTGGCTAATCACCATTTAGACTGAATACGCACAGGGTGGCGATCAACAATACAAGTCCCCATCTAAAGCCTAGTTATTATTTTTTCTTTTGTCACACGTTCACCATCATATTAAACACGAAAGTTTTATAAATATCTTCTGAACTAAAAATAATTGACTTTTTTCTAACACTTTTCCAAAAAATGTTGGAGGAATATTTGAAATTCTCTTCGCAAGTTTTCTAAAAAGTGTTGAAAAAAATTATTGAATATTTTTTCATCGCATATTTTCGGATTTTTTTTTGGAAAAGATATTTAATATTTTACTGCCTGTCACATACCTTTTATCGTATAGTACCTCTGGTCAAAACAAAGCCGGACATCCGCCGACCTGGGCTGGACCTGTTTCTATGAGAAGAGCACTTAACTGGTACATTCGCCTTTCCGCCCATATTAACCAATCAAATGCTATGATTAATATGATAGCAGTGTAGTCAAACGGCCTCTATATACGGAACCAAGTTCACTGGCTACACTTCAGTGCCCATCTACGAATTGAGCAGTTGAGAGAAATACAGTACAGACACCTGTGCTACAAAACAGCTCTAGTGTGGAAGTTGTGTCCCACAAACTCCCCATGCTGCGACGAGCGGTCAAAAATCTGGCCATTGGCCCAAGCCATGGATTGGAAGCTTTTATTCACGATGAGAAGAATGTGGTGGATTTGTATAGAAAACTCTCAGCACAGAAAATACAAGGTATGGTTCATAAACTTGTGTTGACAGCTCTGTTCTGTTGTACTCATTCATGAGTCCAGCACTTTACTAGGAAGAAGAAGGATGTACATGTAAGTTGTACATGGAGCACTGTACTACTTGTAGATCTTGGTTTATCATCAATGAAGGCAGAGATAGGAAGGCGGGCCCCCAGGCCACAGGTATCTGCTCCAGGAGACTTGAGCTCAAGTCAATAATGAACTAATGCCTTGGCCTTGAGTATAATCCTTAGTGTGTTGATGTAGTAGTATGTTGATGATGAAGTAGGGCCTGTAGGGGTGTTATGGGTCCAGAAATCCTCCCCAAAGCGCTAAGAAACCCTGGAAAACAAAGAATAAAGCAATTGGTAAAACCTAGTAGTCTCTATATATATAATAGGATCAGGTGTGCAGGTAAACAATTCACAGCTTTCCCGGCCGTAAGGGAGAGTCTGTTACAAAGCTACTCCTCATTTTTCAGCAAAACCTGAAAGAAACAAAACGACTACACCAAACAGGTCTTGACTTACCTTTTAAACATCCACCCACCTCCCAGACTAATCCGCGGCCGTTTTTGCAACTTTTATGGCACTTAAACTTCTAAAGTGGTGATTCTCGCCACAAACACGGCCTCCATGTTAACCCAAAGGCAGTGAATGCACTCGAGCGATCTCATTGGCTGATTCTGGGTTGAACGTCATTCCACCCAGAATCAGCCAATGAGATCGCTCGAGTGCATTCCCTGCCTTTGGGTTAACATGGAGGCCGTGTTTGTGGCGAGAATCACCACTTTAGAAGTTTAAGTGCCATAAAAGTTGCAAAAACGGCCGCGGATTAGTCTGGGAGGTGGGTGGATGTTTAAAAGGTAAGTCAAGACCTGTTTGGTGTAGTCGTTTTGTTTCTTTCAGGTTTTGCTGAAAAATGAGGAGTAGCTTTGTAACAGACTCTCCCTTACGGCCGGGAAAGCTGTGAATTGTTTACCTGCACACCTGATCCTATTATATATATAGAGACTACTAGGTTTTACCAATTGCTTTATTCTTTGTTTTCCAGGGTTTCTTAGCGCTTTGGGGAGGATTTCTGGGCCCATAACACCCCTACAGGCCCTACTTCATCATCAACATACTACTACATCAACACACTAAGGATTATACTCAAGGCCAAGGCATTAGTTCATTATTGACTTGAGCTCAAGTCTCCTGGAGCAGATACCTGTGCCCAGGCCTAGGCTAAGGGAGGTCTGATGTTTCTAACAGCTGGGGCTGGAGGGCGGAGAATGGTATGGGGATGAGGTGAAGCTAGGCAGCTGTGTTGTATGAGTGAAGGAGTTGCCAATAGGGAGGTCTGATGCACCTCACAGACAATGGCTGCAGGTCAGAGGCTTTATGCCTCAGATCTCCCAAGCCTTTGAAATACCTCACCCAGCCTCCCTGCAAGGTATTGATGCCATTAATGATGGTATTAATGACATTGATGGTATTAATGCATCCATGGAGAAAGATATTTTGGGAAATATTGTGCTTTAGATTTTATTTTGGATTGATCATTGCACTTTTAAGAAAATAAATTCCATACGATTGACATGATAGTGGGGAGGGAGACAAGGGCAAATAATGGGGACAGTGAACAAGGACCGTAAATATATGTATATATATATATATATATATATATGTATATATATAATATATATATATATATATATATATATATATATATATATATATATATATATATATATATATATATATATATATAACTGTGTGTAAAATAATGTCAACACATTACTATTAGGGGAACATGCTACAATACACACTCCAATCCAGGATAATCATGTTATTCATTTTGTTCAGGCAAATAGATTTGTACTCTTGTTATTTGGGGCATGCAGGAATTTATGTTTTGATCCTTAGGGCTTTGCTGCAGCAATTTATTTAACTGTTGTTAGTTACTATCTCAAAGATCAGTATGTGAGGATTAGTCTGAGGCCTAAAAAAAGAAATTGTTTGTTTCCTGTAACGGTCTGAAAAAAAGTAGGGTAGGTAGGTCGGTAAAAGAAAATTTTTGCATCATTTTTTATTATTGTTTTATGCATGTTTTACGTTGATTGCGGAGTTGGGAGGGCGGAAATTCTTTTAGGGTAGGGATCTTTTTGAATACAAACTTGTTAGGGACTAGGGTTACAAGAAACAAACAACTTTTTTTTTAGGCCTGATATGATCAAATAAAATCAGATGCGCAGTACCTTAACCCCACTGCGCTATAGATCTGTAAAATAAAAACAAAGCTGAGAAAGTCACATTTGATTCATTCATCACTTTTTCTCCCGTACCAGTGATATATATAACTTAGCCTACAAACTGACATCACATAGATTCAGAGAATTTATCCCCTGATTCTCTTTCTCTTTCCATCCATATTATCAGATATGTTAATGTAACTCCTCAACAAAACTAATTGTAAAAAAGAATTGTTTTGAAAATGTCATGAACTTGGGTCATCTTCGCATATTCTGAGTTGTTCATTTCTTGGCCAATTCTATTCCTTTCATTGGGATAGGACTGGAAGTTTTTGTTAACTGTCATTTTTTCATGGCAAGCCAGTAGTAAGCAGTGGAGGAAAACGGAGTACCCAACAACAACCACTGCTTAACCGCAAGTCAATGACAACTTTCTCACAGGCCCCTGCTGGAATCTGAACCCAGGCAGCAGTGAGAGACAGTTAGCAGTCAGTGGCAACACCTAGGACCGCTCAGCCATCAGGGCAGGCTCCCGTAGAACAGGAGTAGGGCAGATTAAAAAAACTCTAAAACAAGGTGCTACATGCCATACTGGACAAGTACAAATTTAGGACATACCATTAACTAGTACAACATATATATATATATATATATATATATATATATATATATATATATATATATATATATATTTATATATATATATATATATATATATATATATATATATATATATGTATGTATGTATGTATGTATGTATATATGTATATATATATATATATATATATATATATATATATATATATATATATATATTTATATATATATATATATATACATATAAATATAGATATAGATATAGATATAGATATAGATATATATATATATATATATATATATATATATATATATATATATATATATATATATATATATATATATATATATATATATATATATATATAAATATATATATTAGAGCTGCACTCACCACTCACGGACTCAAGTGGCTCGAGCCCTGGGGCAAACTCGCCGAGCTCGAGCTAAAATATTCTAATCGTGAGCTCGTCTATGTTGGGAACACAAACGTAACACAGAGCTCCCAACACATTATTAACATACATAACTGCATACATACATAACTGCATACATTAAAGCAGTGTTGAGGGTTATACTGACCTTTGTCTTCGTCAGAACGTTTTAAAATTTGATAAACATGGCAATGTTAATAGATCTCCGCCAATAAATATTTATTTCTTAATAGCTGGGCTGGAAAATAAGTATTTCTTTGGAAAATTGGAACGTCTGTGAGCTCATGAGCTCACGAGTCAAATGGGTGGCGAGCTCATGAGTTGATCTCCCTCCGTGAGTGCAGCTCTAATATATATATATATATATATATATATATATATATATATATATATATAATTTATATATATATATATATATATATAAATGATTCTTTGAAAAAGGATAGCACATTCATTATGTTGTGACCAAAATCCAGGAATCCCATACCCCTATATATTATCAATTACTAATATAGGATATGAGGGAATGGTTATTCATGATACCATACCCCGGTATACTGTAGAATAGGAAATTAATCCGAGGTGCAAATTAACCGAATTTGGAATTTGAGATTTTTCCGAGATTTTTTTTCCCGAAAAGCCAATATTGGAGGTGGATATAATAATGACAGAAATAATACTGCAAATGTATTGTGCAATATTTCCGACTCTCATTTACTGAACTGACCCCACTCGGAAAAGTTCAGCACATTAAACCACTTGGATTAATTTCCTATTCTCCAATATCAGGAAAGAGTGGCTTGGCTGGTCGTTAGCTCAGGGTAAAAGATCTAGCATATCGTTGTACATACCAACCCTGTTATATAATTGAAATGGTTTGTATGTACCATAAATAACACATTTAAGCAGGATGACCCGGAAAATGGAAGCTTATAATAGGAGCAATTAGAGGATAGGCTTTACTGCCTGTCAGTACAGTAGGGCATAGGTCATAGGGCTAAATATTAACCCTTGTGCTGCTGGTGGCTGATTTGGACAAAGCAGTATAATTAGAAAAAAGTTGAAAAGCGACTGGAATATTTTTCAGCTGGATGAGACTTAGTGTTCAAACCCTTAACCCTTAATTATGCTGCTGGTTGGTGATTTTACAAATTACAAATGATGCAAAAAAGCTGGAAAATGACTGGAACCCTGGCATATGGGTACCCATCTGATAGTACTCAGTGAGGGCTTTACAATGAATACCAACATGACAAGGTTTAGATAACTGTCAAATATTTTTGCAATATTGTGCCTAGAACAAAAAAGTAGACGCAGCATCACAAGGGTTAACATAGGCCTAGAAAAGAAACGGCATGTTTCCTGTAACGATCTGAAAAATGTGTGTTTTATACATGTTTTATGTTGATTGGGAGTTGGGAGGGCATAACAAACTTTAGGGTAGGGATTTTTTTGAATAAAAACTTGTAAGGGTAGGGTTACAGAAAACAAACAACCTTTTTTAGGCCTTAACCCTTTAAGGCAACAGTTACTTGATTTATTGGTTCGCGGATCCGCCGATCAAAAAGGAATAGACCCGACGGGAAAATAAATGTGATCCCCCCATTTTATTTAGTGCTCTGCCGCCGAGCCGTAAGTAGGTACACCAAAACTACAATAAATTTACCATGGATGGTAATAAAACTACATATTAATACCAGAGCAATACAACATTACAATAGCAATGCAATACAGTGTTGTTGAAATGCATCATCTTTTAAAAAAGCACTATTAATATTCAAAAATATGGTTTAAGTATGTATTTTAGTAATAGCCAAAAACATATTTTCTTTTTTTACCTCCCTCCTGACTATTTTCTTGCTTAGATTTCCGTGTGTTAAAAAAAATAAAAATAAATAAACTTTATTTTTAATTACCTCCTTCCCGACCCTGTAAAATTGGTCTGGGAAGGATCCAGGAACCAATAAATCAAGTAACAGTCGCCTAATCCTCAAAGCAGCCTAAAGCAGCCTGACAATTTTGATGAAATCTCACAGGCAAAAGAATTGTTAGGAAAATATTTGATTGGAGAACTGTAATTCGGTAACTAGCAACAGCTCTACTTCAAATATTTTGTAAAATCAATCTCAATTCTAATATTCTATAGTTATTGTTGAAAGCATATCTAGTATCCAGAGTTTTTCGGAACTATAGGGTTGGATGCCATGTGTCGGCAGTAGAATGGGTGTAGTAGGGGGGGGGGGGGTTGACTGTAACGTGTTCGAGTTCGGCGTTCATTTACACTACATGTCTGTAGTGTAAATGAACGCCGCTATAGCTACGCGTCGCAACCGTCGCGTTCTATAATTAGCTTCCAATTACTTGTGACGTCATCAAAACTGTAAAATCGCTAATTTCACTGATTTAAAAAAGGTTATTTAATTTCCTAAAAGTGTATTCTTAGTACAATTAGTCCATTGAATGTATCCATGCTGCTTGACCAAAACAGAGTGGACGCTATCATACATAACTGGAAGAACCAAGTTTTCAGTAATGAAACAATCCAAGGCGTTCCACAAAGGCATTCGACGTGTTTGAAGTCGCCTATCGGCGGGTTCCGGAACCTCGCGTCCAGACAACAATATCTGGAGGATTTGAAGCAAATGGGTAGCTACATCTGGACGAGCAGAAATTTTGGAATTGCTGTTTTGGACAGGCATTTTAGAAATCCTGGCTAAGAACCTAGACTCCCATGATTACTATTTTCTGGCCTGCAGGCCATCATCAAATATAATTGTTCTGTGTCATACCCCATAAGCTAAGTGGCTGGCTTACATGTACACGGATTGGTGAATGAGGGCCTGTGAAAAATTTACCTACAATCTGGTAGTTAATCTTAAGCTAATTACCTACATGCTGCTGAATACCTGTTAAATATTTACCAACAAGCCAATAAATCACTGCAAACGGTTTCACCTGTTCCACAACGGCTGAAAACAGTGTGACAATTTTGATAAAATCTTGCAAACAAACGCAAAGTTAGAAAAATATTTGATGGAGAAATGTTATTCAGAACATTATCATTTTGGCAAATATTTCATATGATGTGTTCTTCTTGTCATGCAATCCTTTTCCAAATACCGTCCAAATATTACCCTATTTATATAACCAATTATACTTGCAACGGCCTAAAGAAGTGCGACAATTTTAGTGAAATGATTAAATGCATTTTCAAGAATGAGAAATGGTAATCAGAATATTACCAACAACTTTCCTTCAAATATTTTGTATAATAATTCTGAATTTCCAAGTTATTGTCAAAAGTATAAATGGTCCTGACAATAATTTCTGAAGGGAGTCTTGAGCATGAATTTGGTTAAAAGGTTATGATCAATGTTTCCAGACCGTGTGTGTACTCCATATTTAAAGGAATTAAAGTTATTTACCATTAACCCAAAAAATAGCCGCACAATATTTTCAAAACTGCATAACTAACAGTAAACTATTTACCAGCAAAACCAGTGAATAACTGAAATATCACCTAAAAAGCAAGATTTTAAAATCATATTCTGTTTTATTGTAGCAACAGAAAGCTTCCTAAGATGGGCCAATAGTCTCAAAAACCCATTCATCAAGGAGCTATCGAAAACACTGACTGTCATCAACCAGCTATTGTCCAGGACATTGAGTGATTTCACAGAGCAGGTATGGAATATCATAATTTATAGTTGATGCATCAATATTTATTGCAATGATGTAAAAATGGAAAAAATAGAAATAAGCTTTTTAACTTATATGTAGAAAGTTTGTAAAAATATGAAATGAATAATAATAATAATTATGATACTAGTAATAATAATAATGATGATAATAATGATAATGATAATAATAATAATAATAATAATAATGATATTAATAATGATAATAATGATAATAATAATAATGATAATAATAATAATAATAATAATAATAATAATAATAATAATGAAAATAATAATAATAATACTAATGGTAATAATAATAATTATAATGATAATAATAATGATAATGATAATAATGATGGTGATATTAATAATAATAATAATAATAATAATAATAATAATAATAATAATAATAATAATTATAGTAATTATAATAATAACAATAATAATAATAATAATAATAATAATAATAATAATAATAATAATAATAATAATAATGATGATAATACTATTGCTACTACTTCTCATTTCAGTATGACCTGTACAGAAAGGGATTCAAGGATATTCTTGCTAGTGAAAAGGATTTGGAGGAGATGAAAAAAGAGCATGAGCTCTGTAAGGGAAGGCAGGCTAAGCTTTGGAAACAGGTGAGGCTGCCAGAGGTCCTGGAAAATCCTTGGAATTTTTATTATTGTCACTTTCTTTCTGTCATGTTGATGTTGAGTTGCGACAAGGTAGTTGGAAGTCGGGGAGGAAAGAAAATTGCCCGGCAGAAATTACAGCTTAACCCCTTAGTCACTGGCAAGTTACTCACATGCCTAAGCCAACAGGTGAGACTGGAATTTTTGTAGTCTTTATTATTGTCACTTTTTTGTGATGTTCAGGCTTAGTTGTGGCAAGCATGTTATAGATAGGGGAGGAAATTGGATTACACAGTAAAAAACACCGCCTCAATCCCAAGTCACTGGCAACTTTCTCACATTCCCTTAGCCAGATTCAGCCAAGACAGTGATGAGAGGTATTTTGGAGCAGGCAGTAGCAATGCTTTATAAAACCTGGCTACCAGAGCAGGCTCTTGAGAATGACAGAGACACTGGTCCACTCTAGAACAACTGCTCTCAGCAGGCACTTTGAGGAGAACCCCACTGTGGTTTTAGTACATAATACACATTGGCTGACTTCAAGTATGGTGTTAACACAGATGTTAACATCGGTGTTAGTGTTACCAGGGGTGGTAACACGCTATTTGAAGTGATGGGCATATGTTAGGTGGTAACACACATCTATCCCATAATGCCCCATGATATGTGTGTTAACACAAAATGTAACAGAAAATGTTAGTGTTGATCTATGAAAGGTGTTGAAAAGAGCATGGTCCCCATATACTTTCTATAGGCCTTAACAGTAACGGCTTAGGTGTTAACACCGTTTTGACTTCAAGTCCTATGTTAGTGTTGGGCACCATCTTCAGCTACTGGCGACCCATTGCAGCTAGTTTAAAAGGTTGTCTGAGTACAATTCACTTAATTTCAACAGTTCGTTGATGATAATAATAATAACAATAATAATAATAATAATAATAATAATTACAATAATGAGAATAATAAAAATGAGAATGAGAATAATTATAAACTATTGATGAATGATTTAAACGATAAAAATGAAATTTATGATAATTTTTATTTCCAGTTTGTTTCATCCTAATATATTTGATATGAATGATATGTGTCTATAAATTGAAAGAGAGTAATAGTTTTAAAGTATTAACTTCCTAGTATGTTGCTGTTCTTTACGATGACAAACATTATTTGATCGAGCAGGACACACATCAAAAAATGTAACACCATTGCTAACATCTGTGTTGGCATAGATGTTAACTTCTTGCTCTGTGTTGAGGGGCTGGGATTAACAGATCTGTTAGTGTTACCATGTGTGTTAAATGTAACACCGTACTTGAAGTCAGCCATTGTGTATTTACTGTGTTGACAGGGCTGTCCAAGCCCAAAATGCCTGTAGCAAAATTTGAACTACCTGTAGCAAAATACTTCTACCGTCTGCCACCAGGTGGTTTTAATGGTTCAAATTTTATCCACCAGGTGTCATTTAGTTCACAGTTTACACACTAGGGGAAGTTCAATTAAGACTATGACATAGCACCAATTGAGATGTATGTTGAAATACTGAATCCACACATAGTACAATATAGGTTATACTTATCACAGATTTGTATATTCAAGCTTAAGATTCTTCAATATACTGGCACACACTCTATTTCACATATATAGCCAACTTGAATATTTAAAATACAGTCTGATAAGACTCAGCAAGTTTTTTGGTAAGTGGGCATCATCAGATTATGAATCCGATATGCTCAAGCATAATCTTTTTCAAAAACTATCATCAGCATCCCTAAGTGTATTAGCATATCAAATATTAATGAAATCTGGTGACCGGTTGCAGAGAAATTAGGTAAACAAGTTTTTTGGTAAGTGAGCATCATCAGATTATGAATAAGAATTGCTCAAGCATAATTTTTTTCAAAAACTATCATCAGCATCCCTAAGTGTATTTGTATATCAAATATTAATGATTTCAGACCTCAAAATTGCCTATAGCATAGAATTAGAAACCTGATTTTCCTCAATAGTCTTTTGTGTTTCTAAACAGTTTACAAAATTGGTTACCAATACGTCTACTAGATACAAGATTTCTAGAGTTGACAAGTTGGTTGTATTAGACTACCTTTGTGGGCACCCCCATACAACGTTTTATTGATATCTAGTGCTCACCGGCCGAGAAAAATGATGGACAGTGTTTCTTTCTTCTAACAACAACAAAGAAACTACAGAAAAAATACACGTCCACACTGATTATAAACGAGCAAAAATAATCATAATCGCAAACTCACTGAAAAAACTGGCTGAATGTAAGTTTACATAAACAACTCCGTTTTCGATAGACATTACAGAAATCTTAGTAAAATACGTTCCTTTTCCAAAAATCCAAAACTGAAGGGGTAGCTTTTTTTATTTTTCATATCGTCTGTATCATGTCGTCCCTTTGCTGTCCCTTTGTTTCTTTATAGCATGTTTAGTCATGCGCACGAACCGTGCTTGGTGATCACTTAGTTTTGGGGAACACCGCTAGATGGCGAACGCATGCATGTTGCAAAATTACCGTGTCGCAACCTTGGCGCAAATATTCTTGTGTCGCATTTTTTGAGGCTGCTGGCACAAACTTTTGCGACAATGCGACAGCTTGGA